>CACRXP010000541.1:120424-146002 GCA_902702965.1 Spirometra erinaceieuropaei | reverse complement strand
CGTGAGGATTTCTTCTGCTTGGTCCTCCAGCTGTTTCATCAGCGTTTCAAGCTGCTGCTGCTTCTGTTGAATTTGTTGGGCGCATTGGGCGTGCTCCGCCTTGAGTTTCTCCAATTCCGGTGATGGTCCGGTGCGTTGTTGCTGCAATAGGAAACCGGTAAGCGACAGACTAGTTAAACTCCTGATGCAGGTGGCATTCCCTGGAATACATCAAGAGCGTTTCAGAAGCAACCGAGCGCATGACTGCGGAGCTAGGTGTTGGAATTGCACACCGCCCCAAAGCCACCATGTGAAGTAGGGTCATGCAAATTAAAGACCGGTTAAAGCCTAAAGAGTAATCTGAAGTAGTGTATCGCATTCCGTGTCAAAATTGTTCTTGTAACTACACAGGACAGACTGGGCGCATGCTCGGACCGCTCATATACGAACATAAGCTGGCTGTGCGATGAGGCGACGCATTATTACAAGTGACCGCCCACACCTACGAAATGTGTCACAAGTTTAACTTCGCAGCCACCAAAATAGTCGCCCAAGCCGGAGAGAAAACAGGCCGAGAACTGATTGAAGCCTGGGCCTCGGATGAGAACTCGGCCAATCGATTTATCGATCTGGCATCGGCGTACAGAGCTCTGCGTGGTCACCTCCAGTCTTGTGCCGTCGGTCGATGATTGGCTCACATGTCCTATAACTGTCACTTGTTCTGTTGCTACCACTACCTCTGGCGATGGACTCCTGCACGAGTCTGAAAGCTCAGGACAATAAACGAAGTGTTCCGATGCTCGACTCTTCTTCTTCGTCTCGGGTGCTGAATGCAGTCTCACTGATCAACTGCTTTTGAAAAGTAAACGCAAGCTCAACTTTTAAAATAGCTCCCGGTGGGCGTGGTTACGTTGCTTCAGACAGAGACATAGGCATTAAAATTTGTAATAGCGAAGAATACAGAGGAAGGAGAGACCGAGAAGTGTTAGGAGATTCCCAAATCTACAATAAGTAATTGACTATCGACTTGACCTCGCCAAATATGGCGAGTACGAATCAGACAACGCAGTTCTGCGTGTCGAGTGTCTGCCAGCAAGCTGAGTTCATGCTAGCAATTTTTTGGTAAGATGTGGTTTGGTAGCCCCACCTGATGGACACAATACTGTTGTGGTCGGGGTTAAGGGTTATGGTTAGGGGTTAGGGTTAGGAGCTAGGGCAACTATTTCTCACCCACTCAAACTACAATCGCGCATTCCCAATAGCTTTTCTTTTGAATAAAACTACTTAACCTCGTCGCCTGTGCGTTTCCCGGCCCCACCCTCAAAAACCCCTATTACCTCCAGTCCCGCATTAGAGGTGACTGGGTTTTGTTTACTTCAGGTGGGGCTACAAAACCACATCTGACCAATCTTTTTCTGTCGCGGCTTATGCCGCTGTCCGCAGACTAAGTCCCAGTCCCACGTTGCTCGATATCTAAGCGAGGGCGAACGATCGTTTTTAGCGAATCACCGCTTGGCACTTCACTTTGTCCTCATTCGTGTCCAGCGATTGCAACTCATCGATTTTTCTCACTCACAACTCAGAGTAAAGCTGCCTTCGCACAGTATGCGCTTAGTGCAGCGATAGGTGGCGGCTAATAAACCGTCGCGAAAACTGCCGGCGCCAATAAATTCGATCGTCCTTCGAGTGCGTGCCCTCCATAGGTTGTAGTAAATTTGAAAAGTGCCTCGAAAACGAAGACAGGATTATCTAGACTCATGACGATTGTCCCCTCTATGCGCAAACTTTGGTCGATTTGTTGGAACCCTATGCACAACAAGAAACGCCGTTTTGACCAAAGGTAACTAACCAGACCCCTCACACACCTCTCCAAGCTCCTTTGACAGGCGGACATCGTCCCCTCCCCTCTCAGACCGCAATGTCCTCAGCACTTCTTCCCCGCCCTCCCTTCCCCATCACACCGCCCACCTCTCTTTCTTTCCCATCCTTCCACCTCTCATCTGACCGATACTTCTACCAAACTGTACATATGAAGCTATAAAAGCCTGATGACGACTTGCGGAAATAGTTCGTCCATACACAGAGACGTATTTACCTTTCAATGGGACTTTCACAGGACCAAGATACATCTGTAAATCTCTTCGTGAGAGTTACATTTATGAATTATAAAGGAGAGTGCGATAATCGAGATTTGGAAAAACGCATCATACGGTAAACGCTCTTACATTTATAGGAACAGCATCAAATGACTGTGCACAGGGGCTCCAAAATTTGTATTATACCTCATTGGAGCTCTAACAATGGTACTTTTTGGGCCTAGATGTATAACTCCCAAAAAGGTTTCGAAAGCTGGACCCCAGTTAGTAAGAGTCAGCAGCATACGTGTAGGTGTGCCTTTACTAGCCTTGTTTATAGTTGAGAAAACTCAAAAAGGATAAATTAATTAAAACTATGGAGGCCTCGTTGAAGTTTCTTTAACTAACCCAATTGTGAAAAGCTCGACTATATCGATAGGATTCCACGCGGAGACGGTACCCAAGCTTTAAAAACCGGGTCAGTTAGATTATACAAATTAACCAATAAAAAGGAACCTATGTGCAGCCGGTCCGGGATTTTCTACAAACCTTCAGGTGAGGCGGTAATCGGCATGGCCAAGCAGTTGCGAAATGACACTTCATTTACGGTGGAACTTAAGTTCTTTAGGTGATAGTGCGAAAACATTCGCCCTTAAAAATAAGTGCTTGAACATACTTTACACTGATACTAGTAAAGGTGATGCACTTCATAAACTAAGTATATTTTCTTACAGCTTTTTAATTTCCTCAGAAATTAACTGCTAACTTGGGGTAAATCAGCCTTTTTTAGACTCATGAACTCAGACTTGAAAACGCGGGCCATAGTCCATCAGCCACGGCGAAATAACCGCGTAATGTTCATAAACTGTCAACCAGCAAGCCAGTATTATTTACACAGATTGGAGGAGATACCATACTTGACAGAACGTGTACAGTAGGTGGGTTAACTCATGAAATGTCAACCGAAATTCCGAAATTCGTTTTCGTTTCGAAAAGATTCATTAAGAAGGGTTGTAAAACTAACAATTATGCAGCATAATTCTATAATAATTCTGATAAGTCAGGATGCCGGCTTTCGAAAGGAATTTTTTCCGGACGCATGCAAAAACTATACACTGCAAACAATGACCATGTAAGTAGGATGCACGTTTCTCCTTGATTTTCGATGCCCTTAAAAATTTAATTATATTTCATGGAAAGCATGCATAAAAATTATTTATTCTTTTGCTTATTCCGTAGAAAATCACGTCTTCTTCTAGTTTTATACTCCAAAAAAGGGTATAATTCGCTTCTCAGAAACGTTTCCAAATCCCGAATAATTTTGAATCCGACCTGCCGCTACGCTTACATTCAGGGTTTCCAAACTACAAGCTGCATAGTTTCCGCGTACGGAAAACCATACATTTCTATACGGTATTAAGTGGAGACCGTATGGCGTTCATAAAATTTAGCAGTGGCTTTGAGTCATATTGTTAAATTTACTAGCCACACAGGTAAATGCAGAGACAGGATGTTTTATGCACGGGAATTTCACGGTATTAAAAAATCTCACAATTAGAATCCTTGTTAAAACCGAATTATGTCCTTCCTTCGAGTATAAAATTGGACGAAGACGTAATTTTCTACCAAATTATCAAAAGAATAAATATTTTTTATGCATGCTTTCCATGAAATATAATAAAATTTTGAAGGACATCGAAAAGCAAGGAGAAAAGTGCATGTTACTTACATAGTCATTTTCGCATGCGGCCGGAAAGAGGTCCGTTCGAAAGCCGGCATCCTGACTGAGTAGAATTATTATAGAATTGTGCTGCGCAATGATTAGTTTTACAGCCCTTCTTAATTAATCTTTTGGAAATGAAAACGAGTTCCGGAATTTCGACTGACATTTCATGACTTAGCTCGCGTACTGTATTTGCTAACAGCCCAAACACGTGTTTCGTCGATATTCCGCCTGTGCATTTGCGGAGGATCCGACTCATCAGTGGGTCCTGTCGAATATGGTATACCGTGCAGTCTTCGCATCACTACCGGCTGCATTTTGAACATGACGCGGTTATTCGGCCATGGCTGATGGACTTCGGTCCGAAAATTCACATCGAATTTCAGTTTGAGCTCATAGGTCTCAAGTAGACTGATTTACTTCAAGTTAGCGATCAATTTCTGAGAAAATTTAAAAGCTGCAATTCAAAAACTGGTGTACAGTGAGTGACCGATCTTATGACATACCGGCTGAAATTCCGTAATGCGTTTTCGATTAGGAAGGATTACTTAGGTGCGGTTGTAATACTAATTATCTTGCGGCATAATCCTATAATATTTCGGACTCGGCAGAATGACAGCTTTTGAATACACTGCTTTTCAAACTGTCGTAGAAACCGTACTCATTAAAAAATGACTACTTAAATAGCATGCATTTTACCAATTGATTTTAGATGGTCTTGCAAATTCAAATATATTTTTTAGAAACCGCAAACAAAATATGCTTTCTTTCATTCGTTTGATAGATAATCACGTCATCTTTATATTTTATACTCGAAGAAGGAGTATAATTCGGTTTTAAAGAAGTTTCTAATTATGAGATTTTTTAAGATCGCGCAATGAGCATTCAAACAGCATCGTACCTGTCCGTTTACCAGGGCTACCCGTGAAATATACAACATAGCCCGCATCCATTGCAAAATTTTATAGACTCTCTATGATATATTTTAAGGGCATTGAAGAATACATGATTTCCTTTACGCGGAGCGCATGCATGTTGTAGACTGAAGTCAATAAGCGATAATGCAAGGACTGATCAGGCTCCAAATTATTCGGAAACTAGAAAACTTTTTAAAACGGAATTATACTCCTTCTTCGAGTATAAAATATAAGGATGACGTGATTATCTATCAAATGAATGAAAGAAAGCATGTTTTGTTTGCAGTTTCCAAGAAATATATTTGAATTTGCAAGACCATCTAAAATCAATTGGTAAAATGCATGCTATTTAAGTAGTCATTTTTTAATGAGTACGGTTTCTACGACAGTTTGAAAAGCAGTGTATTCAAAAGCTGTCATCCTGCTGAGTCCGAAATATTATAGGATTATGCGGCAAGATAATTAGTATTACAACCGCGCCTAAGTAATCCTTCCTAATCGAGAACGCATTACAGAATCCCAGCCAGTACTTCATGAGATCGATCACTCACTGTATCTGCCAGAAATACATATGGAACGCAGGGGGACCCACTGAAGAGCCGAACGCCTCACAGCTGTATCATGTAGCGACAGAATAAAGGCGAAGCACGTGGTTCGGCCTTTAGCTAGTATCTGTGCTGTCAGGTATGGTGTATCGTGCAGCCGGAGTATTTTCTGCTTAATTAAAACAGAATCGACCACCTCATATGCGTGAGTAGCAAGCTGAACATTCATCTTTCATAATGAGTACTACTGATCGAATTTACAAGAAAGGTTCACGGTGCTATGTATGCAGCCCGGATGGTGAAGTCACCGACTTCATCTCTGATGACACCTTAGTCGCGTAGGGCCGCAGGAACTCGGAAAAAGTGGAGCTTAGCTGAAAAATGAAGCAGGCTTTGCTTTCGAGACAATCGATTGAACTAGTTTCGGACGTTGTTCGGCATTGAGCTGGAAAGTCAGTTACTAAAAAAAGGGTCACTAAGCTTATCGTTGCTAGGAGACCATGAATGTTCGCTATCTAATGAGATTTCCCATGCCAGTCAGGTCAGTACGTTCCTTTTCGAGTTGTCGATGGCAAATAGTGACAAAGCTCAATTGCGAAAAATGATTACGTAAGCAGCATGTAATTTTCTTATTAATTTTCGATACCCTTAAGAATTCAATTATGTTTCGTGGAAAACATGCATAAAAGTATTTATTCTTTCACTCTTTCGGTAGAAAATGGCGTCGTTTTCCAATTTTATACCCCAAGGAAGGCTATAATATGGTTTTAAAAAAGTTTCTAACTGTGCGATTTTTTAACACCGTGGAATGACCATTCATAAAACATCATGTCTCTGTATTTACTAATGTGGCTTGCAAAATTAACAATATGGTTCAAATCCACTGCGAAATTTTATGAACCCCACATGGTCTTCTCTTAATACCGTACCAACATGTATGGTTTTCATACACTGAAAATATACGGCTTGTAACTTGCAAACCCTGAATGCAAGTGTAACGGCAGGCCGGGTTCAAAATTATTCGGGAATCGGAAAAGTTTTTGAAATCCAAATTATACACTTTCTTAGAGTATAAAATTGGACGAAGACGCCATTTTCTACCGAAAGAGTGGAAGAATGAATACATTTACGCATATTTTCCACGAAATATAATTGAATTTTTAAGGGCATCGAAAATCAATTAGAAAACTGCATGCTATTTAAGTAGTATTTTTTGCAAAGTGCAGTTTCTGCATGCAGTCGGAGAAAAGTTCATTCGAAAGCCTACACGCTGAGGTAATTGGATTATTATAGAATTATGCTGCTGGATGATTAGTTTTCCAAATCTATTTAATTAATCTTTTCAAAACGAAAACGAATTTCGGAATTTCGGTTGACATTTCATGAGTTAGCCCACCTACTGTATTTGATTAATTTAATTTGTTACCGAAAGAGACGTTATCGAAAGTCTGGATCACTTTGGATTAGGACGACGTAATAAGAGTACACCAATACAAGAATCCGCGCATGCTTTTAGAGAGTGGTTGTCTGTTTTTACAGAATGTTAGTCTGCGAACAGCAGGGTTAACGTTGAGAAGAAAGATGCTCAAATTATGGAGCGAGAGTTTTCCTGTCCTGACATCTCCGAGTTACCGTCTAACCCATTATCATAGGTAACAACAAAGGTTGTTCCTCGTACGGAAACTGCAAAACTGTCCACCTAGAAAAAGGGTCACTAAGATTATCGTTGCTAGGAGATAATGAATGTTCGCTATCTAGTGAGACCTCCCGTGCCAACTAGAGATCTAAGGTCTTCACGTTCTTTGTCGAGAATAATAAGAAGAATAATCTCCATAAAAAAGTTCACGAACACAGTCAGTACAGATCCACATCCAATCCACTCAACAACACTCAGAAATCGAAGGATTGAAAACTTCCTATATAGTAATACTGATCGACCAATATACTTGGTTAAATTAGTTTGCTACCGAAAGAGACGTTATCGAAAATCTGGGTCACTCTGGGTTAGGATGACGTAATTAGAGGACATCGTGCTTTTGGAGTTTGTCGGTCTGTTTTTACAGAATTTTAGTCTGCGAACAGCAGGATTCGTTTTTAGAGGAAAGAGGCTCAAATTATGGAGCGAGAGTTTTCCTGTCCTGACATCTCCGATTTACCGTCTAACCCATTATCATAAATCACAACAAAGGCTGTTCCTCGTACGGAAATTGCAAGACTGTCTTCACTAAAACAGATTATTTTTAGTACTAAAAATAGTTTAAAGATTGCGCCTGCACAAACACTTCTGTGTTTTCCGCTATAGCCGAACGTGCGTGCGACAAAGCCCTGAGAGAAAAACTGAGAACTCACATTTTCCGACTTAAGCTGTCGAATCAATCGGTCTCGTTCCTCCATGCCGTTGCGCTGCTCATCCAGCACCCGATTGAGATTGGCTGCTTCCTCCTCATAGCGCTTCAGTTGGACTTGAAGGACTTCAAGTTTACGGACATGTTTCTCTTGCTGCAAGGGGGGGGGGGGAAACATCACATTACGATTGTGGTCATTTGGTGCATATTAGATTGCGTGTAATCCTTTTACTGAACGATCTGCAGTTTCAGAGGGACGCCTTTTTTTACCACTAAGAGCCTTAGGAGTTCTGGTGAGTACTAAGTAAACGTTCAGTCTTCTCTCGCACCCGCGTACGTATCCCTGAGAGCACATCTCCAGGTAACCCAGAGTGAATGCTGATTGGCTCAAAGGTCCTGTATATTCTGCCTGCAAGCTGTTCATTTTCTGTTTATGAGCATGTCTCCTGTACGTGTCCGAGGGCTCATGCGAACAAGACCTCCGTTGCGGTTTCGGGATGCCCTTCGTCGTCTCCTGCAAAATATGGCCTCCTGGGATTTTTAACTTGCCTCAATACCTGGCCATTATTGTGTCTGAAAGTCCTAGAAAGCTGGGTGTTCTAAGACACTTATGTTACAGCAAAGTTGGGTGAAAATGTTAACCTTACCTTCAATTAAGTTTGCAAGAAATTACTAAAACTCCGAAAGGACACTCTGCTGCAGCAAAAGTGGTTGGACGCGGGTTCAACGGACGTTAAAAACCTTAGTTGCTTTAAGTACAACGCGCAAAGGGAATCTACAACTTAAAATATTTTTTATAATTTTGGCAGTCAATTTCAGATGGCAGATAATTGAAGAAGTAATTGGTTCATTCATACTGACCCAACTATGAAAAACTCGGCGCGTCGATGAGATTCGAACCCATGCAGAAAGGGGAAGGCTTTAATACAGCCAACGCTCTAACCACTTGATGTAATTGGTGCCGGTGAAACGTACAACCCCTGTAATGTAAGTCACATCAGTGCGGTTTCGACAGGACGGATTGGATGAGTGATTGGCATCCTCACTTTCAGATGTTGAGATAGAAAATGCACAATGCGGCGGCACTATTGTTTTTGGGGCTTCATCAAAACATGAAACGGATCAACCATTGCACAATTCCCTCCAAAGACCTCGAGTAGATTTTGGCATTCACACTCTGCTAAGAGATTACTATGCGACTTCTAGAATTTGTTGATATTTCGATCACTTCCTGCGGTTCGGGTCACGTGGCGATGACCTCAAAAGTACCACATCACCTGTTTGACCTACCCGGCTCGAAACAGCCTGTCTAGATCGACCCACAGCATAACGGAACGATTCCGCCCGTAATGCGATCGGTGAACACAAAGACAAGGGAGACCGGGATGGTCATTTCTGACCTATTAACCGACATCAGCCAGTCATGCCCAACCCCAAGTGTGGATCACTTGAGATTCGAACCCGGGTTTGACACTACCCTTGAGCAACGGGCCTGTTGCTCCCTCGGTTGTGATCGGGAATATCAATTATGGCAGATGGGTGCTCACCGATCTGGTTAGGGAACATGCTCGTTCCGGTATGCCTTGAACCCTCGTAGGCAGTCGTACAGTGACTAGCGGTAGAGGCAAATGACATGCAAGCCGGAAATGGCCATTCCAGTCTCCCTCGTATTATTCGGTACCACCTCATTTACTTCTACTACTGGTCGCTGTGCAAGTGCCTGCAAGGGTTCTAGTATGAGACCTAAGGCACAATGAAACAAGCACCTCCCGTAACCTGATCGGTGAGCGCCCGTCTATCTTAATTGATATTCCCGATCACAACCGACAGGACAACGGCACCGTGGTTCAATGGTAGTGAGTCAAACTCCATAACCAAAGATCGAGGGTTCGAATCTCAAGTGATCCACACATGAGTTTGGGCACGACTGGCTGACGATGGCTAATAAGCCAGAAATAGCCATTCCGGTCTTCTTTGTCTTTTGTCGCTACCATGTCATATATATATATATATATATCAATTTGCGTGAAAATTCGAGGTCCAGATATATTAACGTGTTTATCATCCCCCGAGAAAGATGAGGAAGAGAAGGCGATTTCATGGACCAAGTTTATTTATACTGACGTTCCAAAAAGGCTCTCGTTTCCATCACCAGAGCCGTTCGCTAGCGTTCCCTGTTGACCTTAATTTGTTTAGCTTTGCCGCCTGCATCGTATTGTAACCGTGCTGAACACATGTACGTTGGCTAGCTCGTTTACTGTTGGCTGACTATAACCTCTCTGATCCCAACCATTGGCGGACTTGCGTGCCCCTCGCGGCTGTCGTGGTTGCCGCTGCGTGGGCGTGCTCGTCAGCCTCCACCTCGTCAGACGGCGGGTTGATTGATCGTTGTTGCTCGGGCATGGCGTTTCTGGCCTCACGGGAACCGACAAAGATATGTGACATTGCAATGACCTTTACTGGCATTTTAGACGCCTTAAACCGGCCATACCCAACCCCAGGACTGTATGACATGGGATTCGAGCCCCGGTTTTTGTCATTAGGTGTTAGGGCTAACGCCCAACTAGTGGACCAGGCCATACACAACTGGTATTGGGTGTAGTTGGCTGAGACGGCCAACAAGTCAGAAATGGCTATTCTAGTCTCCCTTCGCCCTTGTCAGTACTCCTTCCTGTCTATATTGCTGGTCGCTATGTGGTTGAGTGCGCCGCCCCCAGATCGAGCGTTATGGTGCAACGGTGTGAACACGTCGCGTACCCCCCATCTACGACATGTATATGTATGTATGTATGTATGTATGTATGTATGTATGTATGTATGTATGTATATAGGAATTTGATATTGTCTAGGATGATCGGTTAAGCATGAATTCCAAACATCGCTGAATCAAGTCCGCGTTCCAGTGATCTAATCTCTTTCAATATTTTCAGAATCCTTCCTTTTCACTTGACCCCAGCTAATTTACCTTATCCACCTGGAGACAGCGGCGGGTTGACTTGGTCAAAATTCGCAGCACCCTAATAGTTGCAATTCAGCCAAAGTCTCTCTCTCAAATTCCGCCAACCGCTGAGTCGCCCACCAGGTTTTTGGAGGTTTGGATTAGGCAATTCGCATGCAGCTGGAAAACTATACCCGCCAATAAACAATGCGATGGCGATGGTGGTGGCAAGCGCGCAAAACGCACATCAATAGAAAAGCCTGGCAGGGGACAGCGCGGTTGATCAGCAATTGCCCGTTTCATGCCAGGGTGTTGGGACGCACGTGCGACCACCACCGTTTTGGTCTACCTCTTTGAGAGGCAGACCGCAGGCAGGAAATAAATGCAACCTAGGTGCTCTCCCTCCGAGGCGGGAGCGTGTGTTCTGTCCCAGTTGTTGTTGTTGTTTTTCGCATTTAACGCACGCAAATGCCCTTGCGCAATGGTTCTAGACCCACCTAACTGGACGTATAACGGCTTTTTAATAAAAATGGTCTGGTATGTTTGTGGATTTGAGGGACATCAGCGTCTTAAGTCATAACCTGGTTCTGCAAACATCGAAGGAATTTCGAGCATGTCCTACCTGCCACTGGTTTCGGAATCTGGATCTCTCACCTCGGCAACCTTTGACCTTGGCGGACCCGATAAAACATCAGATAGGTAGTACATTTTCCAGAGTTTAACACGAACATGGCTCAGACTAAAGATAGGCTCGTATGGCTAGTCGGCGTGAAGGGCTTATAGATTAATTCGAATGGAAGGTGGCGCAGCTGACATCGCCGCGAAGTACAAACGACGTCACCACCTCGGGAGACCATTGTGGGCCAGGCGGCACAAACCAGACCTAGCCACGGACGTAGTCCTCCTCCCTTACGGCGCAACGATATAAAGGTTCACATGTTGCTGCACTCAAGCAGGGTATACTCGCCACTGGTTTCGGAATCTGGATCTCTCACCTCGGCAACCTTTGTTCTTGGCGGACCCGATAAAATATCAAATAGGTAATACATTTTCCAGAGTTTAATTTGAACATAGCTCAAACTAAAAATAGACTCGTATAGCTAGTCGGTGTGAAGAGATCATAGATTAATCGATAAGATCGCAGTTGGTAGCCAGACATTAAACGGTGATAATGTCGACGTACGTACTTGTTATCAGTAGGTATGCTTACCTTGTCTAGAGAATTTGTATGAGTAGGTGTGCTCTTACTGAGACAGGCAGGTCGCCGGTTTCGGTCAGGCTGTTGGGTTTAGTGAGGGTTAGAGTTAGGTGTAGGTTAAGTTTTAGGATTAGGGTTTGCGTTTTAGGGTCAGGTTTCAGTATTAGGGTTAGGGTTTAGGTTCCCGTTAGGGTTACGGTTAAGGTTAGGGTTAGGGTCAAGGTTAGGGTTATGGCTAGGTTTTCGGTTAGCGTAGGGTTTTAGGATTTTGGTGTCAGTTTTGAGGCTTAGGGTTAGGCTTTACGGTTGCGGTCAGGTGTGGATTTTAGGATTAAGCCTAGGATTTAAATTTCTGCCATTATTCCACCTACTTAAAACTTCCCAGCACTTTCCCTGGCAACTTTACTTTTACCCTGAAACTCCAACATTCCTCTACCAGCCCCTCGGTTTACCCCACCCATATAACCCCCTTTCCCACCATTCCCGTACGACAGGCACCTGGCTTTCCGCCTCCCCATTCCTGGCTTCCAACTGCGATCTAACCGATTAAATCCGTCTAACTAAAGATCGCGTGGTCTCACGGATAACGATTTCTGATCGTGCTTTAGCCTTGAGTCCCACGGACTGCCTTAATAAGACGCTTTAGTTGATCTCGGAAGGTGCTTTATAGCCTGACACAGTGATAAACTAATTTAAAAGACGGTGGACAATGTAGCCCCCGTGGGCGACTTGTATCGCTCCATCCTGATCACAGTAGTGTGAAGTTGTGTAGTGTCGGCACACCACAGACTAGATTTTCACAAAAACAGGGAAAGGGGGACAGAGATCTCAACTGAGTGGGGATGCCCTAGAGGCCAATTTAAAAAGCAGCCATTACAGCCTGATCCTTCGTTCTGAGAAGGGGGGGGGGCGAGTTACTCAATTAGTTAACGGCCTTCCAAGCCGCGGCCATTAGCACATTGTGCTAGGTTAATCGGGGTTGGGTTTGGCTGGCTGACGACGTCTAATAAGCCAGAAATGGCCATTCCAGTCTCCCTTGTCTTTGTCGGTGATAAAATACTGCCTATATCATGCGCCGCTGTGATGCTGTCGGTTGGGCTCGAGAGAGAGAGCCCATAAGGCACAACGGAACGAGTGAGTTCCGTAAGGACGATCGGTGAGCGTCCCCTACCATTGAGCGTACAATTGTTTGTAGGGAGGAATGGGCGCGAGATGCTGTGAGACCGGAGTGCCCAGGGATCACCACACTGTACCTTTCCCCTCACAGCCATAAGTACATTGTCCGAGCCAGTCAAGCATCTGGTGCTAGGATTGGGTGAGGGTGGATGACAAAGCTAAGCCTTCTGTGCCACACACGACCTGACCCCCACGCAACATACCAGGTTTTCCCACTATAGGAAGTGGGCGGCTGCGATCGCACAAGCGTGCGAGTGACGTATAGGCCATGTCAATAATGAGCCATTTAGCTGGCCCCACAACCGGAAAGGTGAACGACTCATATGAAAAATCACTCAGTAGGTTGGCCTGTTCAATGGCGACGGCAGACGTCAGATTTGTGGTTTTGGCAGCCTTCGAGTCAAATCCAAAAGAAGCCCCTCCAGCCCTCATCAAATTTCATGCAACTATAACGCAACATTACAACTGAGTATCGGTCGATTGCTTTGAATAAGACAGATATTCGCGGATTTTGCGAACGGGGTTTGTTCCAACATGAAACGTCTGTATTAAGAGCCTCACTGTAAGCGTTGTGGCTTGCAAACTAGCTAATCAGTAGGATAACCCGGACCGACAGCCATTCAAGTAAGGCTTCTTTTTAATTTGTTTTTCAGTTCCCTCAAGTATGTGAGACCCGAGTTGCCCCTGCGGAATCCCTGTACGTGTGACGGGACTAGGTTGCGCGCGGTGCGCGTAGACGGGTTGCCTGGCATAGTCGGCCACTGAACCCGTGCCCGCTTCCGGCCACCTTAATATATTTTGCTATTGCGACCCGGCAGTGAGGTAGCACAAAGTGTGGTTGATGCTGAGCACGTCTGCACTTCTACAAACCAGTGCTGCGCCCATTCCGTGGGGCACTCCGCGGACGTTGTCGCTCGCGACGGTTGAGTTGTCTACTATTGTAAGGATATGACGGTTCGCTGTAAGCAGACTGACACAATTATAAAGCGTGAAACTCCTACAGATAATTCGTCACATCGAGGCATTTGAACACAGTGATTGTGATGCAAACGTTCAAGGTTTGAAGTTTTCGCTTAGAAAACCGCACAAAAAATTACGTTGCCGATTAAATGATTATCCAAAATCTTTACAGAGATAGCAATGGTCTTATCGGCCAACCCCGGGTTGATTTGCACTCGCCAGTTCCCTCCATCCCAACCCAGGTCAGAAAGAGGAAGGATTTAAGCACAGCTCAATGCCCTGAAGGTTGCGATTGCTCGATAAGTAACCATAAATGTATTCTTTTAAGTGTGCATGACTGATGACGGATGAGCCAGACATGGTAATTTCGTTCCTCATTGTCCGTGTTGGTAATGCCTTACAATGTGACTACGTGTGAACAGCCGGAATCTGCAGCGGCGACACGAAGACAAAATAGGAGTTGCATTTACTTCTGCGATCAGCGCAGATCGATTAATGCTACTCTCGTGTGAAATCGAATGCATGAATCTGAGAACGCAAAAAGTTGTACGTATTAAGGGCAAACGGGTAAGTCCGCATTTCTCTGACTTCAAGCACTTCAATGCCCGATGAAAACGGTGAAGTACGTTAGCAGCTCTGAGAAGCATTAAGTAAGACTACATGTGTGAAACATAACTTGAGAAAAAGGTTCAGTGGATATTGTGTTTACAACAATACACTACATTTTTCCCATGGTACAATTACCAAAAGTTCCAATATCACCTTAAAGTGAAAGATAGGTCGAACATACAGCAGAGTTTAATGATGGCAACACACTAACACTTACGAATGTGATAAATGATCCACTATTTCTTTCCTAATATCGCCTTGCATACCTATCCTGGTGAATTTTCATTTCTTTTGCCTTCGTGATTATAATGATTAATATTTACCTCCTCATTTTTTTCATCCTATCTAGCCTTCTTTCAGTCGTTCTTGCTTTTATCTGCGTTTTTAAACGACCCCTGTCAATTTATGCTCATGCGCTCTTTAAAATATAAGATCGTTTGCGCAGGATAGTTCACTCAGGTTCATCGTTAAAAAGCCGGCGAAGCACGCGTCTATGCTAGGAGTATGATATTCGAATTCAAAAGTGATCCTCTTTTACAGTGTCTTGCAAACGTCATCAACCGCAAACTCGTTGAAGCAAGTTGTTTTCTTCGAATGGAAATTAAGATCCTTAAAACGATACCCCTACCCCCTCCCACCCCTATCAAGCGTCCCCCGTCTTGGGATCTGGAACAATCAGCAGCCCCAGCGGCTGCAACCCTGCACGTAAGACCCGCCGACCACTGTCCTCCGTCCACGCATGAGTCCGGCGACAAATGTTGGCGTATTCACCACCCCTTTAGTTGTGCTTGCATTTCCCTGTCCTCCTGTAATCATTCCACAAAACATGAGATTAGCTTGAACCTGTGAATCTCTCCAGTGCACTTACGGACTTGTGGTAATTAGGTCTTCGTTGTGATGCTTTTTGCCACAGTTATGTGGAAAAGGCAACCTGATTCCAGGAGAACCAGAACCTCCTCCTAGCTAGGGAGGAGGTTAGAGGGGGTCTAAAACGTCGGTAGAAAAATGACCAAGCCTTGCGCCTTGCCCACAACCTGGTCGCGACAGGGGTCTGTACACTTACAGTAGGTGGGCCAACTCGAAATGTCAACCGAAATTCCGATATGCAATTGCGTTTCTAAAAGATTAATCAAGTTGGGTTGTAAAACTAGTCAGTTTGAAACATACTTCTATAATATTTCAGTTACCCCAGAATGCGGGCTTTAGAATGAACTTCCTTCCGACTACATGCAAAAACTACACTCTGTAAACAACGATTACATAAGTGGCATGAATTTTTCTCATTGATTTTTGACGCCCCTAAATGTCCAATTATATTTCATAGAAAGCATGCATAAAAATATTCGTTCTTTTGCTCATTCGGTAAAAAATTGCGTCCTCTTCTAATGTTATACTCGAAGGAGGGACACAATCCGGTTTTAAAAATGCTTGTAATTGTGGGACGTTTAAATACTTTGAAATGGCCGTTCATAAATCATCATGGCTCTGCATTTACCAATGTTGCTTGTAAAGTTGGCAGTATAAATCAAATTCACTGCCAAACTTTACGAACTTCATATGATCCCCCTTTAGAACCGTAGAGAAATGTATGATTTTCCGAAAGCGGAAAAGACACGGCTTGCGCTTTGGAAACCCTGAATCCCAATGCAGCGGTAGAGCGGGTTCAAAATTATTCTGGAATTGGAAAAGTTTTTGAAAAACGAATTATACCCTCCCATCGAGTATAATATTAGAAGGAGACGTAATTATTTACCGATTGAGCAAACGAATGAATGTTTTCATGCATGTTTTACATGAAAAATAATTGGACATTTAGGGGCGTCGAGAATCAATGGGAAAAATTCATGCTATTTAAGTAGTCGTTTTTTATCGTGTCGTTTTTCCCTGTAGTCGGAAGGAGATTTATTTGAAAGCCGGCATTCTGATGTAACTGAAATGTTGTAGAATTATGCTGCAGGCTGATTAGTTTTACAACCCTACTTAAGTAATATTTTCGAAACGAAAACGTATTGCAGAATTTCGGTTGACATTTCATGAGTTAGTCCACCTACTGTATATTGGTGAGTGCTAGCGTGCCGATTAAACAGTACCGCTGATAAAACCTCGTTGCCACCTGATAAACACAGCTGCCGGAAGAAAAGCATTCCCACACCGGCAATAATGACATAATGATTGTCGATTTTCAAGTCTCCATCACCCCTTTTTGCAGTTTTGCATCTTCGGCCTGCAACTGATCCCCAGCCACACAGATAATGGACCTATATGTGGAGCGATTCCAGCCCTTAGGGACCGCTCGGTATTGTGTGAGCTGTGTACTATGAGTCAACGCTCGGAGTCGACTCTCCTAGTATGACGCGATGGGAGTAAGGAAGATGAAGACTGGTACAGCCCCTGCCGAACTCGTGCAGGAGTCCATGATCAGAAAAAAAACAACAGCAACAGAACTAGCGATCATTCAACGATTACTAAACGATTATTAAAGCAGATCAATAAGTGACTGTGAAGGACCTGGAATTCGAACAATTGCCTCCACAGATAAAATGATCTTAAGGAGGGGTAATTGCTGATTACTGAATCCGCAAAAAAGGGCTAGAAGTGGCCGACGACAAAAGTGCTGGGATGGAGAACCAGGAGGAAAAATTAGAGTAACGTCAATGAACTTACGCAGTCCTTCTCCAACTTGCCGAGCGCAGCATCGCGTTTAGACACTTCCTTTTTTAGGAAATCTATCTCCTGCTTCAGAGACTGAAATAAAAAAATGTTTGATAACAAATAAGACAGAAAGGGTTCCGATTACTTTTGCTAAAGATCGAAGAATAAAAGTGCGACCTGCGCACACCTCGAATTCGCTTCTTTTATTAGGTCCATCACTTTACTTAACTGGAAAGGCAACCTGAATTTTGGACAGAAATGGGATTTTTGGGACACTTTATGCCTCGTATAAATTCGAAACAGAAGTAAACAGCAAGGTCTGATGGCATTGAGAAGTGCCCTCCGTCCAACCTTTGCCGACCATTTTATGAGTCACCTAGAAAATGGGCGTCATCAGAAAACAATACACAAAAGATATGTAGACAATATAATCGCGATTGTTAATACTGACTATGAACAACCCGCACCCTTCGATGAAATATAAAGTGGAAAGAGGGCAGGACAACATGCTCTCATTCCTGGGAGTCCACATGCATACACAAGAGAGCGGTCCAACCAGGCGATCAGTTTTACGCATGAATAAGAAGAAAGGTCAATATCTACACTTTTTCGGTTTTGTGCTAGTACAACAAAGGCGTAACCTCGTCTAGACTTTTTTCCTAACAGCGGAAAGAGTTCTTCTCTTAAGACGCTGGACTTGAGCTTTGATTGTCCTTAAAGCGAATTCTATAAAACGTGGCTATCCGCATAGTTACGTTCCAAAATATAGTAAACTTCGCTGCGAAAATTGACGAAACTCTGTCCCGAAAAACCCCTCGCGATATTCTCACTCATTTATAACGATACTAATTCAAAACCATAACTAAGCAACACTTGCAATGAACTAATGAGGGGATTTACAATGCAGCCCAACTTATACTCAGCAGTTGACTAAAATAATGAATAATGACTAAACTGCGTGTACTGAACCATGACTGTCTCGTTTGCGCATTTATTTTCTTGGTAAAATCAGCATGCTGTTTATTTCTTATCTGCTGCCTGTGTTATGAGGCAAGAGATAACAGTTGATAAACTGTTGCAAATCTTATTGGTGACATTAAGTTCTGCTGGTTACGCGTGTCGTAGAGAGAACGAGACATCAAGTGATCAGCACGAATCACGGGCTTCCTAGATCAGGCCAATAGATTAGTCATGAGAGCTCACAAAAGTTAGATACCCCGCGCGGTGCAAACGCTGAAGCCGACCAAACAGGAGTGTGGAATGTGGGGGAGCGGAACCCTGACTGAGAAGAGGGGAAGGGTAACCACATCGGCCTTCGCGGAATGATTTCAGGTGGGCTTCGGTCGGTTTACCGAATTCGGACAATTGGGGCGGCCGCTAAATCACCCAAAACTTGTTACCTAACTGCGGCAAAAGGAATAACAGTCACTCGTTAATCAACACCATGCAACAATAATTGCGACTCTTCTTTTTACGAGATATACAGACAAGGACGGGGGTGGCTACAGTGACTACTTCTGGCTTGCTAGTCGCCGTCAGTCATCCATGGCTCGACCCCGGGTCTGGATAACCTAAAAACAAATTTGTAGATCGCAACTTTCAAACAAATTAATATTCTTGGTTGTGTAACAAGCGGGACGTTACCCCCCCCCCCTGGTCTAGTGAGTGGACATTTAATTTAAGAACCAGAGGTCGGTTGGACACGCGAATATGGACCCCTGTACTACGTGTGACTTCGCGCTAAATTTCAGGAGGGTTTCCTATCTTCGTGCCCCAACCCTAACCGCAACCCTGATCATCCCCCTCAAAATCCTAACCATAGCCATAATCCTAAAACTAACCCTACATGCTACACTATTTCTGTCTAGATTCTAATGCAAAAAGGAACAAATATGTTGCGTCCCTCGATCAGATAAGTGGAGCTCCACAGCCTCTACGTCTGCCGGGACCTAATCAGATGACGGAGTTCGGCCTCAAATAATGGTCAAATATGAGACCTCACGAGTAAGGCACCATTAAGGATTCAATAAAGTGGTTTTGGGCATGGAATACCTTAGCGGATAGCATATATCCCGACGATAAAGTTGAGTCGGTCGACCTATTCGGCCGTTTAGTATGTACTCTCTAAATATGGGGAACCAATGAGTAAAACGCAATTTGGTGATGTTAGATGAATTCCAGGGACTTCATTTAATTATTTTTGTCGCTACATTTTTCAGAGCATTGTCAAATTTTGCCTTACTTTTATGACAGGCTGTTAACATGGACCCAATGTGTTATCCCAACCCATCTACGCATAGATGAAAGGCGCAGTGCTACAGCTACTTGCTGGATATGACCTCGCAATCGCCGTACGCGTAGACCTTTGGGACGGTGAAGGACTTATAGTCAACAATGTCGACAAACATCACATAACACAAAGTAAAACGTAATGCGACGACAGAAACGGCAAAAAGTGGTTCGTAGTCTAAGAGCCACTTGCTGTTTGGGCGTAAACTTTCGAGTTCAGACCGACGAGGATACAGAAACAAAAAATAACAACTGACGGCGCGGTCAACTGGACCACAAAATCCCTCTTGAAAGAGGCTGTGGTGGAGAAGTGCTGCCTTTCCTTAAAGTATTATTCGCAGCGATAATTTTGAAAGCAACCTTAGTCTATGATTAGCGGTCTAGATCCTATTTCGTAGCTCTGCCTGTTAGGGGTTAGGGGCTAGGGTTAGGATTAGGGTTTGGAGTTACGAGTTAGGGGTCAGTGTTAGGGGTTAGGGGGTAGGGCTAGGAGTTTGTCTACTGCAGGTACGGCTACTAAATAAAATCCGGCCGATTAGCGGAAGGCGAGCGGCATCGCTGTCAAGAATCCCTGGCACTTTTGTAAAGATTGAAATAATTTTCCGAAGATGTGAGCAAATTACTTAAAAGACTACGTTAACTCGTACTCACAGACTGACTTTCAGCGGTTGTGGGCATGGTATTTTTTTAGTAGGTCGACGATGTGGAAAGGTTTAGATCCAACGTACCTCGTCTGCTCCGGCAGATTTGACGTTGTTGGAAGCTGCGTCCAGTGCCCGACGAAGTTCCTGAGTCTCCTTGTTTAGTCTTTCAATTTCTTGGAAGTGTGAGGTCTTCTGGAAAAGGGAGCAACGGTCTCAGCTTCATGCAACTCTTATCTTTCAAGGAGCCAGGTGGGTAGCTTAGTTCGCCGGCAGGTTTCGGAGCGAAAACATGGCATTTTTGCAGCGGGAAAAAGTAGCACTACTACTGAATAGTCCGTTGTTGTGCCTCTCCGATTCTATCAGTTGACAGACTTTAAATAGGGCCACAATAAGGATTGGGAAGACTTGTCGCTCAACCAATAAGTGGTTGTTAACTGGCAAGTGCCATCGTTAGTGCGAAGTGCAGACTACTTATTGCGTATCTAGGACGTGGGCGAGTTAAGCAAGGAAGGGATGCTTTAACAAGTAAGTGTACATATGTTCCTGAATTTGAAGCTAAACGACTTAATCGATGACAGGACAGGAAACAGTTCAGTGACATCAGTGGAGTCGATGAAAATAGAATCTAATCACGTCAGCTACGATGACCGAGAATAAATCAATTTATCATCCACCAACGAAAATGCTACGTTGAAGTTGTACTGTCTGACGTGGCCTCTTGTACTGTGGAAACACGTTTTCAGGACGTAAAAAATAAACTTAGTAAATTATGCGGACAAAAAATGATTTGGTGAGGATTTTAGTTGCCGCTGTACCCTAGAGCTGACGTGGTGATTAACATACAAAGTTCACAAGTCCGGAAGGAATGCTGAAAACTGGTTCCCCAGATCCAGTATCTTCGTGATATTAAAGTTTGATTATCGATAGATCGTCACTGTGTCACCGTTTGCGAGAGCCAGAAGCGTGAGCTCCCAGGCGAGTCGGAAAGATTAACAGTCATGAGATGAATATGGCCCACATGTGAGCTTGTCCCTTAGTGACAGCTCTCCTTTTACTGTTCCAAGGGCTTTTTGAATTACAGTAGGTGGGTTAACTCATGAAATGTCAACGGAAATTCCGAAATGCGTTTTCGCTTCGCAAAGGTAAATTAAATAGGGTTGTAAAAGTAGTTAGCCTGCAACATAATTCTATAATATTTCAGTTACCTCAGGATGCCGGCTTTCGAATGAACTCCCTTCCGGCTGCATGTAAAAACTACACTCTGTAATGAATGACTACTTGAGTAACATGCATTTTTTCCTTGATTTTCGATGTCCCTAAAAGTTCAATTAGATTTCATGGGAAACATGCACAAAAAAATTCATTCTTTCGCTCATTCGGTAGGAAGTTATGTCTTCTTTCAATTTTATACTCGAAGGAAGGACATAATTCGGTTTTAAAAAAGTTTCTACTTGTGAGATATTTTAATACCGTGAAATGGCTGTTCATTAAACGTCATGTCTCTGTATTTACCAATGTGGCTTGTAAAATTAACAATATGGATCAAATCCGCTGCTAAATTTTATGAACCCCATATGGTCTCCTCTTAATACCGTATAGAAATGCGTGGTTTTCCGTACGCGCAAAATACATTGCTTGTATTTTGGAAACCCTGAATGCAAGTGTGACGGCTGAGCGGATTCAAAATTATTTGGGAATTGGAAAAGTTTTTGAAAACCGAATATTACCCCACCTTCGGGTAAAAAATAGGAAAATGTAATTTTTTATCAAATGAGTAAAAGAATAAATAATTTGATTCCTGTTTTCGATGAAATATAATTGGACTTTTAGGGCCATCGAAAATCTGGGAGGACAAATCATGCTACATAAGTAGGCATTTTTTACAGAGTATAGATTTAGTATGCAGCCGGAAGGAATTTCGTTCGAAAGCCGGCATCCTGAGGTAACCGAATCATTATAGAATTATACTGCAGACTGATTAGTTTTGCAACCCTACTTAATTAATTTTTTCGAAACGCAAACGCATCTCGGAATCCCGCTTGACATTTCGGGGAGTTAGCCCGCCTACTGTATTTAGTTTGTTTACGTTCCGTAAGCTAGGCGCGTTCGCTTACGCAGCGTTCTTCACTTGTACGGATGATTTCCGCCTGTGCCTCCATGGCCTCCCGCTGATTGGTCAATTCCGTCTCCAGGGCCGCGGCCGCCTGTTGAGCGCGGTCACGTGCCTCTAGAGCGGCCTTCAGGGCCTCTGCCGCCTCCTGGCCACGCTGCGCCTGTTCCGACTGCAGACGCAGCTGCTGCTGCTGCACCTGTTCATTGGCCCACGCGGCGGCTTGTCTTCTGGCCGAATCAACGTCTCGCTCCGCCTGCTGTGTGCTTGCTTTAGCGGCCTCCAGCTGGCGTGAGAGTTCCTGAATGACCTGCGTCTGATCAGTGGACTCCTTTATGGCTTGATTCAACTTCTGAGTGAGCTGATTGAACTACAGTGGCCAAAGAAAAGAAAACAGGGTAAGATCGCAGTTTGTAGTCAGACATTGTCAGTCGATACTGTCGACGTACTTACTTGTAATCAGCTAGTGTGTTTCCCTTGTCGAGGAAACTTGTTATCAGTAGGTGTGTTACTACTGAGTTAGGCAGGTCGCCTGTTTCGGTACGGTTGTCGGGCATAGTAAGGGTTAGGGTTTGCGTTTTGGGGTTGGGTTGTAGTGTTAAGGTTAGGGCTAGGTTTTAGGGTTAAGCTTGGGGTTTGGGGTTAAGGTTAGCGTTAGGATTAAGGTTACGGTTTGGGGTTAGGGCTAAGATTTTTGGGTTAGGCTTATGGCTTTAGGGTTAGATTTTAGGGTTACGCTTCAGGGTTAAGTTTAGAGTTAGGTTTTAGGATTGAGGTTACGGTTAGGATTAGGATTTTTGGGTTAGAGTTAGGGCTTTAGGGTTAGGCGTAGTGTTAGATTTATGGTTAGGGTTATGGTTATGGTTTTAGTGTTAGGTTAAACGGTTATGTTTAGGGTTAGGCTTTAGGGTTAGGGTTTTAGGCTTAGGATTTAGGATTGGTGCTTTGGTTAAGGTTTTACGGCTAGAGTTAGGGTCTTAATGTTAGGTTAGCTTCCCTATTCCGGGCTACGAACTGCGATCTGACCCACCTTTATCTAAACCGCCAACCGCTAATTCATCATTCTTTTGCTCTTTGCATTATTTCGGACAGAAAAGGACAGTGTGAGTTCCTTGCTTTGATGGAAGGCCTGAGAAGGCATTTTTCAGAAGCTCGTGAAATTAACGAGTGCGTGCCCAATATCCATCATGCAGTTTATCATTTGCACATTCAATAAACGTAGGATGTATCCCCCCGCCTTGCAGTTCAGCAAAGTTCAGGGGACAGACGTGTTCAGAACTCGTACTCAAAGACTATTAAGTTTTAGAGTGAGGGTTAGTGTTAGGTTTAATGGTTAATGTCAGGGTTAGGGTTTGGGATTAGGGTTAGGATTTTTGGGTTACGGTTATGTTGCAGGGTTAAGTTTAGGGTTGGAATTAGGGTTAGGCCTTAGGGTTGAGTTCATGGTTAAGGTTAGGGCTGGAATTTAAGGCTAGGTTTTGGAGTTTTAAGTTAGGGTTAAGTTTAGGTTTAATTTTTAGGGTTAAGGTTAGTGGTGGGGTTTAGGATTAGGATTAGTACTTTAGGGTTAAGGTTAGGGTTAGGTTTCAAAGTCAGGGTTATGTTTTAGGGTTAGGGCTCTAGTGTTAGGTTTTACAGTTAACGTTAGGGTTAGTTTTTAGGTTTGGTGTTTTGCTTAAGGCTTTACGGCTAGAGTAAGGTTTTTAGTGTTAGGTTAACTTCCCCATTCCGGGCTACGAAGTGCGATCTGACCAAGAACTCCTAATGAGCAAAAAATGAAGACATTCTACTAAATAACTAATGTGATCAGCTTTTGATTATTAAATGCTGGTCTCTACAGGTACCGCCTAGAGGTATGTAGCACCGGATGTCTTACAAGAAAAGCTGCCATATACATCAATCTGGTGCGAAGGGCAGGAACCGCTGCTGAAACTACCATATGGTGCTGCCGTCTGACGAATTCGGATCTGGAGCTCCAGGACAGTAAAGATCCCACTGATCCTGTCTCTGAGGCGTCATGACTCTATCAGGGGAGTCATACAGGTGACACAGGCTCGATATCTGAGCTGGTCCCGGCACTAAGGAGGTAGGTTGTCAAGCCATTATCGTACCGATTACTAGCATCGACAGCGAAGGCTCGATTTTGAACAACTCAGTGGCCATCTGGACCCATTACGCCCATCTGTGATGCCTGCCACCTGACAGGTATGTGGTAATGTAACAATTGCAACACAGAAATACTGCATCCCTTGCGAGTCCAATGCCTTTACATGCTCTATAGGCAGATGGACGGCTTAACTATGGGCTCGACCCTTGGCCCGCTTTTGGCGAAAGTTAGAAGCTTTCCAGCTACGCCACGAGATCAACGGTTTAAGATACTATGGGCGGTACGTGGATGATATATTCGCAAATGCACCGAAACAAAGTGACATCTCAATTCTACTGGATGACATAAATCCGGCGCACCCATCAATAAAATTAACCCTGGAAGAACAGTCCGGTTCACTTCCCTTTCTGGATGTGCTTCTGAGTAGAAGGCCTGGCGGCAGCATTCGACGGAGCGTCTATCGTAAAAAAAAACTTGGTCCGGACAATACCCCCATTTTGGGAGTTTCGTACCGCTAAACGTTAGACGTAATTTAGTCCGCTGTTTGAGAGAAAGAGTGAAAAGAATCTGCTCAGCTGATAGCTTTGAGAAAGAGCTTAGATCATCGAAGGCCTCTTTCGCCAAAACGGGTATCCTGATCGATTAATTGCTAAGAACATGGCCGAAAGACCACAAAAGCCCCCGATACTGACGGCAAGAAAGGAAAGGCTCTTTATCAGGACCCCATTTCGAGGGGATGCACCAAGCGAACTTTTAAGAAGACGCCTAACCCAAGCTGTAGCACAGACCTTTCCAGCAGCTGACACCCGCGTACTGTTCTCCACCAGTCCCATCCTATACGGAGGAGCCAAGGACAAACTACCAGCTCAGACCACCTCTATGTGTATTTACTCCTTCACCTGCCTCTGTGGGGCAGAATAAATTGGTCGCACGAGCCGGCGTTTATCCAAAAGAATAAAAGAATGCTTAAGAAAGGGTCAAATAAAGAAGATCAACAGCTCGATCCCCGGGCACATGGTAGACACAGACCTCCGTGTTGACGCCAGAGAGGCCTTCAGAGTGATTCACACGGTCTCATCAAGTTATCCAAAGCTACTTGGGCAGCGCTTGTTGGCTACGGCAGAGGCGGCTGCAATCAGACTACGCGGACTGGTCCTATGCGCACAGAAGAACTTTATACAGGTACAACAGTTGCCATGGTTCAAAGCCATCAAGCCAGCCACTCGCATGTAATTAGCTTCGCCGGGACCTACCTTCTCCCTGGCGCTGACTGGAACTGTGGTGTTTGATTCTCCCCCTCCCCCCCCCCTC
>CACRXP010000541.1:106030-116318 GCA_902702965.1 Spirometra erinaceieuropaei | reverse complement strand
TACCCTTGAAAATAAACGAGGGCGCTGCTTGGCAGAAGCCGCAGGTTGACATCTACTAGGTTATACAGGAAGATAAATTGTTTTTCTCCTACAGTGAATCAAAGTCCAGACCGTGAATGATTGCACTTCGACACAATAGTTGCCTGTAAGACAGTAGAATTTTGGTTAGGCAGGGGCGAAAGTTTGCTTCGTACGCGACCAGCCCCGCGCTGCCCTATGGGAATAGGTAAAATCAATATTTGTACACTGGAAGACGAGACGACAGCAAATGCAAATTGGAAGTGATAGATCTTTTGAAGAACAAAACATTTAATTCCGTGCATTTCCCAGACTGACTTATCAAGAATTTGAGTAGAAATGCACCAAATAGCTGACTTTAAGCACTTGCCAAAGGAAGCTTCTTCAGTTACTTTTAAGTACAATTACCTTCAGTGCAAAACAGTTTCAGACTATGGCCACGGTTTATTTGTCCTCTAATCCATGACTTTTCTGAGAAGAAGACTCTTAAGTGGACAAGTGGGAATCCAAAATCGCAAATGGGCATAAAGACGATGTGGTTAAGTCAGCTAGATTTGTCAAGACCTAACCTGTGAGTCCAACGAGTCGAGTCGTTTGGCCGCCTCGGCTAGACGCCGTTCTGTGTCTGTGCACTTTTCTTGGGCAGTCTTCAGCTGACTTGTCAACTGTTCGATCTGATCGATGATAAAAATACACAAAACAGGGGTCATGTAAAAAATACGCTCTGTTGAAAACACGCGCTGGTGTACAGTGCGCTCACGGCGAACCAGCACAGGTGGAATGGTTCTTGGTGAAAACAAGAATCGTTTAGAAAAAGCGTGAAAGGGTTTTTTCAAGGGTCTGCGCCTTTCCACAAGTGTAGGACGACTTCTGACAACGAACCTGCCTTGCCAAGAAGGTCGACTTATTCTTCACGTTGACTGCCGCTCTCGAAATCAAGCTAGCGTACTTAATCCGAGTGATGATACGCAGGCAGCGATGGTCAAACACCTCCGGTTTCCGCCCATCTTTTAGGCGCGCAGCCTAGAATACATAACCGTATAGGACTGACTGGACGGATACCCGGTACACGCGGATCATTGTGGCGTTGGAGATATCGCGTCGGATTCAAACACACTTTCTAAGAATCGTGAAAATCTTGCGAGCTGCACCGATTTAAAAGACGATGTTGTTCTTACGCTTTCCATCCTGCAGCAGCCTCGCACCGAGGTATTTGAAATCATATACTTCTTCGAGTTACTGGTCAATAATCTCCCCGCCTACTATCCCCTCTCATTGATCATTTTCAATGCGACTTGTGTGCTCGAGCAGTTTAAGAAGGCTCAGGTCGTAAACACCCCCTCGTGTCAAATTACAGCTATTTAGGGAAGGGCTGGAAGAGTCAATTTTGTCCGCACTGTGATCAGTACCCGTCTGTTTTTCGTGACTGCATTCACTAAAAAAAAACACCGTCATCCGCGGCCCCAGAGGTTGGCCGCCGTGGGGAGAGGACCATCTGATAAGGTAGGCAACACATTTGGGATGACAGACTTTATCACCACAATCGACTGAATGCGCGCCACAAGCGTGGAGTGCGCAGAATATGCGCAAACATCAGAAAGGGCTGGCGAATCGGCGCGTGTACCAGGTCAGTCACGAGTTCGGAGGCCGGTGAGCAGAAAGACCGGTCCATAAATCTTCGCCGGTGGCTCGTGGAAATGCGAACTCCAAAGTAGTGCTCGTGGACGCGAGTAGGGGATGCGGGGAGGAGGGACTGAATATGAGTAACCGCATTCGAACAGTTAATGCCGAGGAGGTGGAGAGTCTGGCGCATGAGACTGGCGGCGCAGTAGGGTAGGTAGCCAAACTTCAGGCATGTGACAAACGACTGGCAAAAACCCATCGATGGTGGGTCGGACGACGAGAGATTTTCTGCCATGAGTACGAGGCGCGTGCATGCGGACGGTTTGCGCATGGCACGAGGCGGCTCTCACCAAAAGCGGCCTTTTGCGTAAGAAACGCTGATTTCCTGTCAGCTAACCGACTTTCACTGTTGGTATGCCGATAAAATAAGCCCGTTGTCTTTGGTGAATGGCCAAGTGGACACTGACATCTGCGCCCAAGTGAGTCAGACAATGGTTTAAAAGACTCTTAATACCAGAACGCGTTCTGCACACACGAAAAGTATGAATTTTGAATCATTCTGCTATTCAGCACAGTCAGCCAGTGAAGATCTGGAAATTAATCCTTACCCGCGTGGTATTTTCGTAGCTAAATGCACTAAAAAGTCAATAGAAGCGAAAAGACGAGTCCCAGGGAGTAGTCTTGAAGTAGGAGACACGATCGCCGGAACAAGAGCTTTATTAGCCTGACGTTTCGGATTCCTACTCGAATCCATCATCAGAGACAAAAAAGCAGAAACGGGTGGTTGTTGCACAAGGGGCTGTGGTATTTATAGGATGCAGTAGCCATGCTACCGCATACCTATGAAAATTCACGGCTCCCCCCTTCACACCAAGTGCGACGATCCCGGATGAAGGGGGAGCCGTGAATGTTCATAGGTATGTGGTAGCATGGCTACTGCATCCTATAAATACCACAGCCCCTTATGCAACAACCACCCGTTTCTGCTTTTTTGTCTCTGATGATGGATTCGAGTAGGAATCCGAAACGTCAGGCTAATAAAGCTCTTGTCCCGGCGATCGTGCCTCCTACTTCAGCACTAAAAAGTGCTTGAGATGCACAGCCACCTCTAAATTTAATATTATTTATGGAAAAAACTTTTTGCTTAAAACTGCCTTTAAACGTGTTCGGGATTTAGACGTGGTGCAGGTGTCAGGAAGGCTATTGGAGTATTGCAGGGAAAAAAACTGTTTGTCCACGTGTCTTTTATGATGTTTTTAATACTGGTAGAATATCAATACAATATGAACACTCCGCACTTCGCTAGCTCAATCGATGGCAAAATATGTCAAGTCAGTACGTTCAAACAGGACTACTTATGCGGGGGTGTTCGAAGTATGGGCAAAGAAATGATGGTTTTAAAGTTGCAATACGGCGAGCATACGAGTGCTTTAGATGAATTATCATCGCGCGAATACATTGATATGGGAACGGGGCACATGTAAAACATGTGAGAAATAAGAGGAACCGATTACAGCTCGTCTTTTCTTACAGGAGGGGTGTGAGAACAGGATGAGGGAAGGAATAGGAGAGTGAATTAAGAGACAGTGAGAGTTAGGAGGACAAGCGTGAGAGCGCGGAATGGTGCATGCAGTTAACCGAGCCTTGGATACGGTAGGCACAGGACTTGTACCAGGTTCTTCCGTGCAAACAAAACCGACTTTCGTAACCTGATGACAGAGGCTGACCCAGTGGCTTAGGGCAATTCTGCTGGACCTTTTAAATCACAACTTCCCGAAAGCATAGCAAGCCGAGGGAAACTTCCCAGAACTGCTTTTTTGAGTGCTTGAGTGCATGAGAGCCCATCAGACGCTGACACCATCTCATATGCAGTCTACTCCGTAAGGTGTTCCAGGAGATTTTTCAGAAGGCCTTCGGGTTCGGCTGTCTGGGCTCCACAGGATGAACAATTGCATTCCAAAGAGCAAAGCCTCCATTCATTATTCGGAAGACGTTTGCCTTTTACTTTTGTTAACAACTTAATTTAGACGATGGCCCGGCTCAGAGCGATTTAGATTCCCATGAATCTCAGTCTCCAGTCCCGGTTTAAAATATATTCACACACAGCAATGGACGCATAGCAATTCATTGACCTTCAGTTAGCCAGTAGTAACACCGGCCACTGTCTGCGACCAAAATGGCAGAGAAAACCGAGAGCAGTTATCTGTCAATCTATCCGCCAAACTCTGTGATATTTTTATGCCCTCAGCGAAATTTCTGTAATGTATGACGCACGCGGACAACCTACTCTGTGTTGAGTATGGGTAGTTGCTAATCTTTTATAGTACTCATTAGGCTGAGGACAACCCCAGTATTCCGCACCATGTGCTCGAGTGGTATTAAGTCTCACTTACACACTTTTATTGTGAAAAGGATTTTGTGTTTCAGAAGGCGGTTGTTTATTTGCCAATGCCTGGTCTTCGGTGGTGCTTTGGAGTTGCATTGTGCATCACTCTTATTCCCTGCTTTTTGACCTGCTTCAGAAGTTTCGGTACACAAACGCACAAGCAACTTGACAACCACGTTTGCCTAGGCACCTCCCTGGAGTTAAGAGCCCGTTCTTGTTAGCATGAATGCGCGGAAAGGCTGTTCTGTTACACCCCGAGGTCTGGTTCTGTCAACAGTGCAGAATAAAATTAGTGTTGGTCACTCGATGCCTATCCAGCCAATACGAACTTTGCTCTCTTGTTTCGCCTACGCGATTGATTTGTTTTCAGGTCGCAGAATAGTACGGGATTAGCTTTGCCCCCTATGATCGTGTACTGCAAATCCTGTAGTGTTAGTGTATTACTGAGAGCTTTGCTCGGTATTAAACGGATTTGTGGTCCAAATCTCGGGTATATAACCCGGGATTCGGGTACGCCTCACTGGTGACAACAAAATAAGCCAGAAATGGTCATTCCACTGTCACTGTAGGCCAAACCTATCAATTATTGATTCATAATTGCTTTATAATCAGCTGTGTTGGCTGTAAACTCTCAGCTCTAAGGCATAGTGAAACAGGTCACTTCTGTTCCGCAGCAAGGGTAAGTCATTCTTATATGACTATGTAAGTATCTTTGGCGATTATTTGGTTTCATCACCAAGCAAACCCTCGTACTTCGCCCTGGTTAAGGGATGGCATTTATTGTACTCTTATCCGATAAACGATAATTTTGACTATCACGTCTATATTTTATGATACTTTCGGCTTCCCTCATGATTTGCTTTTAACAGTCAAGCTACAACGCTACAGCGTGGAAAGGGTTGCACTTTTACACTGTCGTAGTTAATTAGTCCTCAGATGGGTAGTGAGTTTATCGGAAGCTGTCACACGTGGACCAATCTCTGCATACATTAACGTTGCGGCTATATGTCCTACTGACAATTTCTAACTAATCAACAAGACTAACCTGGGGGAAATGGAGGCAGAAAGAAGTGATAAACCCAATGAGAACCTTAAAATATGAAGCAGCGAGAGAAGTTAGTATGCGCTAACAAGTCGGCGGCGTCAAACTTCCAACAGCTAAAACTGGGCTTTCAAGTTCGTACAGTACTAAGTTTAAAACATCGCTGGCGTAGGCGAATAATGTCCCCTGACCCAGGCATTTATAATCTATCCTTATACGGATAAACCTCACAGCTAGGATTTGATTATGGCCGAGGATAGGGACGCGAATGGATTCGTAGACAATTTGCATTTCACCATCCATATGCCGCACATCTGTTTTCACAAAAAACGATTAAGCAGACTCGAATTTCGTAAAGAAGCGCGCCTACATTGAAGTTTTGCGCTGATGGTTTAAGACCATGACTGATTCCCTTTCCAAGACGCGCTTCTAGCGAAATAAGCCGGTAATTAAATAGGAAAAAATATGTGTGCAGACAAATACGCAGTCCTGAGCTAGGATAGGAAAACCGATATAATCCCTGGCCACTAGAATAGGGAAAATTCTCACATCGTTCGTTTTGGAAGATCAGCTTATAAAACTGGAGCCTTGCCCCCTCGATGATACGCAGACAAGATGTTGTCCACCAAACGGAACACCTACCTTATGCCCTCGCCCGTCAGCATGGGAGTAAAAATGACCGATTTTTTAAAAAATTTGACTAGCCAATATGATTAAACGGATAGGAGATTTTTGCCAAGTTGCCATCGGTTATATTTCCGAATGGTTCTTTCCACCAACCATAGTAATCCGCAGAAGGAGAAGTTAAAAACAGAACCGCTCCTGTAAGGAAAAACCAACCAACTTTTCGGAACACTGTTCGGGAGGATTATTATGGTCTTTCGAAGCAAAAGAAGCCCTATTTCTGCTTGCGAGGATCACAAAATTAGTTTATTCTGGGACAATTCCCCCTTCTTAGCTTTCCAGCGCCGGTCCGGAAGATTCATAAACTTCTCATGGCTGCTTCCCGAAGAAGTCGGTGAGGTCAAATAATAGTCATAAATGGACATTCATGGTTCTCCGGACTTACAAGATTGTCCTTGGCGGTCACTTGTTTCTGTAAATTTGCAATCTGATTGGTCAAATCCTGTTGCTGTTTCTTCAGTTTCTCCGTCTCAAATTTCGAGCGTTTCGACTGAAGGAGAGTAAAAGATTATTTTTCAGTAAGTAAAATATAAAAAGGGGTGAGCACTTACGATTAGGATGTTAAATTAGTAGTGGCCTCTTTTGTCTCTGCTATGACACACGAACTCATCATTGGTTCATATTGGTTCGTATTAAGCGAAAGTTGGGTGGCAGAGACTAGAAGTAGAAGCCTGTTTAATGTGCGCACATAAGAAAATTTAGACGTCCTTTCTTACTGCATAATCTAAAAGATTTACTGAGGTCGTCTCCCATCTCTTAAGACCGCTGGGGATTGGCATTACCCACCGACCGGAGTCAACAATTCGAAACCTGTCATGGTATCTAAGGCCCCGTTGCCACGAAGTGAAACCACAAACGTCATCCACCTTAGAGAGACCGGCAAACAACCACAGAATCGTGCTGGATATTGTTGCATCGAATCTGCAAAGACGACGGTGAACGGCTGATATAATGACACCTGAAACACGAAATCTGTATATGCGCGCAACTACCCTTCCAATCTCATTCGGTAGAGTTAACATGAAACGAAGAGACTTTGGTAGGATGCCATGATCGCGACAGCGATGAAAAAAAGTCAGCTACTCGTTAGTCCTCGGCTGTCTCTGTGCTAATGTCTTCCAACGGCCGGTAAGAATAAGCGTTTGACACCTAAAAATATGTTCAGTAGCTGAGATAGTGTGCATTCCGAGATGGTGTACTAAAGGGAGAAGGCTCGTCGAAAAAACTGAGTTGTACTCTTGAAGCTTAAAGTTGTCAAATAAAATGAACAGGTAAGAAAATGAAATGGTCACAACAGGACAGATACTGACAGACAGACAACTGAAATGTGAGAGGGGTGACTATTTTCCTTGTTGACTTAAATCCTTCGCGACATCCAGTTTACCATAGCGGAAGAATTAAAAAATAAATTGCCCTTCCTTGACGTACAAGTAACAAGGATGGCCGACGGGAAAATAATGAAAGTGGCCTACCGAAAGGCAACTAACACGAGACGCATCCTACCCTGCAGAAGCAACCGTCTCTTGGGTACAAACGAGGTTATGTCAGAACCATCTTCTAACGCGTTTAAACACACTGTAATTACGACAGTGGAAGGAATGAGGAGACGGAGTATTTACGCATCTATTTACAGCTAACAGCTCTGCCTAATGAAATCCAAATATAAGCGGTCGAGCGGAGAAAAGTCAAAAAAGTTGGCTCGTGATCTTCTATGTGAAGAAAGTGTCAGAGGTTACGGCAGGAGTTCTGAAACTTTTTTGATTGGTGTGGCTCATAAACCAGAATACGCAAAGAGACGGTAAACAATGAGGCCCGAAGACCCCCTGCCAGTAGAAGAAAATTCGGCGGTGGCCTACAGCATGCCATGCGAAAATTATGATGCGAGGTATGTTAGTGAAACAATTAAAGGTCTTGGCATGAGAATCCGCGAACACCAACTTGCACTCAACAGCAAGGTTGAGCTATCTTTGGAATATGGCCACACACAACAGCTGAACCACAGTTTAGCCTTCGAACTTGCGGGGAAAATCGGCCAAGCCAGCAAGATGGCCGGACTGGCTCTTGAAAGTTGGTTCGACCGATCTATGGATCTGCATCCCGCCTAACGGGCGTTACGCTCAAGGGTCAGATATGTTTGGACAGGGTCCATAGGGCAGGCAAGCACGCGGGGCCGACAGTCGACGCTTATGTGAACTGCGCTTGCGTTTCGAAAAGATTAATTAACTAGGATTGTAAAACTAATTAGCCTGCAACATAATTCTATAATATGTCAGTTACCTCAGGATGTCGGCTTTCGAATGAACTTCCATCCGGCTGCATGCAAAAACTATACTCTGCAAAAATGACTACTCAAGTAGCATGGATTTTTCTCATTGATTTTCGATGCCCTAAAAGTCTAATTATAATCCATGGAAAACATGCATAAAAATACTCATTCTTTTGCTCATTCGGCAGAAAATTACGTCTTCTTCTAATTTTATACTTGAAGGAGGGAAATAATTCGGATTTAAAAAAAGTTTCTAATTGTTGGACTTTTAAGTGCCGTGAAATGGCCGTTCATATATCGTCATGTCTGTACATCTACCAATGTGGCTTGTAAAGTTAACAATATGGATAAAATCCACTGCTAAATTTTATGAACGCTATATGATCTCCCTTTATTACCGTAGAGAAATTTGTGATTTACCGTACGCGGAAAATATACGGCTCGTAGTCTGCAAAGCCTGAATCCAAGTGTAACGGTAGAGCGGGTTCAAAATTATTCGGAAATTGAAAACGTTTTTGAAAACTGAATTAACCCTTCCTTCGAGCATAAAATTGGAAGAAGAATGAGTGGAGGAACGAATATTTTTGCGCATATTTTCCATGAAATATAAGTGGACTTTTAAAGGGCAATTAAAATCAATGAGAAAAATTCATGCTTATTAAGTAGCCCTTTTTACAGAGTACAGTTTGTACATGCAGCCGAATGGAAGTTCATTCAAAAGGCGGCACCCTTAAGTAACTGAGATATTATAGCCTGGCTAGACAGAGGTGAGACCCGGTCGATTTCGAGTTCTATTCTCGCGCATTTAATCGATACGAACCACCGAATCGATGCCAAGAAAGCATTTCAGGTTGTCTACCGGACACCAACATGCTTCTCTAAAGGCCTACGCCAACGGATACTAGCAACGGCAGAGGCAGTAGCTATACGGTTAGTGAATCCGGTGTTATGCTGTCAGAAAACTCTGACACAAGCGCTTTCGCTGCCGTGGCCAACGCCAACGCCAACCCCAAGCGATGAAGCCATGCCGCCTCAAATCCCTAATCACGATGATGGGTACTCCGTGTACTCAACCCAAGATCATTACTCAAAGACTCTCTTACCCCCCTCCCCTAGCTCTGACGACTAACACCCGCCGACCTTCTCATGCGGGCGGCGTGGGGATGATGAGTGTTAGTGACTTAATAGCCCTTGAGGCATCTATAAACACTGTTGATTTTGTACATTTTCATTCGTTCATGTAATTGTATTGGCCTGAGGAAGAAGTACCGAAAACGTGCGTTCGCCAACTTGACTTTTCTATTATAGAATTGTATTGCAGGCTGACTAGTTTCACAACCCTATTTAATTAATCTTTTCGAAACGAAAACGCATTTCGGACTTTCGGTTGACACTTTATGAGTTAGCGCACGTACTGTATGTGTGCTCTTATATGCTACGGCAATGAGTACGAAACGAAAGGTGAATAAAGTTCTTGTTTCAGCGATCGAGTATTCCTCTCAAAATTTCCAACAACTCGTCACTTTATGTGTACAATTTATATCTTAGGTCTGTCTAGAAACCGCCATGTACAAATGGCAACCACGAAAAATCCTTCCGTGAGGGAGGTTTTTGGGATTTAATCTGAAAAATTCTAAGAGAGGGTTAAAATGGTCCTTTAAGGCGTCTTTCTAGCAATGAGAGTACACTTCACCTGCGCTTCCCTCCTAAACTCCGGAAGCAACCCTCTCCCAAGGGTAGTCGAGAACACTTCCTGGGTAATTAAGTTAAAGTACTATTCTCTGGCATTTGTTTATTTACGCCAACTACCTGCACGCTAAGGAAGCCATCTAGATTTTTTACCCTGCAACGCAGCATACGCTTAGTCGAAAATGGCCAAATGATTCAGTTTGAAAGTATGATACCCCATTGTCCAAAGACTTGTCTTTACACCCCGGCCCAAACAGGCTTCTTACGGGGCTCGTCTGTCGTCATGACAACTTAGTCTACGCGACCTGGCCGGAGGAGTGGAAGCATCATTGACGCACATCGGTCAGCAAAACAGTACACGGAAGGTTTTCCCAAATTAGCTTCTATGTTTGATTCGAACCACTCATTTACTTTTGCGCTGGGGGTCCGTAAAAATTATAGATTGGAAAACATCCCAGTAACAGAATTTAGCGCATAAGGAAGGATCGAGCGGAGGAACACTTCGTCTATTATTCTGCGTTCCGGAACTCGCGCAGGAGTCCATCGTCAGAGTTAAGGGTAGTAACAGAACAAGCGACAA
>CACRXP010000541.1:61194-104812 GCA_902702965.1 Spirometra erinaceieuropaei | reverse complement strand
ATTGACAGGCCCTAGTTGTAGAGCAAGGGTACAAGTACCCTCTGCATTGCACTAGAGTCCAGGGAGACTGGGGTTAGTGTTAGGGCTAGGAGCGTCAGTGTAACTCGGATGCTTTAGAAGAATCTCGTGGTAAAGATTAAATGAAAGAGGTTTAGCGGCTATAGATGCTGTCCTTTAAGCCTCCAATGGTCAATTTTCGTTTAGTAAGTAGCGCGGACACAGTCATATGAATTGCAGCTGAAATAATTAAAACACAGTCAACAAGAAACGCGCAGTTTTAAACAAGCAACGCTTTGATTTGGATACGCCGGTGCCACTGTTGACCAAGTAACAATCCATTAATGCAGGAAACGCACGGATTCGGTTATTTCCAAGTTGTGTACCATTTACATTCGACTAGGTCAGTTCTTCGGCATGCTACTACTCGTATGAATCCGAAAAAGTTACATGTTCATCAGGTCAATGTGGTCTGCGACCAAGCTTGATTGAGAAGGCTTGGTTTGGGAGGACATCTATCGGGAGATAAGCCAGACAGCGACTGAATTTTCCTTCAATTCAATCGGGCCAAACTTGAGGACGAATCAATACGAGACTATGTGTGGGTGCTCAAAGGGATTTAATGCGGTCAACCCTGGCGCAAGCTGATGGTCAGACAGTATCGCTGACGCCGCTAATTTCGAAGATCGGGTTCAAATCCCGTAGATGTCTACATCAAAAAGGCGAAACACGTGTTTAGTGCTACCCTCGGAAGTGTGACAACCGGCTAAATATCACCTTTAAAAAGCGCAAACAGTCTAATGCAGATGATATAGAACTCAAAGGCACCACACCAAACAGCATATACTGCCTGGGATATGGGTACTGTTTGTGGTGGAAATATACGGTTCGGTAAATGTTTCTCCTGTTCATCCCTAAAGTACTTCCTTTCGGCCCCACTGGTGACCATAATGGGACATAATCTATGCTCCGTGAGCCTAACCCCGTCTTATTTGCGACGGTATTCCTGTTCGGTCAATGAGTTAGATCTATTTGCATGGTTCATACCCCATCCGTGTTTTTTCATTAAGAAAGGCATCTCCTTCATCTACGTATTTACATGCTCTTCAGTAGTCTGCTAATTGGTGGAGGCCTTTCAGACGTTAACGTTGGGGCGCCGCCAGAAATTTCCTGATGCTCACTAATTTGTCACTACACGTGCTACTTCGTTTACGTGAGCCCTGCCTGCCTTCAGCTGGATTCGTAAAATGTTTCTGCGACCTCTGATGGAAGCAGTTCTTAATTGGCTCCACCTGAAGTGGTAAGACCGCTAAAAAATCTAGCTCTTTTGCATGCGGACTACAGATTTTACTCATCGAGCCTACGATCGGCAGCTGATAAAGGGACCTAGTGTGTGAGAGGCAGGGTTGCGTTACCTGCTCGATTCTGGACTGCAGACTGTCACGCTGACTGGCAATGGAGTCGCAGTTGGCCTGTGTCTCCCTCAACTGACGTGTCAGGTCCTGAATCCGCGTGGAGGACTGCCTTACTTCCTTCTGCAGACGATCGCTGTTCATCCCGGCCTCATGGAGACTCTGTTGGAGGTTTGCGATTTGCTGCTGCAGCGATTGCTAGAAGAAATGGAGGGAAGGCCGTTGAAGTTCGCTCAGTGAAATGGTAAAATTCGGCTAGACCTTTCAGGCAATAATAGCAATTGACAAATAGGGAGGCTTTAGTAAAACATGTCATTGTTTAATGCAGGTAACCGGTCGGACACAAGGAAATGCTAGGGTGCCGCACAGCTGCACGCTTTTAAAATGTCTCTTCTCGCCTTCCGGGAAGTTTCCCAACTAACCAACATTATCAAGACCGTCGGAATAGATCAAAAACCGACCTTTCTGTCCATACACGGAACACTCCAGTTAAAAAGATGCACAGAAAATTATGGTAGATTAGACCCCAATTCTCTCCTTTTGATTGGTTTCCAATCAGGTACACCAGTTTATTCCTTATAGTTGTTAAGCTCGGCTTGCAAATGCATAAATATTTGAGCCCGTGTGTACCAAAGTCAGTTTGTGTAGTGAAAACGTAAAAACGGGAGGTTAAAGTTGGGAAGCAAAAGTGAATTTACCTGAATATAACAGGTTTAACGCCACAAACACATAGAAAATACCTACAGTTGAAAGATTCCAAACGCCAAAACCTCAAGCAAAACCAACCGATTCGTAGAAATTCGGACGTCTTACTCGCTTTTTCCATTCAGAGAAAACGTTGGACGCAAAACTGGCATAAAAGAGCTTAGAATAACTTATCCCTTGCTGGTAACTCAGGGACAGTTAACAACATAACTAAAGAATCACTTTGTTGTGCAGCACTGAAACACGGCGGGTAACCATTTTCGTATCAGCCAACGAAAAGGAAAGACCTCACAGAAACCGGACAAAATAATAGGTCCCATTTTCTATTTCGAGGGAATGTGGGTCATATTTCTATAAAATTAAAAATATTCGCAATATGATTATGCGTATACATACATATGCATACATAAAAGCTTGATTTTTGTCTACCGCTCAGGTTAATCGAGATGTTCGTCTCGTTGTGCCTTGAAGTTAAATCTACAGGTCGTTGATGACGAGTAATAAGACAGAAACGGCCATTCCATTCTCCTTGTCTCTGTCAGTACTCCTTTAAGCATATATATATATATATATATCTATATTGCGTTCGTCATCCCAGGACGAAGCCGAAAAGGAAGAGGAGTCGACTTCGGGACCAAATTGCATTCGTACTGACATTTCAGAAACCTCGTTTTCATCGTTTGACCTTTTCGGTTGCGGTTCTACTGGTGCTGGTTAATTCAGCCTTTCCGCCTGCTTCGCATACACAAATGTTAGTTAGCCTGCCTTTTTCGCTGCTGACCAGCTTTGATCTCTTAAATCTCGATTGATGGCGGTTTCGCATGACCTTTGTTTTCTTTGCGGTCATAGCAGTTTTGATCAAGTCAGACTGCTTGTTGGTCTCGCCCTTGTCACCTGACGGACTGACCAGTCGCTGCAGCTCGTGTGAGATGCTTTCGGCCTCGCGGACGCGTCGGTGGGTGACGTGACCTTCGGCCAGTCCCTCATCTTTTGTCTGTGGACATCAGTTCTTGGTCTTGCGTCACATCATCGCCTCTCATATATGGCTTGTCGGAAGGGGCACAATGCTCATGCGTGGCGGCTTGGGGGCAGGATGCAGATCCACGGCTCTTTTAAAGGTGCCAGTCGAAGACCAATTTCCGGCATCAGTCTGGCGATCTTATCATCAGTTCGGTCAATTACCCTCATTTTCTCAAAGGCGAAACTGCTGTCGCGCCTGGCCATAGACTAGAGACCTCTTATATATGTCGTCGATTGCAAGTTAGTGTGAGTGCAATGGTGTGCCAATGTGTTTGCTCGTTTTATCAAAATACCTTGCAGCACAATTTGGAATGGTATGCTACAGACTACCGCTGATTGTTGTTCCATTGGTAGCGAATCTGGTTGGATGTGGTTATATAGCCCCGCCTGAAGTAAGCAAACCCTAGTCACCTCTAATAAGGGACCGGTGATAATAGGGAGTTTTTACAGGTGGGGCCTGGGAACGCACAGGCGGCGAGATCAAGTAGTTGAATGCAAAAGAAAAGCTATTGGGAATGCTCGGTTGTGCTTTGAATGGTTGAAAAATAGTTGCGCTAACTCCTAACCAAAACCCCTAACTATAACCCCTAGTCTCAAACCCTAACCCTTATCTCCAACCACAACAGTATTGTGTCCATCAGGTGGGGCTACCAAACCACATCTTACCGCGGATCTTTGACCTCATGACTTGCTCTCTGATTGTGGATTTCGGCATACGAGCCACATCAATTCCAAAGGGTCTCAGGAGTCTTAACATCGACTTTGGAACGTTCATCACAAAGGGAATCGAGAGCCAGAACTTCAACTTTTCTCTGCTCAACCGCCAAGAGTGAGGCTGCTTGAGACACTTGCGATAAAAGACTTCGGATAACTGTTGGATAACTTTAGAATACTAGTGCATGACTCGGTGGCATTTGAATGTTTTTTAAGGAAATGCACATAATGGTTTCGCTTAAGACTGGATCTTTCGGAAGTTTAAGAGGGGCTTCGAAATAGCCATAAACTCTCCCAAAGGGGTTCTAATGAATGAACTTTTTAAACCCTTCGGGATTCTAAGGGAAAGGATGCACGACTGTGGCAAGAGAAGATGAATGTGATTTAATATCAACTCCCTTGTACAACTTGGGCAAAGTAACGCTAATCTGGCGGAGTTGTTAAAGGTCACCTATCTCCTTTCTGTGAACAGTTGGGTGTTTGTTATTTCCACAAATTACGGATTTTTGGATCACTGAGAAGTTCTCCCGAGTCACTTATAAGAATGCGGCAACGATAGGGTGTGGGACCAACAACCAACTTGAGCTAGTCTGTAGACACCGTGTCATACGTTCTGTAGTGGTAGAGGGGGTCTTAGGGGTGGGGTAACACACAAGACGGAGAGCAAGAAGAAACAGAAAATGGATAGATTTCCGCCGAAAGTCTTGTACGCTGTCATTTGGCAAAGAAATTGGGCGCGATAATAAAAAAAATAGTCAAAGGAAATTTTCGAAAAATAACGGACTTTGGATGAAGCGCCGCTGGTAAGTTTACGTTTAGTCAGGAAGGGAAGGAAATTCCATGCAATGGGAACGGTGAGTAATAAGTGCTGTTTACAGTCGTGCTGAATTTTCGGGTATATTTTTACAATTGCCACCCCTACATAATAATTTTACCTGCCAGGTTTCTAAAAGGTCATTTTATAATAAGCACGCGGTAGCATTGTAACGTTGTCCATATACTTTGATTCCTCAAGGAGTGAACGACTTCGACATTACTGCTTTCTATTCAGACAATGAGAAGTTTTCTTTTCGTAAGTATGGTGTATCACACTAGTCTTGAGCCCGTTCTAAGACTCTATCGCGTATTCCAAATTTCCCTTATGGAAAGTGTTTAAGTTTCAGTTTTAATTCTCATTAAGAGAAAGCAACTGTTACAACATCTACTGGACCAATTTTCTCCTCAGCAATCAAATAAAATGCTTACAGAGCGAAAATTATCTAATACGTTCCGCCCGAATTCCATATGAAGCCAACACCGGAGACAATAATAAGATGCTTTCGGCTTATTAATAGTCATTAAAACGCCTTAGTTTAAATCAATTGATTAGTGGTTTCTAAAATGTTGTTCGACCACGTAAAGTCGTTTTGGCTTTAACCGGAAACAAAAATATTGGATAGAACTGGAGGCCTACAGAGTAGAATACAGCCTGAAGTATCGACACCGAAAGCAGCTAAGAAGAAAGCTGCCCACGGGCAGTTTCGTGGATGAGTGCGTACTGGTAACTTCGTAAAAAGCTAATCACGTGGGTATCAAATTTCTTGCTTAAGTCATGTATCAGGTGAATAAGGAATTTTTGGCGGGTTTCGTGCCACTTGGAAGAGCGAATGTTGCTAAAAGAAAATCGCCCACCATCATTTAATTTATTTCTGTTTAAAGTCAAGTGATTTTGCAGCACAGAAATTGTGAGCTTGCCTTTTGCTAAAGACATTTCATGCTGAAATTTAAGGACACAATTAACAATTCCTAATTTCATCCCATGCTCTTGATTCCGTATCGAACACTGACGCATTTGCCAGAGGTTTTGATATTTTCATCGTATGCTAGTAGCTAGGAACGATTTCGTATGCAATAGGGTGCTGGTGGATCTTATCAGCCGTATATGTACGAAAAATCTCTTGTTTATAACGGGATACAATAGTTTACGCCCCATCGTTAGTTCAACTCACGTCTAATTTTCGATATAAGTGTCCGAGAATATACGTCAATTTTATTTCAAAGAACAATTTAGAAATTTGACTGCGATATTTCCGTGGTGAGAAGCCTGTCGATAGTATTTACAATTTAATAGTTAACATGAAATACCAAAAGTGAGCTTCTCCCACCTTCTTTTAAAATCAAAAGAATTTGAAGAACTTTCGTGCATAAAAATTTTGCGTTTTTCGTGAAGCATTTAATAGGAATGATGAGGCTCTTTAATTTCTTTTGTCATGACTGCGGTTCTTAACCTGGCTGAACAGCATGCAAACAGACCTTACGTCAGCTGAGTAGAACACAAACGAACACCTACGCGTATTTGACGGAAACTTATCTGCCTTAGCTGATTAGACCCATCAATTCTGTATTGGTGCCTGAAATCCCATTTAGTCTAAAACCATCGCCTGTGTTTTAATCTAACCATTTAACTACATACAGTAAATTATCATGCATGAACCTGTTGTATGAGGAATTGTTGCTGCGTCTCCAGCATAGTCGTCTCCGTCCGAGCTTGAAGAAGATGGTTCTGTTCATTCGCTTCGTCAAGGGCCTGTTGAGTACGCTGGAGGCTGATTTTAAGTTCGTTCAGGAGGACATCTCTCTCTGACCCAGTAGCTGTACTCATCTTGGATAGTTTTTCCGCCTGAACAATCTGCTGGTTAAGCTGTTGGATCTGTAAGAAGCATTGCAAAAAATCAAACCTTAAACGTGTACCATAAAACCCGACCAGTTTATAGACTGTTAGGGACATTAGAGACATTGAGTTCTCAAGCAGATTTCAGAGTGACTATTTTGTTATGATTGGTAGAGAGGCTATCACTAATCGTCCTTACGGAACCCACTCGTTCCGTTGTACCTCACGGGCTCTCTCTCGAGCCCAACCAGCAGCCGTACAGTGGCGCATGATATGGCAGAATGGCATGACCGTGGCCCGTGGCCCAGTGGTTAGAGGCGTGGACTTCTAACTAACAGGTCGCGAGTTCGAGCCCCAGGTGTTCCACACTTCGGGATTGAGTATAACTGGCTGACAACGGCTACTATGCCAGAAATGGCCATTCCAGTCTCTCTTGTCATTATCGGTAATACCATTCTGCCTATTTTGTTATCTCCTGGAGTTGCGACCAGGTCAAGTATTAGTTAATCACTGTCGAGTGACAGTTTGACGGTCTTGAACGACACCAACCACGTCTCCCACAGAGTGGGCGCAGAACCGGTGACTTGCGCGTGAATTGTGCTATATTTAGGCAGGCTTGCGCCATACCTACTGGGCTTTCTCCCCGATGGCAAGATGATGTCAAGATGACCTGAGTTGGGCGGGGACTCAGTGGCTGTCAAGGGTGAGCAATCCACCTGCGCGTCTCACACACGGCCCGATACCTAGACCTCCATGAGGGCGACTCGGATGCCATATGTGTGGGCGTATCATTGGAAGCACATTTAAAATGGGCCGTTGAGGTCTGACTTTCGGTTCTTTCAATCGTTATAAAATACTGCCATGAGGACCGAATTATCTCGTCAGTTAGCGGCTTTCCATGCCATAATTTGTAATAGATGGATTCCTTTAGCGTCATCCTCAGTTTCTTTTCCATCTCCCGTTGACAGAGAAATAAAAAAATTTCACTGTGTATAAAGAGGTCAAATTTTGATTTCTATTTTTCATGGTCTACTGTCGAGTGAATTCGGCATATCGGTCATCCGTGATGGCGGGCGTTCCGGAGATTTTTCAGATCACATCACGTCGCCCAGTTTGCTAGACGGCTGCATGAGTTCGCTTAAAATCTGACAGTTGGACGGATGGTCTGCGTTTTTAGGTGTACCGCGTGCAATTGTGCCCATTTTCTTACGGGGAAAGCACATACGATAGTGAAATTTGAAAAATTCGACGTATTTACCGTCAAATGCCCACTGATTGATTTACTGGTCAGGAATGCTAGCCATGGTTACCTAGTGCAGCACTCAAAAGATATCCAGTATACAAGACTATGATTGAACAGTGGATTAGAATGTGTAATTCAATTTTTTCAATTTCAAGTGAGCAGCGTAAGCTTATGGATAAGGGATCCCCTCCATTTGCAGATTATGTTTTCTGTGTCTGGTCTGTTTCGCCGTCCGGCTGTAGTTGGGCTGATCAAACCTTGAGAGCACATTTACATGAGTATATATATATGGTAAAGGTATTATACCGTACCCCCGACATAGGTACTTGCTATAAGCCCAGACACGTGTTTCGCCGATATTCTGCCGCTGAGTGACGCAGCTGCGAGGGGTTCGGCTTTTCAGTGGGACCCCCAGCGTTTTCTAGCGGTTTCTGGCATATGAACTCCAGAGAATAATCAAGTGAATAATTTCAGAAATTACTCAGGAATGGGTGTACACCGACCCATTGGCTCAGGAATGGGCGTACGCCGATCCATTGGCTTCCCGAAGCAAACAAGCTTCGTATGCGCGATAGGGGTCACGAACAGACAACCACCTACCAGGCCGAAGTCGGCCAAACTATGATAACAGAGGGGGAACGACAAAGTCTTGAGGGTAGATTGATACAGCACTGTTTCGGGCTTGTTTGCCTTCATTCAGCCAATCATAACCTTGACCACCATCTGGGACCGAAGACACAAACATGCGCACGGGAAGCCAATGGATCGCTGTGCCCGATCTGCAGCAACAGGGAATGGCAGGTGGCGAGGCACCGACGAACTTCAATTCCACTAAGTGCTAATGACCCATCTGGTAGACCCCAGTGGTGGACCAGCTGCGCCAGGTGTGTCTGTGCGCATGTTTGCGTTGTCGGCCCGTTAATGCAGAGCATTCAGAGGACAGCATAATTAATCCAGATTGTTATGGTCCAGATTGTTTACGACCGGGGATGACGCTGACTGTCTGGTATTCTGGCCGCGAGCAATCCGACGCGTCTAGATATGGCAGAGGGAGGGGAGCGGCCTTTGGCGAAAATAAACTTTGAAATAAGCTAACTAGCTGACCTGACAAATATGCTGTCGCGAGTTAGGCAACATTTATACCTTCCGATGTGGCTGAGCTCCGGTCCTGCAAGTCGATCATCTATAAAAGACTCACTAACCATACAGGTATTCCGGTACGGCGAACGCTGCCCGACATTTATGAAGGCCTCACCGATCAGGCGGGGACTTTCAACTGTTGCGTCAGATGGGACGAATTCTGACGTCCATCTAAAACCTAGGAGCCAACAGATATTGACCCAGTACTAAATCGTCTCACGCAACCGGTATGCGGTTTAACCAGATTACTAAACGACTGGAAACGTATGGTCCACACGTTTCGATTGCACTTGGCGTAGGCCATTAATACCCATAGGAACGTAGCTCTCACCAAATACAACAATAACATTATATGCTGAACCTGGCAGTAAGCTTCAGTGACGTCTTCACTATTCGCTCAAGTTGTCAATTTGGTTTCCCCTCGAGGTATAGTGGCAAAAACTGGGCATTTTCCCAAAACGCCAGGATCAGGAATCAGCGAATGTTTGATTTATGAAAGTTATTACTTCATTACATCGATAGAACCCGCTTGTATGAGCAGTTCCTGATGAAGTAATGTTTAGTTCCCCTCCCCCGAGAAATTCGCCACCTCGGCTCTTACAGTTATTAGTCGCCGCTATTATGGCTCAGATATGATTATCTTATCTAGTTGGCATAGATTATCACATTTTATTTACCACTTCAGTGAGAGATTTCTGACCCAAAGACTTGTTAAAACCTACAAAACTTATCGCAGCAGGAAAAAATACTAGATGCAGACGAAAATTGGACTCTCAGTTATAACTTTAGCACGCTTAAATGACATCATAGTCATGGAATCATTTGGCACACCAACGCAACCAGTTTTGCAGTGAACTGGTGAACTCACTTGGCTGTCTCGGCGTTCGATGTCTCGTTTCAGCTGACTCACGGTTAGAGTTAGCTGTTCAACCTGTGCGTTTGCCTGGGCGGTGGATTCCGCCTGCAAGAGAAGGAAATTGGTGCTGAATCCTATAAAGCGTATTCGTGAACTCAAAAATTCCGAATGTCTCCAGCTGCACAGTGTTTCAGGGTTCTAACCAACTAGCTCAGAGTACTTGAATCAACTTCGAAACTAGTAAATTCATAATATGGCTTGATAACACTGACAAGAAACAACTGATAGAAGGGAATTTTAGAGAGAAGTCAAGTTCGAAATTTATATACCCCCATCTAGAGGAAATATATTGAAATATGGACCAAACTCAAGCCTCGATTTTGCCTAAAATATCCTCAGGTGGTAACCGTGATTCATCTGGATGATCCTATAAAGAGATGACAGATCCAGTAAGGATGCTGCTCTTACCACCAAATGTGTTCCCTTGGTGACAGGCTCAAGTACTCCGGGGAGAATTTGTGTTTAGAAAAAGAGCTGAACGTCTAAAAACTTTGCAGTATCACAAATTTGGGTCCTCCATCTTGTCATCAATTAAGAGCGGACGGAAGTTTTACCATTTAATGACAATAGTAAGTGAATTTTATGATCCTTTACAGGCATTGCCAAAAGGTATTGCATTGTTGTATTTTTATTCCATTTTGACGCTAAGATCGCAGTTGGTAGCCAGAAATTATACGTTGATACTGTCGACGTACGTACTTATTATCAGCAGGTATGCTTACCTTGTCTAGGAAACTTGTTATCAGTAGGTGTGCTCATACTGAGTTAAGCAGGTCGCCCGTTTTGGTCAGGCTGTTGGGTTTAGTGAGGGCTAAAGTTGGGCGTAGGTTAAGTTTTAGGATTAGGGTTTGTGTTTTAGGGTCAGGTTTCAGTGCTTGGGTTGGGGTTTAGGTTCCAGTTAGGGTGACGGTTAAGGTTAGGGTTAGGGTTAAGGTTAAGGTTAGAGCTAAGGTTAGGGTTAGAGTTTAAGTTAGGTTATGAGTTAAGGTTAGGGTTATGGCTAGGTTTTGGGTTAACGCTGGGTTTTAGGATTTTGGTCACGTTTCGGTTTTGAGGCTTAGGGCTAGGCTTTACGGTTACATTCAGGGTTGGGTATTAGAGTTAAGGGTAAGTTTTAAATTTCTGTCATTATTCCACCTTCTTCATACTTCCCAACACTTCCTTCGGTAACTTTGCTTTTTCCCATAAACTCCAGCATTCCTCTACCAGCCCTTCCATTTACCCCACCCATATAACCCCCTTTCCCACCATTCACGTACGACAGGGACCTGGCTGTCCGCCTCTCCATTCCTGGCTACCAACTGCGATCTAACCCCATTGACTAACTTAAAGCGTCCTGACCACCCCCGCGCAGTTGCCACCGCGAGGCCTTCTTGCTTCTTTCTCTAGCACTTACAAACAAATATCGTCATTTATTTCCTTCTAGCATATTTGCTCCACGGAGTAAGTAGCGCCACCCATAAACCATACCCTTGCCTCTTTGGCTTTAAAGATGGATGTGTGAGGCATGCATTTTGATACCAACTCTGATGTTTGAAGGCAAATATTGTTTCAAAAATGAGGATTGTTTCAGACGCAACTTGATTCAGGGCCACGCACCACTGGGGCACGGAGAACAAAGCTTTAAAATTGCCTTTGAGGAACTATTGGTGAAAGTCCGCTTATAAGGCATACACGGGCAACGGAATGTGCAAAACTACGCCTGAAGATTTGTCTGGCGTGTATGTGAGCCAAGTTCGTATTTTAGAATTTGGAGACTGAAGTTTTGGGAAGAACATATGCGAGACCACTTCTTTTAGCCAATAAAAGACAAGCAGAGGCTATAAATCAACGCAAACCTGTGCGTGCGTAAATGTCATGTGGCTTCAGGCCACTTTTTGCCGGGAAGTGATTAGGTTTCGTTTACTTTTTAACACGAAATTGATCCAGTGTGTTCTAAAAAGGCTGCTTGTAAAAAAACCTTCTTAAATACTAATATTTCATGAATGCGGCTCTGTCAGATGCTTTATTTGTTACTGTAAACAAGCAAACGCACTTGGAAGTTGCCACATCGCGTTAATAGACGTGGTTACTAAGGTTGCCGAAGGACGGGATAATTTGCTGCTTCCCAAGAGCAAGAGTCAGAATTCAGTGGCTTTTACTGTGGCCACAAAGCACTCAGTTACGAGAAACCCAAGACAACCTGCGGTTAGAGACTAGGTTGCATGAGGTATGTATAAACGGGTTATTTGCCTGCGTACACGCCCGTCTCCGACGCCCATGACATCATCTTTCAGTCGGAACGCAGTTGAAGTGAAAGAATGGAATGCGGCAGATGCAGCCAAAGTCTGGTTTACGCCGAAAGAAATCATTTGTAAGTTGCAATTGAGCTAAACTTGTGGCTAAGTTGTAAACCTCGTCGCCCGAGACAGTTGAACTAGGGTGCCTGCTCTCATACACGCATGCATCAGTCAAACAGTTAAGTTTCACACTATTCTATGCGAAACTTAAAGTCAGACCGGAGTGAGGTAAGCAGAGTTATCCTGACTACTGGGAGAAATTGATATTTTCATTTCCATTGGGAATTGTAGATCTGCGTCACACGCAGAGGGCCACGTGACGAAGATGAGGGTGAGTGAAATGCCACTTTCTGGATTATTTGCTGTTATCGGTCAGTGAACTCCAATGTTATATTACGAGGACTTGAAAATCTAACCAAGATCAGTAGGTCATTCATACGACCTCCTGGTCGAGCCACTAGCCCAGATCTTGTTGAAGGGGGGCATTATTATATCTGAGAAATCATATTAGTCATGTTGATTGCATATAGAACACTTTAAAATGACAATTTGACGACTAACTTAGGAAGAGAGGAACGGATTCGGTTTGGAAGACTCACCTGAAGCAATTAATACTAACTCACCTTTAATACGGGACTGGTGGTAATAGGGATTTTTATAAGTGGAGCCGGGGAACGCACAGGCGGCAAGGTCAAGTACATGTACGCAAAAGAAAAGCTATTGGGAGTGTGTGGTTGTACTTTCAATGGTTGAGAAATAGTTGCGCTAACCCCTAACTCTAACCTTTGATTCTAACCCATAACCCTAACCCTTAACCCCAAGCCTAACAGAATTGCGTCCTTCAGGTGGGGTTATCAAACCAAATCTTGCCGAAGGGAGATTTTGCAAAAAAGTGGCATTTCGCAGACATTTCCAAATTCGTTATCAAAGCTGTTGCAGAAACGCATCCTCATTTCTCGTAGTCCGTTTACGTGCAATAAAAGGTTCCTGACGTTTTGTCCTTTGGAAGAGTGCATTGATTTGTTTAGAAAAAATTACTGATCCATATTTTTCGAAACGTTCAGCACTTTTCTTTGAATTTCAGAAGCGGTGGAGCGAAAGGTCAGCGAGAGTATTTTTATGAGTTTCTTGCAAAATCTTAGATAAAGACATTATACAGCCATAAAATAGTTCAGTAACTTCGAGAAATGGATTAAACACACACACAAACAACAGATATTAGAAAGCATGTAACTTTAAATAAGCACAGAAAGAACATCGGCAAAGGCGAAGGTGAGTAAAATGGTCAGTCGCATGTCGACTTTGATTCTAGAACTCGGACCCAGTCGCTTTGATTAGGCAGCATTAAATCGCATGCGCTGCCCCTGAGTTACGGTCCCACAGTCCGTCCGCATTCTGCGGTAGCTGGACCCCCTGACTCGGTGCAGCGTTTAACCGAAATTCTCAGTAATCAGTTGATCCAGGTTGGAATGGCAGGTCTTCGCCGCCTACAGTATTGCTGACTGGTGCTAAGAAGTAAGCCATAAATTGTGAATACAGTTTGTCGCTTATATGACATTTCTAAGGACTCTCTTGATGCTATCACAACCAGTTAGGAAATCTTATCTGCGGGTATTTGTATTTACACTGTAAGTTAGACAGATGAGTAAGTTAGCTGTTGTATGCCAGAATACCGTTTACGCGTTGCTTGGAATACTTAGGAGGGATATTTTGGTTCCTTCTTAAAAGGTTTTACTTTGAAGTCAGTGACGTGTCGGTTATATTTACGTACAGTCCTATGTCTAGGACTACACTTAGTCTTTCTAAAAACCAAATCTTCTCTCCAAGGAAAAATACTTATGAGGACTGCTTTTCAGGTTATTTTGTATTCAGTAGTGAACTTAAAAATGAATTTTAACCTAAGTCCTAAGAGCAATGCACATATATGCCTTAAGTGCACTTATGGAATTGGCTGTGGATACAGAGTTCAGGCGGAATAAGATTGCGTGCAAAGGATGTCGTAAAGCGACCCCACTCAAAAAAGTTATTTATAGGGTTGTAGAGATACATGCGGAGTACAACGGCATTCCACTTCTTCCTATATATATCTTACGAAGAAAAATGAGTCCTTTGGGAAATTGAACAAACGTAATTTCGTAAATTTTCGACGCTGGCTCCCCAGGTCGTACCAGGTGTGAAGAAGGCGTGCAAAACCATTTAAAATTTAAACATGCCCAAAAAATCAGTATTGCTTTGTCAGTGCTGAGAATGGGTCGATGCTGTGGGCTGACGTCACGTTCTAATTGGCTAGGACCTTTTCTTTTTTTCGACATTTGGGTTACATGGCGTCCAGATCGATGCGCCGATTGATGCATGAATCATCAGAGTGAATGGGCTCTGGAAATTCTCGGTCCTTCTTATATGGGCAGGAATTGACAATGCGCGTTTTATCCCAAGCAAATGCCTGCCCAGTTTCTACAGTTTTCATGGCGACATGAATACCAATTGGCAGTAAAGAGACGGGACCACTTATCCCAGGTCGCCATAAAGTTCTAGGAACTGGGCACGAATTTGCTTGGGATAAAACGTACATTTTCAGTTCCTACCCATATAAGAAGGACCGAAAATTTCTAAAGGCCATTCACTCTGATCATTCATGCATCAACCGGCGCATCGATCTGGACGCCATGTACACAAATCTCGAAAAAAAGTAAAGGTGATAGTCAATTAGAACGTGACTTTAGCCCACAGCATCGACCCATTCTCAGCACTGACAAAGTAATACCGATTTTTCGGGCATGTTTAAATGTTAAATGCTTTTTCACGCTTTCTTCACACCTGGCACGACCTGGGAACCAGCATCGAAAATTTATGATATAACGTTCGTTAAATTTCCCAAAGTGCTCATTTTTCTTCAAATTATATTTCTTTTGATGCCCATCATAAATACATATATCTAATTCGATTTTTTCCGACGAACCTCATATATCCCGTTTATCATATCCAAAAGAAAACGAAGAAGAAAAAGAGGCGATTTCATGGACCACACTGTATTGGTGCTGACGTTTCGGAGACATCCTCGTTTCCATCATCAGAGTGGTGGGGTGTCTGTTCCTGCCAGCCTACAGTTGTTCTGTCTTGCCGCCTTTATCGTGTTATAGGCATGCCAGACGCACGAACTCTGACCTGCCTTCTGGCTGGAGATTGCCTTTGGTCTCTCCGTGGGCGACCACTGGCGCATTCGTGTGACCTCTGCACCCTTCTCGACTGTCGTATTCGCTGCAAAGTCTGTGCGTCCGTGGGCCCTTCCTTCATCACCGGCGGGGCCGGTCTGATAATGGAAACGAGAAAGTTTCCGAAACGTCAGCACCAATACAATGTGGTCCATGAAATCGCCTCCTTTTCTTCTTTGTCTTTTTTGGGGATGATGAACGGGATAATTCAGCTGGATCTCGAACCTTCACTCATGTTAATACATATTTTTTTGAAGATGGTAGGTTATATGGGAAAAGTAAGAATTATATTGGTAGATTTTGGACACCGGTTCCCCGTGTCTTAGTCAGACTCGAGCAAATGTACAAAAAACAGTCAAAACTTCAAACGTGCCCAAAAAATCAATACCTCTTAGGCCTTACTTCCACATCCCAAAGACCGCGATTTTGCTCCCAGCGTGTTAGGATAAGACTCTTCTTTTAAAATGACCTTCAATTTTTTACAGAATTCAGCGGAACTTCATGATTTTTCCGTGCGTTGTACAAGCAACACGAGGATTCAGACCATGTCTACCATTGCGCACACTCTTATCTCCAGTTGACTTCACTTGAACATGTTGCGGAAGGAAGAGAGAGAGAGAGGGCGATGGATCCAGTTCGGATCAAGTGCTCAGGCTGCTCCCTGCGTGTTAACAGTCGTGACTTGGAAGGATGATAATTGACGGGCTAACTCAGTCCAACTCAGAACTGATGAGCAGGTTATAGTGACTCCCGTTTCCGCTCTGGTTAAGAACTAGCACAGACATATCGAATTCACCAGTAGTGCACAAACTTGTCTAAAAATGCTTTTTCGACCGATATAAAGAAAAACCAGATAGCGCCCAACCTGTGTATTCCTCTGCCCCAGCACAATCAGTTGTCTATAGTAAAGACGGACATACTCAAGATGTACATGCCTACTCCCTCATCGAATACGAAATAAACTCAATCACAAATGAAAGTTCTGGTTGCGCTAAGCCCTAACGTTGGACTGGGGACTGCAATCTTCAACTGTTTCTCCTATCCTCCTGATTGCCAGCCGCGCAGGTGGCCAATTGCTAAACAGTTGGCATTACACGCGTCCATAAAAACACGGGACGGTCTCTTAGCGTTCGTTCGAATGCGAACTCACTTCTTCATTGCTTTACGGATCACTGGGCAAATCAGATTACGGACACTCAGCTCATTCGCCCTGCAAAAGAACAGAAACTTTGAGGGAAATGCTTTAGTGTGACGATCTAATTATCCATCGTCTGAGTTGGGTAATTTGCCGTCGTGGGGAATAAATTATGTCAATTTCAACTTTCTTCATTCCTATACACGTTAAAGGTAGAAATAAACCTAACACAATGCCCGAAGCAAGATGGACAATAATATCGGGTGCAAGGCCCAGTTATGCGGGCTCAGTAATTTGCAAGTCATTATTTGTATGATATCAGCCCGGAAACTGAACCCCAGGATCGAGTATTGATGACAAACTCCCAATTGAATCTTTTCTATGGCTAAGATTAATCAGCGATTAAGGGTAGAGTTTATGAGGGGACCTTGGCCTTAGAAATTCATGATATAGGCTGCTTATCTAACAAACCATCTTTGAAAAACAATATTGTTTGCATCGGGATTCCTTACGCACGCGAAATAAACGTCTCTTAAAATGTAGTAAACATAGATATTGCCTTAAACGGACAGTTTAGATACTGGCGCTCCAGTAGTTCATACTGCATATCGTGGCTGGAAGTCCCATGATTGTCACGTCCAACGAACCTTTTTCTGACCGCCCGCAAAAACTGCATTCTGTAAAAAATAACTACTTAGGAAGTGCGAATTTCCCTGATTGATTTTAGATGCCCTTGTATATCCAAATATATTCCATAAAAACATGCATGAGAATATTCATCCTTTCACTCATTTGTAGAAACTTACGTCTTCTTCAAATTTCATACTTGAAGGAAAGGAAAATTCGGTTTGAAAAAGCTCTTCCAATTCCCGAACAAGTTTAAACCCGAACTTCCGTTACACTTGCTTCTAGAGTTTCCTAACTTCAGTGTGTAAAATTTCTGTATATGAAAAAAGTGTAAGTTTCTATACGCTGTTAAGAGGAGACCATATGTATTTAATAAAATTTATCGGTGGATTTAAGTCATAGTGTAAACCTAACAAGCAACATCAGTAAATGCAAAGACACGATGTTTTATGAACCGCATTTCGGTATTAGGAGGAAGCCATATCGTCTTCGTAAAATTTATCGGTGTATTTTAACAATATTGTAAACTTTGAAAATGATGCCAGTAAATGCAGAGATGCGATGTCCTATGAGCGGGCATTAAGCGGTCTTAAAACTCTCAAAATTAGAAACTTTTTAAAGCCGAATTATGCCCTTTCTTCAAGTATAAAGTTAAAAGAAGATGGAAATTTGTACAAAGGACTGAAAGCATGAATATTTTTATGCATGCCTTTTATGAAATATAGTTGAATTTACTAGGGCATCGAAGATCAATGAGGGAAATTCACAATAACTAACTATTAATTTTTCAGAGGATAGTTTTTGCGTGCGGCCGGAAAAACGTTTGTTCAAAAGCTGACATTTTGAAGAAGCGGAATAATCCTGGAATTATGTTGCACGGTGACTAGTATTAAAACCCGTCTTAAGTAATATGTCTGAGTCGAAAACGCCTTACAGGATTCCGGTTAGCATTTCATGAGTTAGCGCATCTATTGTAGCTTCTTGAAAAGATTAAAAGAAAGTGATTTATAGAAATGTCCTATTCGATAATTGTCTCTATAGGCCTTCATCGTTATTGGGTCCTATCCACACGATAATACATTAAGGACTGTAAACCATGTTTACAGAAGGCCAGGATGCCAAAATGTAAGAATCATTATCTTATTTTGCTGTCATTCACGCCCCGGCGCAGAAACCTGATTTTCTCTAAGTCATGGCGGATCATATATTCCCACTGACAGTTACCCTGTGGGCCAATTTAACCAAAGAAGGGCTTACTTAGTCAGAACAAGAGAGGAAGAAATCAAACGCAGAAAAAGAAAAATGATGTAGGGGTTCGCCTACAGACAGTATATATCCAGAAAACTCACTGAAATGGGTGTTTGCATCTTTGCATCTCGCCCGTGCAATTCTTTCTCCAGTAGAGTTCGTTTTTCACGTTCCTCCTCATAAGACCTGCTTAAGTTGGATCGCTCGTAGTCCAGTTGGTCCATCTTGAAAGAGGAAGTGCACAGATCCTACAGTCTGCATCGGATCCAGGAATATCCACCACACAAAAAATCAAAATATTATACTAACGTGCGTTAATGCGTTAATGTCATTCTAGCTTATCGTGCCGTCAGAATCGTAATAAGCGACACGTTTTCGCAGCTGTAATTTCAAATCAGACGCAAATCTCGATGCTTAAAATTTATAGCCACGATTCCAGTTACCGTTTTGTTTCTTTAAAACCTCTAAGGTTCATGTTTGGTTTCCTAACAAAAGCCGGTAATGTAGTAATGAAGCACACCTCAGTCAAGGGCACCGTTCCCAGGAAAACTAATTTCGACTGGACTGCTTCCATCCAGTCTCACTGGTCCCCGCAAACGCTAGCTACTTTCAGGTAGAGTTAAGATGGCCATATGGGTAGTCTCTGGGAATCTGGACTTTAATGTAAGTCCCTTTGTAGTTGAGCTTTGAAGGTCAACTTTTAGCGTTCTTGTCCTCCAGCTGGAGTGCAGATTACGAATAATTCGAGTTCCCGGCGATTGGCTAAGCCCCTGATATGCGTAACGCGACTTCAAACGCTCCGTACCGAACTGCCGTCGCATCGCAAAACTGACTGCCCTCGTATGACAATAAATCAGATAGCGACGTTATAATCTAGCGGACGTTTGTCCACGTTTAGGTTAACGGGGTATCGGAGGTGACTAACATGTTCCTCTGATGCACATGATACCCGAACACCTGGTTTTTATTCCCATGAGATCCGAATTGGACGATATCTGGGTCAGTCATTAAAGGGCCCGAAGGCTCCTGTGTTCTTTGTCTAGTCCCACCTCGCTGGAACTGCTCAGGAAACGTCCAGTTTAAACGCCTGAAGCATGGGGAAATGGGGTCTGCCTGCGAGAGATCGGCGTTTGGATAATGGTACAGGAATCCTAACTCAGTAGCATTGATCAAAATTATCTAACATATGCATAGTTAGACAGCCTAGTGTAAATGCAAGAAGGGTATTTATGAAGCGGTGAGTACTCCTGGGGTGTTCGGAAAAGGTAGTCTACGAAAACAGATAGCAGGTTTGGGTAAAAATTTTTCTGCTGCTTTTGAAGTTCAGGCAAAGTTGCATGCCCTTTAGTGGTATAGATGACGACCGACACTAGTGTGGGACCAATATTCGTTTACGGTAGATTACACCTTAATACAACTAGGCCTTTGGCGACTTGAAGACGTCAGTATTTGCAAAGGCCTTGATTAATGGATATGCAGGTGCGTAGCCCAGATCAAAAAGTGGCATGATACATTTAGAAAAGAACAGACTTTACAAATTAACCTAATGTTACACAGGACCCAGCGATACTCCCACAAGCTGTAAGTCCCAAAATAGCTTATACCAGCGCAAATGCCACCAAACACCTGTTTTACCAGAGACTGTCTATATGCAAATTAATAAGTCTTAATCTTTGGACGACAGTATAATTATGCCAGCGTAGACAATAAAAAAGCACAAAGGCGCAGATACCTGTACGGGGATTTATGTATGGGAATTTCTAGCCTTTTAGCCGTCGCCAGTCGGTCATGCTCTAATTAAAATAATCAAGTTCGCCCAGCAGTCGGGTCATTTAAACGCATCCGATTGGAACCAACGGAGGAAAGACTACATGATTCAGTGGTAGAACGCTTAGCTATATGTCCAATGACCAAGGAATCCGTGTTGGAACCGCAGATTTTAGGATTCCGTCACAGATGCCACCATAGACGGAGGGCGATAGAAACAGTGTCGACATCACTTAACTAACCTTAATTTGAAGGTCCTGAAGAGCTTGCTTCGTCTTATTATTGCTCGCCTCGAGCTCAATGTTCTGCTTCTTAAGACGATCCACTTCGGCTGTCAGCTGTAAGGAAGCCTTCTCCACACTCGGAGATATGCCAGGACCACTCTAAAGAAAATTCAATATATGAGATTGTAACATAAATAACTGACTAGTTATATTTGAGGGAATACGTCGGAGTTTTAAATTAAGTAGTAAAATGCTCCCGTCTTTGGGAAGTATTAGTTTGTGTTATTCAAATAGACAGTAATGCAGCCCAGTATACTTGACCAGGCTCCGTGTTTCACTTGTTAATTACGAGAGAAATATTCGCAGTGAAAAAGGCGCACCTACAACTTAAAAAGTACGACGCTAACTGTAGCTGTTTGCCATGCAAATACGGCTTGACAGATGCGCTCTGCAGACATATCGACAGGCGCGATTTGGCGTCCACATCAATTTTTAAGCTAAAATGGATACCCCGATAACTTTTTCAAAAATGTGCATGCAAGACCAGTCATCTAAAGCGGAGGTGCATGCGGTCGAAAGAACTCCTCCTTCGGATATGCTTTTAACTAGCCCAAAAAAGTAAGTGTTCAGCTGTACTTTCGTTCCGATATTCTGAGCACATGATTTGCAGCCCAAAACCACATGTCAAATGGCTTTGACTGCAACAGGATTTTTCACTTTTTGACCTTGATCTACGAATACTTTGAGAGGAAACTTCATCCGCTTGTGATTGAAGACTGCCATCAGAAGAACTAAAGTCTTCCATGATCTAGTCTACTTCTGCTCTTTCCAAGCACCCAATCCTACCGACACTTTCAAAGACTCCATCAAAACTGCGTTTATTTTATAGTAATAAAGTAGCAAAGAGGATACGCTAACAGTATTTCTGGGGATATTCTGTTTAATGAGATAGGTGGCCCCTATTGTCTACTTCCTTGGCACTGTACCTGAGAGAAACCGGGAAGTATGGGCACTGTCGACGGCGATCGTTCATCTCGATCGAGGAGACGCTGGCGAAGGACATCAATATGGCTCTCCAGTTCATGGTTGCTTTTCCGGAGACCATGAATCTCGTCAAGTAATCCATGCTTCAAACGAAAACAACAAGGGCTATATGCCGAATGTGCAGTTTCTTCACTGGATTAATCAGTGATCAAAATGGCAGCAAGAGATCAGCAAAAAGCCAAGTACTACCGTGCTTACGGGTTCATGGAATTTGTTTAGCTAAAAATTTCGCTTGTACCTAGAGATGGGAAAACAATATATTCATGAAAGGAACCGGAAATCGCCGGAAAGGCGTCTGAACAGGTTTAAGGGGCATTTCCCCTTTTCGAGATCAAGAAAGTTTGTCAAGCTCAGCTATTTTTACGATCCTCAATATGAACATCATGACACTTATATTTGTCTCTTTTCTGGATCAATTTTTATTCGTCAGTCGGCCCAGCTGCGTCGTGAACGACTATATTTGACTATCGAACACGCAGATGGTGTTCCTATCGTCTGAACTGCCTCTCTTGTTTTTGATAGTGTTTCCTCGTGCACAAGGCATACCTAACGAGACACTCTCGGGAACTCGCCTTTGATTAAGCAAACCATCCATCAAAGTTCTAGTTTTCTTGGCAAGGGCTATGGTATTGTTTAAGCACAATTGTCCCATACAGCGTTTTAAGCGCCCACGTTTTACGGATAAGAACAAATTAGTTTCCAGTTCAGCACGCAAGCCTGATGCCACACACCACCAAAGACAATATTCCCAGACAGAATTCGGTCTACAATACAGACGAGCTAAATTTTGTTGTCCGTCATATTATTGAGGTTGGATAAAAGAACAGGACAGGTGCACCAACATTTCTTTGACAGACTTTCTTGCCGTCTCGGGCACAAGGGTCTACATTCAAAATGCAAAGATACGGATGTCTGGTTCAATTGAAAATAATAAAGGTAGTTGACACGCATAGGATGTTAATATCTTCTGAATATCTAAAGACATATTTATGCAGATACAGCCTTGTGGTTAAATGAAAACTGTAATTCTGCTCGGTGGATGTGTCCTTACGTCTATGTGTAAATGCAAAAATGCATGTGTGTGCGTGCGTACTCCCCAAATGGGCCATGTGATAGGTGCGCTGGTCTAATGCGGGGGCCACATCGGATTCTGGCACGTGCTATCTGGATGCGCACTATAACAAATTCCAACATCTCGGGGTGCGGTGACGGACCCAACTGCCGACGTACTTCGCGTACATGAGAGTGAGAACAGTAGCAACCCGCGCACGGCCGACCACCACCACCACCACCACCACCACCACCACCACCACCACCACCACCACCACCACCACCACGACCAGGCCAAACTTCCGGAAGACATTTGAACACTACATGGGTCACATGCGCATATCAGAAAATCAACATCAAAACAGCACAGTCATTGTTTCTTTGCAACAACTTTTACCTCATACATTTAGCTCGCTTGGGACGCGCTTAGTTCTACTTGGTCACACATGTGTTCACATTAACAATCAGCACCAATCGTCCTGACATTGTATGTTTCTGTTGAGAAACAGTGAAACGGATGCTACGAACGTCTGCTTTTACCATAAACAAACTCATACATAGCTCACTCTTACGCCAACTTCGTGGGGCAGCAGCGGACTGTTCTCACAGACGGCCGAACTATCCAGCGCCAGTGCATGTGGAACGAGGAAATTTTAATTCAGTTTTATCTAGTATACTCACGTTTTCACCCTCGATTTTTCGCAGCCTCTGTTCCCGCTCCTCGACTCTCTTCTGGAGGATATTGCTCTTTGATTTGGCATCTTCAAGATTAGACTGGATCCGAACCAGTTCATCAGCCTGTCCTTGCTGCCAAGACGCAATCAGAGAGAAAAAATTAAGATCACCGAGGCGGGTGCCGATTGTTAAGTTAATATGTGTACTTATATGTTGTTAGTAATGTAGACGTTTATTAACTTACACATTCAAGCTCCAGCGCTCGACAACGATCGGTCCTCTGAACAAGTTCAGCACTGTTCTGATTCCTTTCTGTTTCCGTTTCCTTTAGGCGATTCTTTGTGTGTTCCAGTTCTGAGCGATATTTGTCCTGGAAAATTAAAAGTAATAGGGCGCTGTATGAGTCGAAACGTTAATTTTAAGTGGTCAGAAATAGGACGAACTAGATTCGTCTAGAGTGAGATAGTTTTCAATAACACTTGCAGGGTTTATAAAGTTCAAAAAAAAACTTTTGACGCCTGTTATCTGTACTTTGTGCGTTAAATCTGAAATTTAATCGGGCAGTGGGCATTCGATTTTTAGTAAATCTAATGCGAAACTGTTACCCGTCTGTTGCAAAACCAGCGCGACAAAACGTCTAGACTTCCGTTCACTGTCTTGCACAGGGCTCAACAGTTATGCATTTCAGGGAAATTGATCCGGTTGCGCGTATGCGTCTCCTGGGAAAGCCCGCACTATATATGAACTGTTTTGTAAATGACTGAAAAATATATGTTATGCCTGGATGACGTTGTACAGTACTTCATTTCGAGAATAAGGTTAACAGTTTACGGTTAAAACGCAACACTGAACTGTTATTATTATTATTATTGTTCGAATTTCTCTCTACGGTCTCAGCTTTCTTCATCAGTCGCACTTTGTAGTCATTTTTGCGATCATTACGTGAATCGCTAACCAACTTACAAGGAGACCTTAAATGATAAAAAAGATAAAAGTTAACGAAAAGTACGAGGCGGGCTTTCATGTTGAAAAAAATATGCCAGTCGAATTTCACTGCCAAATTTTACCCATCTTTTTTGTCCGACTGTACAATCACAGTAACGTAAGTTCCGTTGTGCTAAAGTGACACATGTCAGTAGGGATCAATACCCACATACACGATTGTTTCCTAATAACTGCTGAAACGACTATGAAGACAACATCAAATCATCTGTTCCTTATAGACATTAATAGAACAATCATTGGTGCGCATTTTGCTGTGGCTGATTCATTCGATATGCCATTGGAGCGCACCAACCTTGGCAGATGACATAAAAGCGACAGCAACAAATCCATTTTGAATTGCAGAATGGGATATGGACATTTCATTAAGGTTGTAAGTATGCTATCGCAGTGTATGTAGCATTAGCATGTGACCCCATGGTGGCTATGGTAGGTTATCGGGAATGACTATTCATTTATCTACAATAATTATCGAGGAATTCAGCAGGCTGTTAGTATGAATCATAAGAGTTTTAAAGTGATCAGTAGGGGATTTGCATTTAAGATTGACATCGGAGACGATAGATTGCGTGTAATTTACAAAATAATTCTGTGAACCGATGTATTTAGAATAATCTAGGAGCTTAATAAACAAGCACGGTGATAGGTCATCGTGCAAATACTGCGTCATTTGTGAGGCCGAGCCTAATTTCATCCATTCCCATCATCCTACATGAAAACTTAATGACTAATGCAAGCGTCAAATGAAGCAGAATGCCTAACTAAAGTTGACCTTTTTACGGACGTTGCTTCATTCAAAAGCAAAACTAACAATCTCGGCAAATGATTAATGGCTTTCCGCCAGGCAGATACAAAACAAGTAGATCATCTCTGCAGTGAAGATTTTTGCAAAAATGAATATCCTTAGGAGGGCGAATCGCAGCACTGAAGTACTTATTTCTAACCTACTCGCCGCAGCCACAAAAGATCAGTGAAACAAATCGTCGTATTCTCGTGTTTAATCTCGGTTCAATATAGGAATAACGCAATCCATCACCCCTTTCTCTCAGTAACAGGACTATGTATGGTACATTTTTGAAGATACAACGGGCAAACTATTTCCTCACCAAGTCACCGTTAAGCGTATTGAGCTCGTGGTCTTTCTCATCAAGTGCCAGTTGAAGATGACTCAACCGGCTGCTTTGTTCCTGATGAACTGATCGCATTCGAGCCAATTCGTCAGCCTGCGGAAATGAAGCAAAAAGTGTCAAAGAATATGGGAAAAATGATAAATTAGTAAGCAATCCACTTTGCTACTGCGGTCAAATGTGTAAAACACTCGGATTTTATTGAGATTATTTCACAAGTTAAAATTATTGCTACTGTGACCCTTCGCACATTTCCAGACTACGCTGCCCATCGAATTATCAATTTAAATAACATTCTGCTATAAGGTAAATTCCCTGGAGCGAGCGTAAACGTCAGGGAAGAAAATTCAGCTAGAGCGTAGTTGGTAGCCAGGCCCCATATTATCAGTGGCTGGGGGGTTTGTTAATTGGGGCTATTTTGAGGGGCTCCATAATCACATCTGACCCATTGGGCTTCCGTTTTACGTTTGAGGTTAGGATTGGGGTACCGGTTAATGGTTTCCGATTTTTGGGCTAGGGTTATGCCTTTAGGACTAGGTTTTCGGGTTGCGTTTAGGGTTTGCGCGTACGAATAGGTTTCAGTACTACAGTTAGGTTTCTTATTTGCAGCTACGTCTAAGAGCTACGGTTACTTTTACGGTTTCGGTTAGGTCTAGGGTTAGGGTTGCCGTTGGGGTTAACGTTTAACGTGGAGGTTAGGGTAGGGTTAAGGTTGGGATTGGGGTTAAGGTCGCCGTCCACTTCCCCATTCCTGGCTACCAACTGAGATCTGACTGGGAATTCTATAAAAATGGGGATTCCATTAGATAGATGTATAGGTGTTATCTGAATAGGAATATTGGACGTTTTTAAATTGCGCATAGAACTCATCTTCTATAAGACACTTAAAAAACAGTAACAGGAAAGGAATACCATTTGGAATTTGCGCGTGGTTTTGTGAAAAGCAGTTTAACAATACTACTTACAGGGGTACACGAGCTGAGAGTACAATAACCGTGAAGTAGTGAAATCGGTGCCTACAGAGGGTCTGGTCATATTTACGTAAGCTCTCACTTTTTAATAGTCTTAATTTCGATATCGATATCCATACGGTTAGTACCTATTTCAATAATGTCGAATCAGTGGAGAAGTGTTTTTCTGTTGAGAAGAATCTTTTGTGCTCAAAATTAAAAAAAACTTGAAGTTACCGCAAGGTCATTCCAAGATCGGTCGCATAGTCATGGACGGTGGAAACTTATGTCTTTGATATGTAATTCAGAAGACACGCCGCCGTCTTCCTAATCAACAAGTAAAATGGCTAAAGCCAAGAAGATTCGCTAGTATACGGCCTTCCGCATGCAAATATTGAGGTTTGTACAGTGTCTTACACACTCCGCGCAAACTATTATACACGAATAGCTTACGTGCTGTACTTGGAGTTGCCTAGAACGTTCATCCTTGTAGGCGATTTCTTCTCGAAGGCTCTTTAACTCTGCCTCCAGACAATGCGCCTGTTTTTTGACATTCGACAATTCATCCTTTTGTTTGCTCTGCAGACGTTGAAACAATTCAAAAGTTAAAATAAAGACTGTATCAGATAAAAATTGTTGTTATACATTTCGAAACACCTAGTATTTTCGATGAGTTGGACAGCCGAATTTCCATAGTTCGACTTGGTAAAATGCATTTGGGTGAATAAGGTAGTTAGTCTAACGCCTGATAGAAGCAAAAAGTTCCCCTTTGTTTACTATTTGTCAGACAAAAGCCTGTTTTTGACATGGACAAGAACACGGAAAAAGCGTCATTTGAAAATGGCAGGCAGCGAGAAATACTATGGGTACTTTTTAAAGACTTTGGTTGGGAATAGCCGATCTTTTCACACAGGCTATTGAAAAAATCCCATTGTAAAGCAGTGACGAGCTTGAAGTAAACTTCGAATTTGGCTGCCTGCATGCGATCTCCAGCCAAAAAGAATTGCGCTCCTGGTTTGGTTTCCATAGTTTGGCATAAAATAAGCTGCCGTTTGAAGCCAATCAAACCGAAATATGTGTAGTTTTACTTTTCTTGGAGGATTCAAACTTCTTCCCACAGTGGCTGGAGAGCTTTGCCAAAAAGGTCTTTTAAAATTAGATGTAGCAAGTGAAAGTCATAGGAAATGCGCATGGTGTCCCTACATATACCCCAAATGAAAGACAGTTACTTTGGAGACAAAACAATCCCAAATACGCTTTGCGAATCGTGCAAGCTCCCCTTCAATTTGATGGTTCGACCGTCATTTCCACAGGGTTGGAGCAGAGGCGGTGCTTGGCGCTTCCCGGTACATGATAATGACAGTCGAAGCTCACGTAAAATCGACCGTTTTTTAATTCCAATGACGAAGATCCATGTCTCGTTGTCTACCTATTTGAGCCTGAAACTAGCTGACATTCTAGCATGCGATGGAAGATACGAGGTGTTTTATAAAAGTTATGTAGCCTATCATTTTCGAAACGACTAGCGATTTTATTTCGTTTCTGAAGCGATCTCTAAACACCATCTCTGAAAAAACGTTCATAGTTTTTCTTTAGGTGCAAAGACATCGGGACACTCGTAAATTATCGTCATCCACTTCGCAAAACTGACAAACGTGGACGGGCAACGGATATTAGGCGGCATGTGACTCTATGCAAAGGAAATTCGAATCACAATTCGAATCATCCCCATTCCTTTTTAGGGAAGTCCAAGGGATCACAACTGGCTTCTTTGTTTATGGGATATTGATTCATGCACTCTCTGGGTTGGTGGTCAGGTTGGTGACCAGATTGGTCTGGCCGATGCTGAGCATTTGACTTAAGTTTCAGAGAGTTGACTGGACTAGGTGACGACCAATTCGCGCGACACGAAAGCACCAGCCTCCACTGTCTGAGGCATACAGTAGGTGGACTAACTCATGAAATGTCGACCGAAATTTCGAAATGGGTTCTCGCTTCGAAAAGATTAATTAAGTAGGATTGTAAACCTAATCAGCATGCAGCATAGTTCTATAATGCCCCAATTACCTCAGGATACTGGCTTTCAAACGATCTTATTTTCGAGTGCCTGCAACACCAATACTCTGCAAAAAATGGCTAGTTAAGTAGCATGCAATTTTCTCATTGATTTTCGATGCCCCTAAAAGCTCAATTATATTTCATGAAAAAAATGCCTAAACATATTCATTATTTTAGTTCTTCAGTAGGCACTTACGTTTTTTTCAATTTTATACTTGAGGGAGGAGTATAATTCGGTTTTTTATGCATTTTGAAACCGGAAGACTGGGCGCCAAACGTTCGGTTGGGTCTACCCAGAGCAGAGAGGAATATATCTATTCGCCACCATTACTGACAAGAGCACCGAACCCCAACGGTGAATTCGTCAATGGCGGTAGGGGTCAAGTTTTTAAAAAACAACAATAACCTAGGAATGTGTGCCTACCCTGACGTGGGGGGGGGCGAAAACGTTTGCCTGGCAGTAGGTGACAAACTATATAAAGTGAATCAGTCATTTGCCTTCACAAGATTTTACACCTACGTACTGCATTGTACTGCGATCTCCTTATTTACACTGGTTTCAGCAACTTAGGTAGGAACCTATTTAATACTTCATGGTGTAGGCAATGGACTCTTTTTCTGTAGCGTAACCAATAATTTTAAGGATAGGGAAGGTGAAACACGCCATTTGGCATTGGAATTTGTTTTCGAACGCGCGATTTAACAAACGTACTGAATATACGATTCCCAACTAGTCATATGTTTGCTAAATCATAACTATGACAAGGAAAGGGAGACTTGCAGACGTCACCTATTATTTGATATTTGTAAATCATTGAGTGCTGCTGAAATCAAAAGTTTACTTGAAGAAAACATGGACAAAATAGCAAAATGACCTGCTTACTTAAAATGTCACAATAAAAAAATTGACATCAATTGTTACTTCCTAGGGAGGAATCCAAAAGGTTTCAAAAAGACCATTCACAAATCACCCATATAAATAGCGTTTAGGCTCAATACGTTTGAAACTGAAGGGGTATAATGTGAATTCCCCCCTGTTCCACTTGCTCAGTACGTAGTTCCTGATCATTTTTAGCAAAGACAACATTGAATTTTGAAGAAAAACCTCATCGTGAAATGATACCGCTACCTCTGCCATGGCAGTAGGTCGGTGAGCATGTGACGTCGAGTTGCTGCATCATGGTTAAGTGTCCACAGATCTGTCTTTTAGGGAACGTTCGCGTTACATGAGAGTGATTAACCTGGACTAAACGACAAACCGGATCCTTCAGGTTAACTACTGATTTCTCGATTAATTTCGGCACAAAAAACAACTCTTTTCCTAACGCTGAGAAGCGACGTCCTGATTCCCGGCGGGCAATTCTATTCCCCTAGCCCAAGTTAAACCGCCGAACTGTGTCCTCCGTGGAGGTCCGCGAGTGTACTAACGCCAAAAATTTTGCGAAGAAGGATCATGAACTTTGGGGCATAAACATGCTTCAGGCACTCACGAGCTCAGTCTCCTGTTGTTCAAGCTTGGCCTCCCGTTCTTGATTGTTCCTGTGCAAGTAGGTAACGCGGTGGTTTAAGTCTTCGTTTTCAGACTTGAGACGCTGAATTTCCTGCGTGTGGTTCTGTTGCTGTCAGGGCAGAAGAAGGTGATGCATTGGCGACAACAACGAAAAGGTCAGGACAAGAATTTTACCGGGGGGATTTGAGTCGATTCAAAGTGCCGAGCACTCTCTTCTGGCTGCTAAGCGTGGTATTATAGTAAAAGTTAAGAGCTGGTGTTCTTTACTAAACTAAGACAATGAATCCCCTGCATGACGTAATTCGTAGAAAAACACCATGTCAGCTGTCTAATCTACCATGCCGTGATCTTTCTTTAGCCAAAAATATGCTCTTCCTAACAGAAGCATTGCAGCCTCTTTGCAGTCTCTGATCCTATAATAACAGCTCCCATGACATTTCTACATTCCCGAGTAGGCCTAGATAGTTTAGAGTTGGCGCTAAACGATCTACCCTAATCGCCGGCTGATGGAGACAAATGACCCCAAAGAACAGCGAGGTCATTTAGATTTTTATGATGGCGCTAAACAAAGTGAATACTTTAGTAATCTGGCCAAAAGCCCTAATGATATCTGCGCGGAAAAAGGTACTATACCTTTCGCAAATGTAAAAACCCTACACAAATCAGAGAATGTTTCGAGACGGAGGGATTTTTAAAGTGAGGACACGTTGCCTCAAGTGAAGTTCAAAAACAAGCGCATCAGCGGCCTCTTAGCAGAGGCTGTGTTCGGGGTTGTGAGATATCCAAATACGATTTAACTTGACATTAAGCAGACATTTAGATTACTGTCGTGTGTCTTCTAGGAAAATGAGGTGAAGTTCAAGGGGGCCTATATGTTTATTAAGATAATAAACTACTTAAGGCGAGATGTGATAGCCAGGTTAAAATCGACTGGCGTTTTTTTGACCTGTATAAGCATCATCCATTACAGATGCACATCTACTTACTGTTTGCTGGTGTATATTGATGGATAATGTACAGCACAACGGGCACTCGCTAGTAGCCACAACTTATCCGATATCAGGCAACCTGTACTGTTGCGGCCTCTCCAGCCCCCCTTTCTCCGGCTCAGTTTGGTAGGTCGATGACCGTGACAACCGTTGACACGCGGCCACCCCCGCCGGCTAGAACTGGGGCACCTCCTGTCCAGATGCAGTGACTCCCGGCTGCCCTTACGAACTTTCATCACCTCACGCGCGTCGGACGCCCTGGCTTGATACCCATGAGGCCTTGTGAGTATGCGCCCCCCCCCATTCCTCCCCTTATCCGTCCAATCACATGACCAACACTCAGCTAGTCACCACCTCCTGCTGACAGACATTCACCCCCGCGTAAACAACACACAGTGACTGACGCTCTCCGGGAATGGACGCTTAGATCTGTCGCAAGCAAACAGCCAACTCACGGCAAACTGCCCTGTGTACAGAATAAACCTGTTCTCATAGCCCCTGAGTTCTGACATAAGACTGAATGAGATTATTGTGTGTGGTTGAATTTGGTCTCACATCCTGGACCGTCACAGTGTCCATTCCGACTGTCATAGCGGCTAACGGTCTACGATGTAACCGAAATTGCAACTCAAAAGTTATTATAAAGTACAGGCGTTTTAGTGTGTGCTTCGTGAAATCGAAGAACAAACTTGGCGATCGTCAGTGCCAAAAGTTGCCGGGTCCGCTTGACCGGAAGATAAACTGGATTACAAGGGTAGTTATCGAAAATCTCTTCTTACCCCGCGGCTTATAGATCTACAACTCTGAGTGCTAGTTAATTCAGTTTACTAGAGATATCATACTTTCCGGCCACGTTGGCGTGTTTTCCGGCGAATTAAGATTCAAATGTCCGAGGAGATTAGCAGAGCAAGACGTGTATACAGTGCGTGACCGATCTCAGGAAATGTTGGCAGAAATTCTGGAATGCGTTCTCGATTAGGAAGGATTAATTAGGTGGGGTTGTAAGATTGATTAGCATGCAGCATAATCCTATGGCATTTCGGACTTGCCAGGATGTCGGCCTTTGAATGCACTCTCTTTTGACTTTCTGTAGAAACCACGTTCGGTAAAAAGTGACTACTTATGTAGCATGTATTTTCCCTATTGATTTTCGATATTCTTATAACTCCAAATATACTTTACAGAAAGCATGCACAAAATATGCTTTTTTGCTCATTCGGCAGGAAATCACACCGTCTTCATATTTTCTGCCCCGATAAAGTGTGTATTTAGGTTTTGAACAGTTTATAATTATGAGATTTTTAAGACCGTGCGATGTCCATGCATGCAAGACCGCACATATCAGTTTACCAATGCTCCTCATGAAATGTACAACGTAGTCCGCATCCATTGCAAGGATTTATGAACTCTATATGGCACCTTCTTGAAGTCATAGAGGAATATGTTATCTTCCTTACGCGGAAAGCATGCACCTTGTAGACTGGAATCGCTAAACGCTAACGCAATGGCAGATCAGGCTCAACACTATTCGGGAATTGGAAAACTTTTTTGACACCTAAATGTACACTTTCTTCAAATGCGAAATATGAAGACAATGTGATCTTCTAACAAACAGCTAAAAGAAATCCTATTTTTGTGCATATTTTCCATAAAATATATTTGAATTTATAAGACCATCGAAAATCAATAGGAAAAATGCATGCTGCATAAGTAGTCATTTTTTACCGAGTGTGGATTGTGCAGGTGGTCGAAAAGAAGTGCATTCAAAAGCCGACATCCTGGGGAGTCCAAATTGCTATAGGATTACGCTACATGCTAATAAATCTTACAACCTCACCTAAGTAATCTTTCCTAATCGAGAACGCATTCCAGAATTTCGGCCAACATTTCATGAGATCGGTCACGCACTGTAGATAGCTAACGTACCGATGATTGGACTGGCTACGAAGAGGCAGCTTATTGGTTCCGTGGTTATTTAATATTTAACATATCAGTAGTTTATTTACGGGACGAGCGTGTTTGCGACTTAAGTTGAGTGGGCGTTTAGCCTGACTTCGAGCACTGCAGCAGTTCCACCCGAACGATTACAGGCCAGAACAGTCATGCATGCTTATCGGGACAATAACAAGCAGATAGCGGCATAATAAAGAGATGACGCAGTACCGTCCAAAAGTTTGATAAACAACAGTTATTTTTTCGATGAAGCCTGTGTAAATACGTTTCTAGGCAATGGAGAACTCGTAGTGCCATAACAATAATTGATGTAGATTAAAATCATGGTTTTCTGTTTTTTTACTGCTATCCTATATGTCCTACAGGTCAGGATTGCAACCGCAGCAGAAACGCACCACAGACTGCATTAGACTTATTTTGTTAGTCAGAGAAAGGGGTTGTAAGAACAGTCGTATAAATGACTTTCGTCGTTACTTAATATACATCAAAAGGAATTACTGATTATGCAGCAAAACCACTGACAAATGTATCTGGAAAGGAGGAATATGTTTGTTTGTCTTTAGTCTGTAATATTCATTCTAGATTCAGTCCCCTAATTGTCGGTGAATTTTGCACTTAAAGAAAACTAGCCATACATGCATGTGGCGGTTAAAGGCGTGGAGTTCTAACTAGCAGGTCACGAGTTCGAGCCTCAGGGGTTCCACACTTCGGGGTTGGGTATGACTGGCTGACCACGGCTAATAAGCCAGAAATGTCCATTCCAGTCTCTCTTTTCTTTGTCCGTAATGTCATTCTGCCTATATCCTGCGCCGCTGTGCGGCTGCTGGTTGGGCTCAAAAGAGAGCCCGTAAGGCACAACGGAACGGGTGAGTTCCGTAAGAACGTTCGGTGAGCGCCACCTACCATCATGTAGACACAGTTGGTTGCCAAGTTCGTTAAACATCATGACAGATATGCAGTGAATCAGTGGTAGGCAACTCGTGTATTGTGGGTTTTAATTGTATTCACCAACCTGCGGCGCATGGTAAGTTTTATCTCGCAAAACAAGCTTTGTAGTGGCTTTATTATTGCAATAAATGCGTTTTTAAGAAACTCACACATTCTTTCTCAAGCAACTGCAGTTTGTCAGTCCGTTCCGTCAGTTGCCCTAGAACAGTCTGATACTTCTTTTGTAAGGCTGAGGCCTCTGTCGTGGCTTTGACCTAGAACATGCGAAGATTGGCTTTAAATCTCGGGAAAAGGGCAGGTAGCTGAGGGCTCTGGGCTCCGTAAAGTTTGTTTTTTTACAAATTTCAGAACAAAGAATGCTGTCGATAAGAAGTAGAAGCGATCGCTGGAACAATGGGTTTTATTCGCCAGACGGAGGACATATGCAAGGCACAAAGTGGTGGATATTTTGTACGTGATATTTTTCCATACCGCGTATGCTCACACTCCCAGTCAGGTTATCGCTCCTATACATTCATACCGCCTACTTGCGCAAGGCATCAAAGTTTCTTCTACCTTCAACGATAATAATAAAAATCGACATAATCTATAATATTGTCTGAATGTCTAATTGCCCACTTAAAAATAAACCAAATCCAGCCGCAAATGAGTCGAGTGCTGCGGCATATTTCGCAATCCTTTGTCCCCTTCTGCCGAAAAAATCAAAGCGCTCCGCTACGACTCAGAAAATCTACCGTCTGGGTTGTCTACACAACGTCAATAAACACAAGAAGATTTTAGGGCGGACGAGTCAGACAAAAACTACTTCTAAAATAAGGAGACTCTAGTGTTATTCCCAGTCTGGATGTTCTTCGAATTTATACCCAGATAGCGCATGATGGATTTCATAAAAAGGCTCTTGAGTTAGGTTTCTGTAAAAAAGAGCTACTGAAAATGAATTGAACTTTCTTTGTCTCCAGGCCAATCGTAAGAGAGTGCAAATAGCAATTCGGGCTCAAATGGCCGATGGTATTTCACGGGTATCAACCGGAGAGACATTAATTGGCTGAACTCGCTATGTCGGATACTGTGAGGAACCCTATCGTCTGCTAGCGAGAAGACAGTGATATATTGACGCTAAAGGACAAACATGAGGGCTGCTGAAGTTAAAAATTTGTTTTTAAATGTTTCGGAATTTCCAACTAAACTGAGTGTGCATTCGAAGAAAACGACTAGAACGGTTGATTCCTCCTTCGTTAGGATCATAGCCAATCTTTTAAAGAAAGAAGACGGCGTTCTGTGTCAATATATGTCTTCACGGTGCGCTAAAAGCCGTGGCTTGGAAGGTTGCCAACTGACGGGATAACTTGGACCTCCTCCTCGACTGGTGGGGGTCGGAGAGTCAGGCTGCAATGGCTCCTTCTTAATGTGGCCTTTATGGCACTCCCACCACAGTGTGGGATCCGAGCCAGGCGTTGGCGGCACGCCTAGATGCGGCCTCGGCCGTGCCAGCCTCCAAATCTCTGTTGTGATTGGTTGAAATCCTGGTCATTTGTTGTGTGGACCAGGGGTGTGGTGGAACGCCAAGGTGAGGATCCGTCCGAGCCATCCACCTGCGGCCTCCCTCGTCTCCGGTCTTCTTGACTCTGTCTTGACACCGGGCTCGGGCGAGGGAGGAGGAGAGAGTGTAGGTAGATGCAGCGCGAGTCTACCGGCACTATAAACCCCTGCGCAAGTCACCGTCCTTGCTCCCACCACTGCTGCAGCTGTGGGCACACGGTGGACATCATCGAAATCGATGGTCGAACTGTCATATGTCTTCAGCTGCTACTACGAAAACTTCATTCAATACCATCTACGGCGAGACTCGTGTTTCCGCATTGTAGCACTGGGTTCAACCAGAGAGTGACCTTGAATATGAAACAAATGGTAGGCGATACGTCGGACTTGAGAAGCTCTTTCACGGCAAGCTTGTTTCCTCGCAATCACACTCGTGGAAAGTTACGTCCGAGTTAATTGATGACGGATTATTGCCGATTAAATAGTCGACTGCAGCTTGGGTTCATACAGAAAGAAGGTCCACACCATAAGTTGAATCACCAAAATGTACTAAAAAAATGACTGACCACATTAGACCGGCAGTTTGAAAGCTTGTAGAATGAAAACCCTGTCGAACCGAATTCCCTGCGGGTATAAGGGTAAATTTCATAAAACATTCAGAAAAGTCAAAAAGTGCATTAACCTGCTCAAACTCGAGAAGGCGAATTTTGTCCTTTTTGTCTTGTAGTTCCGCCTCTGCATTCACGGCTGCACTATTCGAACGGTTCATGTCATCCGTTAGTTGGTTTACTTCCATCCGTAAGTTTCGCTCCTTGGTGAAAAAAAAGATTTTGAGGTAGGAGTGCTGCTTACCAAGTGGTACTACTTGTTTAAGGATAATAGACGTTTCTGTCTTGCGCTGCAGATACATGTCCAGAACCCACGTAGGAGGTCACATAGCACGCAGTAGTTATTGATCAAAAATAATTATGGACAAAGACGAGGGAGAATGGTTTACTTAAATGTAGTAGCAAGTAGGATGGATTTATCACTGGCTGACGACGGCAATTGCGTCGGAAATTGACATTCCGAACACGTTCCTCTCCAACAGTAGCGCCCATAATCAGCAAACGTTTTAATCATGGAGTTAATTAGGTGTCATCTCTTCAGTTCGACACACCGGTGACTCTTCAAAAATGAGTGGTAAAAAAGTGCGGTTTTCGAAAAGACCAAAAGAGCATAATGGCCGCAGGTATGGGGTCACTAAGAGACAGTAGATTACCAATGGAACTTGTTGGGATTTTTACAAATGCAGACTATCAGTGCAAACGTTTGGCGACTGTTGGAGCAGGAAGAATGTCTAAATATGGTATCAAAGACGGAATCAGAAGGGTTTTTACGAAATATGGGGTTGTATTGGAGAAATATCTTCTGGTACGCTTACAGTGCGTGACCGATCTCATGAAATGATGGCTGAAATTCTGAAATGCGTTTTTGACTAAGAAGGATTAGCAAGGTGGCGTCTTAACAATAATCATCATGTAGCAAAATCACATAGTACATTGGACTCGCCAGGATGTCGGCATTTGAATGCGCTTCTTTTTGACCTCCCACGAAAACCGTACTGGATAAAAAAATGAATACCTATGTAGCATACATGTTTCCCATTGTTTTTCGATGGTTTTTTAAATTCAAACATATTTTGTGGAAAAGATGCACAAAAAGCCCTTTTTTACTCTTTACGTAAAAAATCGTATTGTCTTTACATTTTATACCCGAAAAAGTATATATTTAGGTTTTGAACAATTTTTCCAATTCCCGAATAATTTTGAGCCTGATCAGCCTTTGCATTAGCGTTTGGCGATTTCACCCTACAAGGTGCACGCCTTTGGCGTAAGGAAAATCACATATCTTTCTATGCATTTACAAAGATACCATTAGATTTTGCCAAATTTTGCAGTGGATGTGGACTATATTGTACAATTCATGAGGAGCAGCGGTAAACGGCAAGGTAGGATGCTGTACGAATAGCCATTAAAGGTCCTTAAAATCTCATAATTAAAAATATTTTTGAAAATTAATTATACTCCTTCTTTGAGTGAAGGATATAAAGATGACATGATTATCTATCAACCGAGTGATATAAACCATACTTTTGTGCAAGACCATCGAAAACCAATGTGAAAAGTGCATGCATCTTAGGTAGTCATTTTTTTATCCAGTACGGTTTCTGTGGGAGGTCAAAAAGAAGCGCATTCAAAAGCCGACATCCTGGCAAGTCCGATGACCTATGGGATTATGCTACATGATGATTAATATTACAACGCCAACTTGTTAATCCTTCCTAGTCAAAAACGCATTTCAGAAGTTCGGTCAACAATTCATGAAATCGGCCACGCACTGTACATAACAGATTGCGAACAATACAGTTAGACTCAGTAAGCGAAAACCGCTAGGAAAGCAGGTAATCTTGTGGCTTCATGCCACAATTGGCAAAAGGTAGAATCATTAGAAAAGCGTATTAGCGGAAAAGGCGGCCGCGAATGCTTGCCAACTATCCACTCGTTCCCACGGGTCATGGTTGAGCTCTCTTGTTCATAATTAATTAATCCGCCTAAGAGGGTGGGTGACCTGAATTACGAAACGCACTGGGTTACATTCTATTTGATGCGGCGATTCAACGAATCTCAGTTCTCCCCCGAAATCACAAATTATCGCCGAAAAGAATGACTTAAGTTCTAGAATATGTTTGTAATGCTGCGTAGTGGAAAAAAAATAAGAAATTTGTTGTATAATGAGATGCCGAATTTTGAATGGGGTCATTTCTATAAACCATACTCGCGAAAAATAACTAAAGTACTGCGTTTACCTATCATTAATTTTTGAGGTCAGTATAGATTTAGTCGTGTTTTGTGAAAGACGGACATTCGTAACCAGTTTCCCATACCATGTTTTAGAAAATTACTTTCTACGGATTTGCACAAGGTGAAAAAATGTTGGCCTTTTTGGGATTTATCGGCCATCGCGTTATTCGAAAACCAGCCCGCTGTCACATTTGTGCTTAATTTATTTAATACATCTTTCGCACTTTTAATTCAAACGATTTAATATGTCCATTTTCCCCCCCGGAAAGAGGTGATTTGCATTGCATTTGGAAGGCGCCGCTCTCATAGTGACAATATTCGTACACTGAGACAAGTGTCCGCATGAGGAATAGTTCACTTGCGCACATAATGGCGAAATGGCTATTCGATGAAAATTTTTTCGTAACGAGACGCCCCATATATGAAGTCCGCCGGACAAGTGCAGCCTCCACATTAGGCAAGCCGGGCAGCAGTTGGAGACAAGAAATCTTGGCTGCGCAGTAGGTATCAAATTTTATGTTCATTTATTCATACACACACGCGTGTTAACTCCAACATCCATTACATGCACTGCCTTGTGGGGAGAAATACGGAGAAAATGTTAACTGGAGACATCATTTCCTGTGCTTTTTGTCTCGCAGTATTCCGGCTGAAATATTGTTGACGGCTGAAAGAGTACTGAAATGCGTCATTTTATGGCCATTCACGCTTCTCCGTATCTCCGTTAAATACGGCAACATTTTGGCCCAAAATACATGTCCGCTGCCATGACCTCCTAGTGCTAATACACAAGACTGATCTAGCGCAAGTTGACGTCATGTTTCGGAAGAGCGAGTGACAAGTGATGCCCGGTTTTTACAAGGAATGCGGCATAACAAAACACCGATTGTCAAGATAATGATCCTGTCCATGTTCTTTTCCAGAAAACTCCTCCTTACTTACATTTGCCAATGTCAGGCTCGGTGTTGCTGAAATACGCAGTCCTGACAAAGTGCGGATTGATTGATAGTTTAGTGGAATGCTCGAGATACTAAGAAAAAGAGGTCTCAATTTGCTAGACCCTAAGAGATCTGAAAATAATGACGGTCGGGCATTTGTATGCTTAGTGCTGATGCCAAAGAGATCCAGAACGGGGTGATTGAGAGTAAATAAGAAAACCACAGTTGAATTCGTAATTCAGGCACCGTGACTAACGTGTCTACCGTTACCAATGGACTGGAGGATAGTGGGTCCATATTCGAATAAAAACAAGTGGTACGCTGGCTGTCTGTAGTAGTTACGCCAACTGCTGATTTGCGTCAAATTTCTTGCGTCTAATCCCCGTTTCTAGCTGAGAAGAACTGAACGTAATCAAACAATGTTGATGGATTGAGACTATACGATGGATGAAAGGAATGAAGGATTGCACTGCCCAAGCCCGTCCTCGCAGGTTCTTTTAAAGACTGCTTTTTGAATCGGAAATAAAGTGGTTAAGGTCGGAGGCGCATATTTTGTGGTAGTTTGCGTACAACTGACTTGTAGGCTGTCTAGATGGGATCCTTTTAATTACTCATTCTCTCTCTCCATGTTCTGACTTCGTGACTTCAATAACTACCTTTATCTCGGTTGCAGTTCTCAGGAGGGGGCCCTTATTCTATTCGAGGCAAAGCAATTTTGACATGTTTCTTCTCAATCGACTTATGTCTAGGTGATTTTGTAGTAGGACATTGAATTAACTTCTGGGTTAATAGTAAAGGTCTACAGGGACAGCAGCATCTTGCGCCTTTTATTTCAAATCTGCTGCTGGCGATGGTTTTGCAGGCATTCTCCTCGGGTGATGCCGTCATCAGGTGCTTGTGGAGAAAGCCTGATTTGGTAGCTGTCCGTCCCTATATCTGGGCAATGCCCCAACCCGAGGCAATTTTGATAAATATATGAATAAAAAATCGACATGGGTGTGTACGTAGGCCGTGTTCTAAATGGAATAACTGTGTAGGCAGAAAACTTTAAATAGCTACGTCTAGAAATACACATCCAGTCAATTAAATTAAAATATAAGAATCAGTGATGAAATACGTGACCTATCTCATGAAACCTGAGGGCAGTAACTGATAGGATAATTTTCGTACACCGTAGCCATGATGCCTTTTGCTCACATGTCCAGCCCCTTCAAGTAAATGCCATTTTGAAGAATTTTTTCTGGGGTATGAATTGAACACAGGCATGTACAGCAGAATTTATTGGGGCCAATAAATTTCGTGACGGTTTATCAATTGCAGCCCGTCTCTGAATAACATAGGTACCGAATGGAAGCGCACAGCAGTATGAATTTGCACAGAATATCAGTACATAAGAGCAAGGTCAAGGTTCATAACAACGAATAATCAGATGACAGACGTTCCATAAGCATCACATAGGGAAACGTCTGTCATCTGGTTATTCAGTGCCTTGAGCCTTGACATTGCTCTTATGCACTGACATTCTGTACAAAGTCATGCTACTGTGCGCTTCCATTAGTTACCTATGTTATGCAGAGACGGGCTGCCGTTGATAACGGGTCACGAAATGTATTGGCCCAATTAATTCTGATGTACATGCCTGTTCTCAAATGCCTTTTTATCGTGCCAAGAATGTGTCTGAACAGTTTCATCAAGCAAAATGCTGTGGTTGCGACATATTCGGGCAATTCCCTATGCTAGTACCTACCCTAGACGTCATTTGCGTATCTAATAGTGCTTTTATTGAAAAAAAGATAAATGTAATCTTGAGAAATGTACTAAACAGGGTTTGTTACACTTGAAATTTGATTTTTTGTCGGATGCTAACGTGGGACTCAATTGGCCAACACGCGGACTATTTTTAAAGAACCAAGTGTTCTATCGATTTTTGAAAGTCAGATTAGCGAATCTACCCGATCTTATTCCCCAACTGGGAGTACAAACACATGCAGGTAATCCTGCATTTAAATGAAACGAAATTGTTTTGACATTTTGAAAAGTTTATGGGTTGATATCAAAAGGACTATCACCGAATGGTCATTTTCAACTTTGAACATATAAAACACCAATTTTCATGCGATGTAGTTCCTTAATGGACATGGAACGAGCAAAACACTAACAGTTTCAGCCGCACATCAGTATTTCGTCACTTTGCCGTGCATTCATAATCGCAGAACGGAGCCTCAAATTGAGCAAAGTCAGTGAACATGGCCGGAATGTAAAAATGGAGGCTTGTTCCTCCGTTTGCGGTAGAAAAAAGCTATATTTTTTTAGTAACGTGAAAGAAACGGCCAAAAGCGTAAATTAAAAAGACACCCGTCAAGGGAATGCGGTATTAAAGCCTCCCCTAAAATGTGAACTTATTAGAGAAAGTTTTTTTATTGATGGAAAGCATATTCCTTGTTGACTTATGTTGTAGACGTTCATTTTATTCGACTGTGATGTTTCGTGTTTGGGTTAGTCTTCAAACGACCATCTACACGAAAAAGAACGCCTTAACAGTCACGGCTGCGGAAAATGCCGTCAAGAGGCATTTTATTTTAAGGTTTTTAATAAATACATATTAAAAAATCTGTCTTTATGGGCAATCCATCTAAAACATTGAAGACCATGGAGTATTTAGCGATATTTCAAGACCGATCAGGAGCGCAACGGAATCCATGAGAAACAAAAAGTGCCCACTACTTTCACGGAAGTAAGTTCCTCGTTACATACACAAGATAGCATGTTTAGGAATATACCTGCCAATTCTATGGAAATTTATTAGTTACCTTCTGGACTGGCAAGATTAGCATTATTTATCCATATAGATATTAGGTCTATGCATTAGTGTCGGTTTACGAGGGATTAGCAACCATTAGTAAATTTCAACATCTTTTAACAATTGGGCAACACAATGGAATATTATAAATATCTATGGATATTATAAATGGTGCGTTCTATTTTCATTCCTTAAATAAGTTTGCAAAAGCAGAAAGTTCCGACACACGCTTAAAATAAAGCCTTCGCGCGGGAGGTCTGTTGGGTGTGGCTCCAGTCCGCCCCTTCACGATTGCCTTTGACTTCCCGAGAACAGTCGAAATTTTATTACAGCAATACTCTTCAGAAGGGCAACGGAGAAAATCGTAATCGAAAGACGATAACCAGACTTATATTTAAAGGCTTCAAACAGCGATGGTTGCATTAGATTGCAAACTGTAGCTATAAAAACTGCCGCTTGATAGAATTGCTATTTACACGAGACTAAGCATTTACTTTATCGCTACTTCTCTCAAAGCGGGTTGTATAACAATTTTAGCCTGTTTGAGAGCATTAAAAGGTGTTAGCTTCGTTGCTTATTTCAGAGAGTGGTATAAATCCATCCAGTCCAAGGGATTTCGCGTAATCCTTACATTTTAGAGATGTATCAGGTGGATTGTGAGTGATCCAACTAAAGCGGGTCTTATAACAAGGATTATGGGAACAGCATTCAACCGAAGCAGGCGTTGCTGCAGCAAAATGAAACAATGCAAGACTGTTTCGGTGAATGTTTTTAACAAATTGCGGCTGTAAACGAAACTCTCAACCAGTGCGGTCTTCTACTTCATTAGCCGACCCTGTACCTTCACATTTTATTAGTTCTGAAGATTTTTTCAATGGCATTCATCTATGGTGTAAGTAATCCAAATGGGCTCGCCCGGTTGACAAATCTGAGTTTCGGCAATTTGCCACGTTTCCGCAGTAGCACTTACATGGCAACAAAATAAAGTAACATCTCGCACATTTGGCAGCCGAGCCTTCGGCAAGCAAACTTTTCAGTCGTGTACCATAGTTGAATCCGTGGGGAACCAGCTGTTAAGTAGGTCTTTGTAATTCCTCTTGATATTTCTAAAGAACAACTTATCCAATGTCGAGATGCCGGAAAATTAATTTCTTTACAGGAACCTACGTTCTTATGCACAACAATTATATCGAAATCGATTTTGAGTTCTATGCTCGCACATCTTGTAGATACGAATCACCGAGTCGATGCTAAAGAAGCTTTTCAGATTGTCTACCGGACACCAGCAAGCTTCTCCGGAGGCCTACGCCAACAGGTGGTAGCTACAGCCGAGGCAGTGACTAGCGAATCCAATGCTAGGTTATCAGAGGACGCTGGCACAGGCGCTCTGTCTTCCGTGGCCAATTCCGACCCCCGATGATGATTGCACGCCCCCCCCCCAACCTCCGGATGGCAGTGATGTGTGCTCAACCTCCCAGACTTACAAACATCACTCACAGCCTATGTCACCCTCCCCCTCCCCCCCTTGACCCAATGACCATAACACGTTGACCACGCCAAATCACGCCTCGCCATGCGAATGCCGTGGGAACGATGCGTGCTAATAGCCCCTGAATCACTTATAAACCCTGTGAACTTCGCATATTTTAAACTTCTACGTAACTGTTTTGGCCTGATGACGAGTTACAAAAAACAAGTGTTTGCCAAATTTACTTTCCAACTGTAACATGGGAATATTCGCAGAACTTAAATAAATATATCTCGAAGAAGAATGAGTCCTTTGGGAAAATGAACAAACTTTATTTCGTAAATTTTCGAGTCTGGTTCCCCAGCTCGTCTTCAGACGTGTAGTAAGTGTGAAGAAACAGTCAAAATTTAAACAATGCCGAAAAAATCGATATTG
>CACRXP010000541.1:13519-60068 GCA_902702965.1 Spirometra erinaceieuropaei | reverse complement strand
TGTTTCTTCACACTTACTACACGTCTGAAGACGAGCTGGGGAACCAGACTCGAAAATTTACGAAATAAAGTTTGTTCATTTTCCCAAAGGACTCATTCTTCTTCGAATTATGTTTCTTGGGATGCCCATCTTCCAGTACATAATTATATCTCCATAAGCTTTTCCCTTAGAACATAAATTCGGCAAAATGTACTGCGAAATATATGACCTTGTTCAAACAGTGGGCTGAGTTTTAAATAATTCTTACAGACAAAAAATTTTAGAACAGAAAGTCATTCTCTTTTTCAGATGCAAACCTCAAAGGCCCGATTTTCCATGAGAAGATTTATGAAAAGATTATGCCGAGCACATCAAATAGGATCCAATTTATACGGGCAACGAGAGTTAAAAGAATAAACTTAGAGTATTATCCTAGTCATTATTTGCAAGCATGATTGCTCGCTGGAGAAATTATCATTCAGAGGCTGGCAACCCGCCGCATATAAAACGCCTTGGAGTTATCTTGCATAGGTCATTATTGCAGGCACACTTAATGATTCAATTTACCCGAAACCGTGATCTAGACTTGAAGTCTCTGTTTTAAGAGTTGGGCCACCTACTTTAATCGGTCGATATGGGTGTCCAAGAACAAGCGAACCGGGCATCCACCTAGTAAAAACTTTACGGAGCTAGCTGAGTCAAGACCATGAGTGCTCTATCAGAAAGTCATTAAGACCTATCTTTACGAACAGATACAAGGAAGTTTCGAGAAGGAAGAAAAGGCGGCGAAGACGACACCGCGACGAAAACCACTGAGAGATAACTAAAAGAATGTCTTCTCAATCCAAAAATCGAGGCACGCTCTGGCGAGCAAGAGTTTGGATTTCCCAACCTCGATCTCAAAATTAAAACAACCCTATTGAGCAGTTGCGTGTCTTATTTCCAGACGCGGTGTGGGCGGTCGCGTGAATTCGGACAACTATATTTTATCCGGGAGGAAGGATTTACGACAGCAACAATCGACTTAAATTCGAATAGGCGGGCAAACAGGCCGTTGGAAGTAGCTGAGCAGTTGCGTCAGTTACGTCAGTTTTTGCGTTTCGGAGTCAAGTAAAATCCTGGATAGGATAGTGGGCCAGATGATGAGGCTGAAATAACTGCTTAGTGAAAGAAATGTAAACAATGTGAGTGCAATTTGGCTCCCTACACTTCTGGTGATACATAAAATTGTGGGCTGCCAGACGCGATTGGAAGGCTAAGGAATCCCGTCATCGATTCCAAATGGTGTACTATTCGTTGGGATGAACAACGAAGCACTCGTCTGTTGACACTAAAAACTGTTTGTTGTCGCTTGAGCTTAAAATACGGTTCCAGGAGGGATGTAATGCCAGTCGTGTTTTAAAGTCACAATGCCAAAAGATTATGATTTCGACATTTTGCTGGGGGTATAGTAAATTCCTAGAAGACCCAAACACAGAAGTCTCACGGAGAACCATAAACTTTTTAGAAACTGAAGATTTTTATGAAGAGCTTTTTGAATAATGCAACGGCGACAAAGCATGCAGAATTTACTGACGGCATAAATTTCTAGACCTCTCACTCAGCTGCACGTGGTCATTGCACAGGTATATGACAAGGCAAAGTGTTCAATCAACCATCGACACAGAGAGATAAAAGGTGATAGGTAACATAAAACATGGGTCTAGTATGCGGGTGCACATGGCGAGGGGGGAGGGGGAAAGAAGTCATCCAAGTATGGGAGTTAGGATTACAGTGAGAACTTGTCCGGCGTGATTTAGAGTGCAACGCGCGGACAGCATTCATTCATGCCGGGAAGGGGGAGGAGGGGAGTGAGACCGTAGTGAGAGGGCGTATATGGGAACAGGGTTTCGTCCATAATTGATCCTTACCATGGTAGTGCCAGGTTTATCACGTGGCCCAACTGCTAACAGAGTTCTGCTTTCCTCCTCCGTATTGCAACGGCCTCTGCAAAGCGCAAAAGACGCCCGGTCGTCGTCCGAAACAGGACCTTGAATGCAACCATTGGGTCCATCGTATGGCCCGTGTCCAATAGGTGCTTTTTGATTGAGTTCCTGGGTACCTTATTTTCCGCCTTAAGCAGCCACTTCGGCATGTGTTCAGCTGACCGAGCTGCCAACTGCCTTTGCGTGCGCCCAATGTACTTGCATCCGCAACTACATGTATATTCATAATTACATTTGATGTGGCGTGCATAGGCAAAATGTCTTTTGCTGGTCTAACTGGGATGGCCGTTGTGGTGCTTATGAACAACAATTTCGATTGTGCACCGAAGTCGTCGCTCGTTCACGTTTGACACGTTATCACCCCTTGAAGGGGATGTAGATGGTCACGGACTTTTTTGGTACAGATATTTCTTCAGGAATTCCTTGTCTGGGATGGCAATATTTATCGATGAATTTCTCCGGATACCCATTTGCAAGAAAAGCGTTCTTTAGGAAAGTAAGCTCGTCATCGATCGTATCTGAGGAGCAAAATCTGGTGGTTCTATTGAACAGGCACAAAACCAAGTTCCGTTTTCTCTGAATTGGAACGAAACTGAGGAAGTGCATGTATTGTCCTTTCCAGGTGGGTTTTCGATAGATGGATCTCTGAATAGAGCCATCTGCCCGCCTACATACAAGAATATCCAGGAAAGGCAGTGTGTCGTTCTTCTCACGCTCGATCGTAAATTTGATTTGGACGCACGCAAAGGCAGTTGGCAGCTCGGTCAGCTGAACACATGCCGAACTGGCTGCTTAAGGCGGAAAATAAGGTACCCAGGAACTCAATCACAAAGCACCTATTGGACACGGGACATACGATTGACCCAATGGTTGCATTCAAGGTCCTGGTTCGGACGACGACCGGGCGTCTTTTGCGCTTTGCAGAGGCCGTTGCAATACGGAGGAGGAAAGCAGAACTCTGTTAGCAGTTGGACCACGTGATAAACCTGGCACTACCATGGTAAGGATCGATTATGGACGAAACCCTGTTCCCATATACGCCCTCTCACTACGGCCTCACTCCCCTCCTCCCCCTTCCCGGCATGAATGAATGCTGTCCGCGCGTTGCATCCTAAATCACGCCGGACAAGTTCTCACTGTAGGCCTAACTCTCATACTTGGATGACTTCTCTCCCCCTCCCCTCCTCGCTATGTGCACCCGCATACTAGACCCATTTTTTATGTTTTCAATTACGTTTTATCTCTCTAGCTCGATGGTTGATTGATCAGTTTGCCTTGCCATATAACTACGCCATGACCGTGTGCAGCTGAGTGAGAGGTCTCGAAATTTATGCCGTCAGTAAATTCTGCATGCTTTGTCGCCTTTGCCTTATTCAAATTTATTCGAGGAACGAGTTGCTTCAATCTGCTGAGAAGAGCTTTTTTTCTAAAAAAAACCTAAACCTGCCCGTAAATGACGAATAATACCCATACAACAATAAGTTTCTTGACGCATAAATATGCTATCCTCCTCCGCATGTTTTAGGGTTAACGTACCGCGTCACAAGCTATAAAAACGTCTACCGGAATAAAACGGGGTCAGAGTAATATGCGCACTTGGACCAAAGCCGGCGAGGAAATTATTATTTGGTTAACAGAGTAAGGACGTGCGGGCAAATTAGGAAAGTAAATGGAAGAACGAGTTTATGCTGTCCTAGCCACACAAAAGTTCCCCTGAAGAACATAAATGCATACGATCAGCACGAGAAAACTTCGACATTCCAAATCGCCAGGTACACCCTTGGACAGTAATATGCACCTGACGACTGGATGCTGGGCTTTGAATAGTTTACTGTACAACTGGGTTCCTATCAAGGAATATGCATTGGGATTGTTTGATTGTATTTATTTTGGGGATGACCAAATTGATCTCAAGCGTTAATGCGACCCATCTGGTGAAATCTGGGTGTGGAGGGTCGTCGTTGAGGCCGTCTAGGCTCCGTGAATTATACTGACGCGTAGATCTGGGATCACGCACTAATGCAAAGCCGTAATTTCTGGCGTGAGTAATAAAGGAGTAGGCCATAATGTGTTGCGCTTGCAGGATACGGCTGCTGATTCCCCACGGATATCAGGATCAAAAATCTCCAGTTGGACAAATTATGGTGGCTTCTTAACTGGATTCTTAGTGTGCTGAGCATAAACTTCAAATCCTAGTTGGAAAACTGCCGGATAGTCTTGCGTACCTTCATACGTGCACGAAAAGCAATACAGGTAATTTCTCCACATATATATAAGCGAAGCTCAACAAATCTGAGATTTCTGTCAGGGGAACCCACCGGGGGCTACGTTGAGACTGACGAGGAAAAACCCTCTTAATCACAAAGAACACATTAAACAGGATATTTAATCGAATAACGTGGGACTTAATGCTCATTGGTCGCGAAGTCCGTAATCGGGGTTTAACTTATCCAATTCTGGGGCTGGAATACAACTGGCCATTTCAACATGGAGTTTTATCCTATCCCGAAGCCATGTTTCGAGATAGGCCTGTGTATAAAATTCTCGGTCTGTGCCTATAGACCTTAAATCTACAGATCTACTCCAAGTTTGCAGTTAATTTCTAAGGGAATTAGAAAGCGACAATTTCTAAATTGGAGAATGCTGGGAGACGCACTGACGAGCCGAACCCCTCGCAGCTGCGCCATGCGGTGACAAATCATCGGCGAAAGACGCGTGCACGGGCTTTTGGCTAGTACCTGTGCTGTTAGTATGGTATAACCTTACCCTAAAGACGCTATTTATCGAGTTTCGTAACTGAGAGGACCCATGAGAAATGCCAACTTTAGGAATGTATGCGGAGGACTTACCATTGCTTCACGCTCCTCCTTGATTTTGGCAAGTTCAAGCTTCAGCCGTTCAATCTCCAAGGTCGCTGCGGATGTCTTAAAAGGAAAAGCGACAGAAAAGACATTGCGTATACATGCTGACATTTAAAAACATGAGCGTCTTCTGGGCTTGCTGAGGCAATTGTACACAGATGGGATTAATCTACGGATTGTGGTTGTCAGTACTTTGCCGTCAACATTAAGCCTTTTTCTAAAAATAACCAAAGTGATTTCTTCATATTGGCCCAACTGTGAAAAACTCGGCGCTTCGGTGGGATTCGAACACACGCAGTAAGGGGAAGGCTTTAGTAGAGCCAACGCTCTAACCACTTGAGCTACGAGGCCCCACCGGACGACGAGAGTTTTATCACATTTGGCTTAACCGCTCAACCTACTGCAACGTCTAGAATCCGCCAAATCTGATACAGTAAGTTGGCTGCCCAAGCAGGATTTCCTAAATAATTCACCTAGAATCCACCAGATGACTATTAGGCTTACGTAATTCATAGCTTTTTGGCAGATTTTGAATAATGCATATTGACCCAACTCGCGTCGTCCGGCGGGGCCTCGCAGCTCAAGTGGTTAGAGCGTTGGCTGTACTAAAGACTTCCCCTTACTGCGTGGGTTCGAATCCCACCGAGGCGCCGAGTTTTTCACAGTTGGGTCAATATGAATTAATCAAAAATCTGCCAAAATATCTATGAAAGTGACTTCTGGCGAATGTGTGGCCGGGAGGACAAGAATCCTAGTTGCAGATTACCTGACGCTTCTAGAGACAGCGGACCCTGAAGTCGTCCTCGGTAAAGGCGTGCTGAGAGATATGTTTACTCTCGCGTGTGGGGAAATGAGCAGTCCGGGGGCCAACTAGCAGTGCTGGGCACCAGTCCGTCCCAAAACTACAACAATACCGAGAGATGCCGAATCTGCCCATCATAAACTAAGGGTTTTGAGACCTTGGATTGCGTTTTCGGTGGGTTAATGGACACCCCCATTCTTAAATCCTAGAGCGCTACATGGTATGCAGCTGTCCCACATACACTACTTGGGTATGCTCAAGGTCACTGACGTTAAGAAACCCAAGAGCGACAACCATAGCTCGTTAAGTGTTGAATGGTCATTTCCCTCCATGACCGTCTTCTAATTTGTCGGTCGGAAATTCAAAAATCAAAATCTGCTTGATCACCAGGACAGTATATTGGAGACCATTTCAGTTTTAAGGCCATTAGGCAGTTTCCTGGTTCTATAATCTTTTCGGTGGAGCATTCACCGAGATGTGCGTAGTTTAGAACTAAACGCCTCCCATGACGTCCTAACTACTAGCTATTCTTGTAAGGGAGTTGCATTTAATTGCAACAGAAAGGTCTCCTTGTTGCATCCATTGAATTTTCGCCGATACTTTACGTGAAATTGATTTTCAAATGATTAAGGAGTAAATTGGCCGCGGGTCTTTGGCGAAATGAGGTAAGCCAAAGCCGTACACCAATGAGTCATCTTGATCTGAGCCGTGGCTAATCTCCAGGAGACATGCATGGATCAGCTGACGGAATTACGTTATCTTAATATCCACTCGCCTAGGTGAGCCGTTCTCAACTCCGTCAGTCATCTGGCCCCACCTCAGCTCCAGTTGGTTGAATGGCTCGGACAGCCAATGGGTGCATGGGGTGAAGTAGAGCGAATGAGGTCGACTCTCCGCGCATAATCCTCACCATAAAAAATTTGACGCGCTTGAGATTATCACCGTGCCCAAAAGCCATGGCTTGGAAGGTTTTTAACGGTCAGCCAAGTTGTGTGTTGAGTAACGGACTGGTGAATTATGTGCCCGACTGCGATGGATCCCTCTTAATGGCCATCCCTCACATGTGAGATCGGGGCCGCCTGCCCCTTGTGTGTTTAATCGTTGTGTGTACGTTTGGTGGGGGGCAGGTCGTGCGTGTGACGCGCGCGGAGGGGTTATTTGGCTGTCAACCATTGCGCCCACTTCTTGCATCAGGCATCTGACTAGTCCGGACAACGGACTGCTGTTCGGGAGTGAAAAGAGTGAGGTAGACGGTCTTGGCATATATTCCCCAGTAAAAACAATGTGACGCGCTTAAATCCATCACACGAGCTAAAAGCCGTGACTTTAAAGGCTGCCAACTGATGAAATAACTCGTACCTCGCAGTCAGCCCAGGATGCTTTTGGGTGGAATGGCTGACTGCTAGACCGAGAGTCAGGCTGAAATGGCTCCTTATAAAGGTGGCCTCAATGGCACTCCCACCCGGTGGGATCTGCACTGCCCCTTTCTTTCTCGGTGTAAAACCCTGTTCAGAGTATCTAGTGCACCAGAGGGTGTGGTGGCACGTCTAGGTAAGGGTTTTCGCAGTGCCAGCCACCTATGCCTTCTTTCACCTCCCGTCTTCCTGACTCTGTCTTGACACCGGACCCAGGCGGGGGGGAGGGAGTGCGGTAGATACAGCACAAGTCGACTATCACTATAAAAGAAATCACGCGTAAGTCACCGTCCCTACCCTCACCCTGCTGTGGATCACACGGTAGACCTCATCGCCCACGACGATCGAACTGTCGTCTGATTACCTGCGATAATTGTAGCCGCTGTAATTCATTCTCCCTCTCCTGTAGGGCCGTTTGCGCCTCCGTCCCCCCCCCCCATTGTTGTTGTCGTGCAAAAACCTTGTCATTTGTTGTGTGGATCAGGTGGTGTGGAGTGGAACGCCAAGGTGCGGACGCGACCGTGCCATTCACCTGCGCTCCCCCCCGTTTCCGGTCATCTTGACTCTGTCTCGACACCGGGTCCAGGTGGGGGAGGAGGAGAGATTATGGTAGATGCAGCGCAAGTCTACTCTCACGCACATGTCACCGTCCCTGCTCCCACCCTCCTGTGGGACATATGATGGACATCGTCGGATGCGACGGTCGAACTGTCCTGTGTGTGTGGGTGTGTGTGCCCCCCAAGAAATGTAAGCATCTGCTATGTCTGATCAGCAAACCATGGCCCTCGCAGCCTCGTGTCTGCTGGCAGTTCTCTAGCGTCCGGTACCCTGAGGGTAGATTTGCTTGCGCTGCCACTGGATACATAAGTCGTGGGCATTGCTGCCAAGTCATCTTCATTTTTCTGACTCATTCGTTTTGCTGTTGGTTAAAATCTTGGTCAAGTTTTTATTGTGGATCAGGTGGTGTAGTGCTACGCCTAGGTGAGGGTTCGGCCGTGCCAGCTACGTGCACCCCTCCCCCTCACCTCCGGTCTTCTTGATTGCCTTGATACTGGGCCCAGGTGGAATGAGTAGGAAGTGCGATAGATGCTGCGCAAGTCTACTCTTATTATAAGCTAATTTACGTGCGTGTCACCGCACCTGCCCCACCTTGCTGTGGATCACATGGTGGGCATCGTCGGGCACGACGATCGAGCTGTCGTCTGATTACCTGCGATAATTGCAGCCGCTGTAATTCATTCTCCCTCTCCTGTAGGGTCGTTTGCGCCTGCGCCCCCCCCCCCCCTTGTTGTTGTCGTGCAAAAACCTGGTCATTTTGTTGTGTTGACCAGGTGGTGTGGAGTGGAACGCCAAGGTGCGGACGCGACCGTGCCATTCACCTGCGCTCCCCCCCGTTTCCGGTCATTTTGACTCTGTCTCGACACCGGGTCCAGGTGGGGGAGGAGGAGAGAGTATGGTAGATGCAGCGCAAGTCTACTCTCCCGCACAAGTCACCGTCCCTGCTCCCACCCTCCTGTGGGACATATGATGGACATCGTCGGATGCGACGGTCGAACTGTCCTGTGTTTGGGCGTGTGTGTGTGCCCCCCAAGAAATGTAGGCATCTGCTATGTCTGATCAGCAAACCATGGCCCTCGCAGCCTCGTGTCTGCTGGCAGTTCTCTGGTAGATTTACTTGCGCTACCACTGGATATATAAGTCGTGAGCATGGCCGCCCATCCATCCTCCTCATTCTGACCCGTTCGTTTTGCTGTTGGTTAACATCCTGATCAAGTTTTTATTGTGGACCAGGGGGTGTAGTGGTAGGCCTAGGTGAGGGTCCGGCCGTGCCAGCCACGTGCACCCCTCCCCCTCACCTCCGGTCTTCTTGACTGTATTGATACCGGGCCCAGGTGGAATGAGTAGGAAGTGCGATAGATGTTGCGCAGGTCTACTCTTGTTATAAGCCTATTCACGCGCGTGTCACCGCAACTGCCACACCTTGCTGTGGTGGACATCGTCGGGCACGAGAATCGAACTGTCGTCTGATTACCTGCGATAATTGCAGCCGCTGTAATTCATTCTCCCTCTCCTGCAGGGTCGTTTGCGCCTGCGCGAGTTTCTCGCGTAGCTCAGCGTTAGACTGTCTGAGGGTAGTCAGTTCAGCTTGTGCCACTTGGATGCGCGACATGGGGGTCTGCCAATCACCCAGGCCGGTAACAATGTCAGCAGTCTAGAAGGAAAAAAGAGTTGAAAATAAAACAGACCACACGTTGAGCAGATGCAGACAGAGTTCGAATACGTACGCACCATGCAGTGACGCGCGCACAGCGCGATTACAGCCAATCAGAGTCCTCATGCAATCCTGTCGTCAGTGGGGCAGTAACTGACTATGGTACATATGTAAGATTGTACGACATACCACAGGTGACAACACAGGTACTAGCTAAAAACCCAGGCATGTGCCTCGCCGATATCCTACTGTTGCATGGCACTGCTGTGGTTCCCTTTTAACAAGTTATCTTGTTCAGTACAAACCATTGTTGGGAAGTGCTATGTCATCCGTTTCAAAAAGTATGCGATGAATAACTAAATCTGAGTTCTGTAAATGTGTCGAATATGAAAATTTTAAGATATATATGATCAAAATGCAGAAGAGTTCACAACAGCCGATTCCATGCATCCTTTTTAAAAACTGGCAAAATACAGCAGTATATCAAAAGAAAAGGAGGCGTTCACCGGGAGGTAGCAACCTATGCCGCCCAAATGGGACACGTCTTCAACTTTGACGCCGTTGAAATTGTGGGTCGAGGTGATGATCATACGGCAAGGCAGGTGCAAAAACCCTGGATGTCTACGGACTGTTCTGTCAAACGCCACATCAATTTGCCTCCCCACTAATATGGTTTTACGGACATTCTTGACGGGGGACAGTCACGGCGCGGGACAATCGGGGCCTTCAGTCATTTCCGCGGCCGACAATCATGGGCGGGATTCAGGTGACGGTGACATGCGGGTCCGATGCAGCCACACAGGCGGTATTGGCGGGCCAGGCATCAAACAAAGTGCGCCATATAAGGAAAGTTGTGTGCATGACTTCTCAGTCTATGAAGATGGGTAGAAGAAACATCTACTCGAAACGTCAGACCCCCAATACACCTCTTCCGGTGAACGTCTCCTTTTCTTTTGATATGCCACCTGGGAATCGCCTTTCCATTACAGCAGTATATGCCCTGTCTATTTCTCAGACGATGAGCTTGGCGTATTGAAAGAGTAACCACACATGGAGATCATCTGCGTGACATATTAGTTGCTCCTGTACACTTTAAATTTCAAGTAGTGCGAACTGAACTTGTCCACTTAATTCTCACTATCTATTACGATATGGCCCGTAAGCAGGTCTTCAATGTGGAGATCATCATGGTCACCAACCGCCAATCAAATCGTATAAAGCAGCGCTATTTGTTCACCCAAGGTTTCTAGAGCGTGAATATTTCTGCATAGAGTTGCCTTGAAACATTTTCAAAGAAAAGCAGGTCTGCTATGGCTCATGAATCGAATAGAAATAATATCCCTTGTTCAAAATGAAGAAGTGCAGAGCCTGTGGCTACCAGTTCGTTTTCCTCAGAGTTTAAGGAGTCAAACCAAAAATTTAACTGGGTATTGCCGTGATCTAACTGAGCCCATCGGACAAACGTGAAGTACAATATGAGCCTCGAGGAAGACATTCCATTACCTGGGAGGACTCAAGAGCGTTCAAGCGGGTGTTCTTGTTCTCTAGGTCACGTTGAAGAGCCTTCATTTTGACCTCCATTTCAGAATTTTGGAAACGCAGGCGTGTCAAATCTTGCAGTTGCTGTTGCAACTATATAAGAAATTAAATAAAACAGAACATCTAGGAGGGAGGAAGTAGTGATCATTTGCACTGAAAAATTGTAACTCTCAAATCGCGGCTTCACTAGTTTCTACAACATGTAACTTAATCCCGACCAATGTAAAAATTTTACCGCACTATGCGAAAGCACAAAAACGAGTATCTATCGAAAGAGTTATTTTATTTGACCTAGTTACTGCATTGCGAGATTACGCTAGCGTTGTAATGCTTATGGTGGACCTATATATTTAGGTCTCCTGGTACATATTAGTTTCGTCGGCCACCCCCTGTATGATTCAGGTGATGTGCGAGGACCCACAGCGTCAGTGCGGAAGCTTTCAATGGTAGAACCCAAAAAGGACTAGTGATTATTGCTCAAAAATCTGGGGTTGAAACCTCGTTTCGTGAGGATCGTATATCAAGCAAAATATAATTGCTATGACACATTTCTGACTTTTCATCTGGCAGAGGAAGTTCAGAAAACATTTACAAATGCATTTTAGCATTATTTGTGCTAACACGCGTACTTCTTGAACGAAATTTGATATAAGGTAATGGCCGGATGGGAGTCGCGTACGGCCTTCGGTACTCGTATGAATTATTAAAATCGTTAGAAGTCAGTGATTTTTCCGTGATTATTAGCTTCTTAGCAACAGCGTTGGAGGAGAATATTGTAGTTTGACTAAAGAGGGCAGCTGTGTGGTGTTCAAAACATGGATTTCAGAGTAAGTTGATTTGATTCCTCGCAACACTTTTCTGTTGAAGAAGTTCACTTTTATTAAAATTGACAGTTTCATAAAACAGGGTGAGACCAAACGAAGTAAGTCCTTTGAATAGTCTAAGGAGTCCCAATTCGTCAAAGTTGTGTTTAATTCTGAATACATGCATGGCCTACAACATCTACAGCGTATGTAAACGTCCTAGTTAACTTTGAGTTAGTTAGTGCAACGACATCTATCCCCAACAAAAAAACACACAGCAAAAGAAAGCCCACCTTAAGGTCAAAAGTTCACATGGTTAAAGGCTTTCTGGCACGTTTAGGTCTCATGAGGGCGAATATTATACTTGAAGAAAAAGTGTATGTCGGTTTAAAAAACCTCCTCTGGCAACGATAGGCCTCCATTTGCAGACCGTTGCGGGCATTGCGCTGCTGACAACAATTCGCATGACTTCAAATCATCACTCAAACTCCCTTTTTTGTAAATTTGATTTTTGTTCGTCTTTTCATTAAGGTGCGCACTTCCGTTGCCATACGAAAACGTAATAAAAGACTTTTGATAGGAATCTAACCAATTTCTACGTTTTCTTGTATTGCGTTAGCTTACTGTCTGGCGTGCTGCCTCACCCGTAAAACCCCCATGATCACCATTCCCGTATGACACGCTCCACCGTCCACCAACAGTTAAGTGGGGTCCTTCATCCAGCCGTTTCCCTTTCTCAATTTCTGAATAATTTTGAACCCGACCCGCCGTCACGCTTGCATTCGGGGTTTCCGAACTCCAGGCCGTATGCTATTCGTACAAGGAAATCAAGTATTTACACATTCTATTATGAAGAAAACATATAGGGCTCATACAATTATGTAATGAGTGTGGACTACGTTGTCCATTTAATAAACAATACTAATGAATGTGCTGATACGATACTGCGCGATTGAACATTTCGTGGTCTTACGAAATCCCATAATTATAAATTTTTTAAAACTAAAAGATACTCTTTCTTCAAGTATGAAATTTGAAGAAGACGTAGCTTGCTACCAAACAAGCAACAGAAAAGATATTTGTGCATATTTTCTATAAAATATGCCTGAATTTGTAGGGGCATCAAAAATCACTAGTAAAAATCATGCTACTTAAGTCAGCAGATTTTTTACGTCAGGATATTTTACGTGTAGTAGGCAATGCTCTTCGATAAATCGAGCTGGGCCCTTAAATTTTCAAATAAGTAACGCAGGTCCATCGTCAGGAGAAACGGACAAGGGGAAAGCAGATCCCTAAAGCATGAAGTAGTCGATAAGGAGCTCGTTCGAAAGCAGGAATCCTGCGGTGACTAGACTATGTTTACATTATGCGACATGACAGTTATTATTACAACCCTATTAAAGTAATCTTTTCGAACTGAAAACACCTAGTTTATGAAATAGCACATCTGCTGTATGTCGTAGCCAGACATATAAAAGCTGTGTTCTGAAGATACGACTTTGAGACCGGAAGTGCGCGGGGGAAATTTCAACGTTAGTCGACCTTCGACCACTGTAGGCGCGGAGCCTGAACGCGGTTCTTCGGTGCGCATAAGATTGGCTTTCGTAACCTAATGGCGGCCGCTTCCGCAGTCGCTAACAGGCGCTGGCCTAGTAGCTTAGGGTAGCCCGATGGGACCTTATAAATCACACGAAAAGCTTCGTTGGGGTCCACACGATGTCCGGAATCGGCAGCATGCGCGAGAATGGCGGTGCATATACTCCCCGTTTCGCCTTTTCCCAGGCATTCCGGGAGGTGTTCTCGTATTCTCTTGGATAAGCGCCGACTCGTGCGACCAATATAACCTGCTCTACAGGAGCAAGTGAGGGAATATATGCACATTGAGGTGGTCTGCGGTGGCAACTTATCCTTACCTTCTCCGCGTAAAGTAAGGTAAGTAGAGAATGATATTTGAATCCTTGCTGCTGGGAGGGTTAGCGAGACAGCTTGATCAAGACGCCTCCTTAGGAGTTCACTCGCCGCGTTATCGACAGCGGAAGCGGCCGCCATTAGGTTACAAAAGCCAATCTTATGCGCACAGAAGAACCGCGTTCAGGCTCCGCGCCCACAGTGGTCGAAGGTCGACTAACGGTGCAACTCCCCCCGCGCACTTCCGCTCTCACCTCGGCCCTGACAATGACTACTATTACACCTCCCCCACACTCCCACACCCCGCCTGTGTTTTAAGGAGAACTTTTATTGATTTCTCTTATCGCTGACATGTTTCTACTTCTACCCCGTACTGGCCCGACGAGAATTTATCCAAAGCTGCGTATGCTCACCACCTCGTCTTCTGATTACTGCTATGGGCATTTTCGCAACTCTAAAACTTTGAGATCACACAATGACCTCACATTAGATTCTGAGCACATACAGTAGATGCGCTAACTCATGAAATGTCAACCAAAATTTCGAAATGCGTTCTCGTTTCGAAAAGATAAATTAAGTAGTGTTGTAAAACTAATCATGATGCAGCATAAATCTATAATGGTCCGGTTACCTCAGGGTGTCGGCTTTCGAAAGAACTTATTTTCGGCTGCATGCAAGATTTATACTCTGCAAAAATGACTACTTAAGTGGCATGCAATTTTCTCATTGATTTTCGACGTCCTTGAGTATTCAATTATATTTCATGGAAAACATGCATAAAAATATTCATTCTTTTACTTATTCGGTAGAAAATCACGTCTTCTTCCAATTTCATGCTCAAAAGAAGAGTATAATTCGGTTTTAAAAAACCTTTCTAATTCCCGAATAATTTTGAGCCCGACCTGCTGTTACACTTGCATTCAGGGGTTCAAAACTACAAGCTGTATATTTTCCGTGTACGGAAAACCGGGCATTTCTGTACGGTGTTAAGAGGAGACCATATGCGCTTCATAAAATTAAGCAGTGGATTTGAGCAATATTGTTAACTTTACAAGCCACATTCGTAAATGCAGATACATGACGTTTCATGAACGGCCATTTAACGGTATTAAAAAATCTCACATTTAGAAACTTTTTCTAAAACCGAATTATACTCTTCTTTTTTGAGTATGAATTTGGAAGAAGACGTGATTTTCTACCGAATAAGTAAAAGAATGAATAGTTTTATGCATGTTTTCCATGAAATATAATTGAATTCTCAAGGGCATCGAAAATCAGTGAGAAAATTGCATGCAGAGTATAGATCTTGCATGCAGCCGAAAATAAGTTCTTTCGAAAGCCGACACCCAGAGGTAACTGGACCATTGCAGCTTTACGCTGCATCATGATTAGTTTTACAACACTACTTAATTTATATTTTCGAAACGAGAACGCATTTCGAAATTTTGGTTGACATTTCATGATTCAGCACATCTACTGTAATTACCAGTTACGACATCGAGCCTGACTTCGATTACAGAAGACCAACTATGATTGTCCTACAGCATGGGGTACCTACTACGACTGACTCTGAGTCCTGCTCAACGAAGCGAAATGAACAGGTTGGGCCAGCCCAGCTCACCATTGTTTCCTTCTCATGCAGCAATCGGCCCAACAATACCGAATCAGCCGTCTGCATGGGCATTGATATACCGCCAGCGGAGAGAGCAGCGGCGGTGGCGGCAGCGGAGTTGGAGCCAATCAGCTGGAAGGCGCTGCCGGCAAAGTGCGGTGAGGTGGCCCCACCCGTAGAGGCTCCCGTGCCCAGGTAGGCGGTGCCCGATGCGCCTCCACCTGTCCCACCGATGCCAGGCGCCAGGAGACCCACGTTGGGCACCGAGCCGGAAGTAGGTCCCCATGGGCGTGTTTGTAGCTTGCCTCCGAGCGCGCCCTTTGTGGCGAATCCGGGGAACATCGGAATCGTGGCCAACTGAGATAATAGGTTTATGAAAACAAACGGAAATGTAGCAGGATACATGACAGAACCCACCAACGGATGCTATGATCTTTTTGTACTCAGACATAAACAGTCTGACCACTCATGCTAGGCCATAAGTGAGCTGGCAAGACCGTCGGTGTTCAGAAAGCTTACCCCGTATGGACTTTGGTAATAGAAATGTGCCAACTGAGCATTTCATTTAATCTCAACAGACGTGCGCGAACCTTATAAGACGAGATTTGTAACTACGTAATATTTCAATATGTGGAACACACACACACACACACACACAGAACTACAATTTTCATGAATCTGGAGCATAAGGATGCCTTACATTGTCACGGTAAAACCAAAGCTTAGGAATACAGCTTTCGGAATAATAACATTTTAAATTATGGTAGGCAAGCATAAGACGGTTGGCAGTCGAATTTTCCACCACGCGACGACGGAAAACACGAAAATATGAAGCAGGACGCGTAATCGGTTCAATTGGTCTTCGGGGTTCTGAGACAGCGAGCTGGATTTTTAAGGGTAAACAGTGAGTAACAAATACAAGACGCTTTTTTTTATCAAGCGAAGCGAATTTGGATCTCTGAGAGCGCACGGAAATTTGAATACCCCTATTACAGGTGAGCTTTCGCCAAATTCCAGCGAGGGTTAGTAGTAGGACTAGGGTTAGGGTGAGGAGACCTACGGCCAGGGTTATGGGGGTTAGGGTTAGAGGGGTTAGCTTTAAGGTTAAAAGCAGGACAGGGGAATAGGCAGCCCTCCTAAAATTTAGCTGTAGGTCACCTGTAGTACGGGGATCCCTAATACGATGCCCAACCAGGTGCTGCTTGTTTGGCTCACGTTACGCTGTAATCCCTACGAAGAACACGAAAACCCTCTGAAACAACAAAAGGAGCATAGGAACATGAGCAGGCAGATTTGGGATCCGAAAACATTGTTCGGAGAGGGGATCAAATCATGTGAACAAAGTTCATCATTTAAAGTGCTTGCGGTGAAATATGGCTCACAAACTATTGAGTAGGAATGAACTGGTGGCCGGCCAGACGTCCAAGAGATTTTAAACGCTAACCAATTAAGTGCCAGTGCGGCCTTACGAACAGAACGTGCTAGTACAAGAAATCTGCTATCAATCAGCCCACCCGATTGCTTATTATTTGCAATATTGATCATTACGTCCTATGAAAGGACAGAAAGATATTCATCATCTCAGTAATGCCTGCTACTTGAGACTTGAAAAGAGAGTTGACGACGATTAATGGGAACGTTCATAGAAGTAAGGTGCGCGAAGTGGTCGAGACATGAAAATCTGGTTGCCACCTCACCCCCGCCCTATCAGGCTCCACAGAGACGGTGTGAAGGCAGCAGACGCAATCAACGCTTGTCACCATGGTAGGTATAACTGGCCGCTGGGATATTGGTTGAATTACAAGACAAATAAGCCACCTTCGCTGCAGTTAGTGGAACCACACACCATGGGGACCTCCCACACAAAATACAGTGTGTGACCGATCTCATGAAATGTTGGCTGAAATTCTGAAATGCGCTTTCGATTAGGAAGGATTCATAACGTGACGTGGTTACATTAATCCTCTTGTGGCACAGTCTTATAATACTTCAGACTCGTCAAGATGTCGGCTTTTGAATGCACCTCTTTCCGACCCCCTGCAGGAACGACGTTCGACAGCAAATGACTACTTAATTAGCATGCAGTTTTCGCAATGATTTTTGATAATCTCGTAAATTAAAATATATTTTATAGAAAACATGCCCAAAAATATGCATTCGTCTGCTAGTTTGGTAGAAAATCACATTCTCTTTCCATTTTAAAACCTAAGGAACGCTATCTTTTGGTTTTAAATTAGTTTATAATTATGAGATTTTGAAACCGTGAGATGCCCATAGAGGAATGGATTATTCTCCTTACGCAGAAAGAATTCACCTTGTAAACTAACATCGCTAAGTGCTAATGCAACGGCAGATCAGGCTGAAAATTATTCGGGAATTGGGAAACCTTTTCAAAACTTGAATATATACTTTCCTTAGGCACAAAATGTAGACACAATGTGATTTTCTACCAAACGAGTAAAAGAAAGCATATTTTCGTGCATGTCTTCTATAAAATATATTTGAATTCATAAGACCACCGAAAATCAATGTGGAAAATACATGCTACTTAGGTCGTCATTTTCTACCGAGTGTCGTTTCTGCAGGAGGTGCATTCAGAGGCCGACATCCTGGCGAGTCTAAAATATTATGAGATTAAGCCACGAGATGATTAATATTACAACGCTACGTTATTAATCCTTCCTAATCGAAAACACACTACAGAATTTCGGTCAACATTTCATGAGATCGGTCACTCACTGTAAGCTTGGCATAAGTTTATGATCTTAAAAGATGCCTGTTTCCAGGAGTTGATAAATTGGCTACCCATGACAAAACTGTTGGGCCTAGAAGTCAATTTAATTACTCGCGGATGTGAAAGCAGAATATCGATGATGCAGGCCGTGACTGTGGCAGGTTGATTTAATTAGGCTACTGGGAAAGGCCGACTTACCACTGATCTATCCTGTTCCGTCAGATGCTCCTCATGGCCGTGAACTAATTTGATGAGAGCGGCGATCTTCAGATTCGCGTCCTGGTTCGCGCGCCGCAGTTTCTCCAACTCCGGAATGTAGCCCTGGAACTAACAGATTTACAAGAAAGGTTAGATGAGTGGGGGTTTTTACAAAGTGGCGTTAGCAACTAATGTATATAAATGCTCGCCCTTAATCAACCACTATTTCACTGGTGTATGGACCGACGATGCAAGGCGCTTGTGGACTTAAGCGCACTTCGCATGAAATTGCTTTCATTCGCCCACTTTACTGGAAAGAGAAAATCTTCTATTCTTCCAAATAATTGTGGAGTTCTACAAGGTTCCATCTTATCCCCTCATCTTTTCTCCCTACATACTGATGATTTGAGATCGCCAAACGACTGCCTGTATGTTAAGTATGCCGATGACATGGTTGTAGGCCACCCACTCAAAAACCTGACTCACCTACAGTCTTTAAAGGATGGCTTAGATCACGTCTCCGCATGGTCTTCGAAAAATGGACTCCTACTCAACAATCAGAAATCAGTGCAGTGTGTGTTTCGATTGCGACCCTCTCCCATTCCTGAACCTTTGGATATTCTTCCCAATGAGGTATCTTCTTTCCGGTACCTAGGTGTTACTTTATCCTCAAATCTCTCTTTCTCTCTTCATATGGAAACCCTTTTAACAAAAATTCAAAAACTTTTTTATTACATTCGTCGTCTACGTTCATATCACACACCCCAGTCCTTAATCTGGCGATTCATAGATGGCTGTATTCTTCCACTCATTCTTTATTGTTCTCCAGTTATTTTTCCAGCTTTACTTAAAAAAGATCTAATTATTTTTAAACGTGTCATTCGAATGCTCGCCTCTGCTGCTGGTGTTTCCTATCATCTTTTAGCTGATATCATCGTGCAGCGACACTTCAACTCGGTGGAGCAATTCGCTGACCGAATTCTGAATGACACCGTCCATCCCCTTCATAATGATTTGATGGCTGCGAAATCCTTACGCCCCATGCGTCGATGCTTCCGCCACATCCCTTGCCGCACTTCGGCCTATCGGAATTCCATACTGCCATTTCTAGCCCGGTATCTCACCTGCAAAGATGTTTAAAAACAAAAACTAAAACTCGCTCTTGCACCTTCAAGTCCTTTTTTCTTCATATCTAATTATGTCCACCTGTCCAATACCTGTCAATCTCTATGGTAATCACTGTGTACTGGAGAACCGTTTTTGCTGAAAGTTTTGAAAGTTATTTTCAAAATAAAGCAGTCCTCTCTCTCTCTCTCTCAATTTGGTGGAGTTTAAACAGTGGGGGTGATATAGCGCGATATATCATACTTGACAGCACAGGTACTAGCTGAAAGTCCACACACGTGTTTCGCAGATATTCTGTCACCTGAGAGACCCACTGATGAGCGGAACCCCTCGCAGCTGTGCCATGCAGTGGCAGAATATCGGCAAAATTAGTTCTTGTCAAACTCGAGTTGCGGGCCAAATTCTTCTCCCACCGGCTGGTTGAGGGATGGAACAAATTGCCTAACTCCGTTGTCTTAGCGGAAAACGTCGAGACTTTCAAAAGAAGACTAGATAACTGTATGCTTGATGGTCAAGCAGTTACATGATATCAATGACTGACATAACTGCTATGTGAATATCTGCATGTTTTTTCATACGTTTATCTGTAAATAGGGTTTTCCAAGGCTCTGCCTCTATCCCTCATATATACTGAATTATACGGAATCTGTGCTGCCAGTATGGCATATCATGCTATTTCAGTATGCACTACTGGCTGCCTGTTGGTAGTTTGTGAATATTACGCGGCGGATGGACGTCGGCCCAAATAGTCATATCAAAATTCTGTCGGAGCCCATAAGTCTGAAATAAACTTATTTTCTGAGGAAATTAAAAAGCTGCAGTGAAAATGATCACGGAACTCTGGTATCTGATTCGAGTCCACGTTTTAATCCTATTGGGAGCGAAGTGCTCTGGTTTGTTTGGTGATTCGGTACCAACTGGCTCTGTGGTCTGATGGTTGAAATCCGCCGAGAATCTTGCAACCGTAAAGCGACCTCGGTAGACGGATAAAGTCGAGCAAGTCTTAGATTGGTTACTTGACCGTAAGTTTCACCCGAGGCGTCAGATAGGTCAGTATCAGTCAAGTCCGACAAGGACGGACTGATAGCGGAATACTGAAGAATCTCGGTTTTGCTTCGTGGAGTTCGACGCTGTGTATGCGCATTGACTTTTATGTTCCGCAGATGTGCCCTTCAACGGACCACTCGGGAGACGTGCTGGACAAATACGAAGGTCAGATTGGGGCACAGCACGCGTTTTTGGGCAGCGCACCCATAACAAAGGCTGCAAGTGGGGGAGAGGAGGGTGAGACGACACGTCTTGATGCAGGCCGATGTCGCTCCAGCCATTTACGTCCAGCTGCCAAACCGCTAGTGATTGAATTGGGTTCAGTGACTGGCGTAGCGCGAAGAACACCGTCTAGAGTGTGCCTTACGGTAGTAGTTATGAGTTCCGCATAATCGAAAACCGAAATTGATATCTCTATACATATTTCTCGTTAACGATCCAGCCATGTGGAGGTGTTTAATTAGCTACCTGCTATCGTCTAGACACAATAGAGCGTACAGCAACCGACAGATAATGCATTTGTCTTAACTCCCAGGATTGGAACAGACACTGTCCCTGGAGGTACCTTTGTACAGGAAGATGTAGGAAGCGTTTCTAAATGGGTCTTCTACATCACATCATGATTTCCAACAGGCAAATCGGCTTGGACTTTGCCCAAATTAGGCCGTAGTATATGCGGCCTGTGCATGAGAGGAGCGACCGCGTCGGCGCATATTGTTACCAGTGGATCATGCATTGGGTCGTAAACGCCGAGAAGAAGGGCTGAATGTATTGCAGAGATGTGGCTGCCCGGCCCCTTGACATCCGTCCGAATGTCTAGCTACCCTTCTGTCCGCCCCAAGCCCCCTGTCGATTAGCTGCTGGGACCGCGCGAGGCTGCTCACTTGCCTCGGAAGTGCAGCGCATTTTGATATTTGCTTCCAGCGTTCTTTCGGCCGCACAAATTACTCAGATGACCGACCGGCTTATGCAGATGTCCGGCTTTTCCAAGCCGTCAATTTCCGCTCCCTCAGCTTCCTCAATTTTGTCTGTGGTCCCCCTATCGGTCCTGACGTCTGAGATTGCAAAGACATAGTTTCTATTCAAGAACAGACAATCTCCCCACTACCTCGCAGCCAACCGAAGTCGTTCACCCCAAATGTCCAACCTGCAGATCCAGCCCCGTTGCAACACGGCGCTCTTTTATGTAAACTGAATTTCCATCAGATGCAATTATGAAGTAACAACGTTTCACGCTGCTGCGTATGACGATTATTTCAATCATATGTTGGTTTGACCGACTAGTAATTGACGGCTTCGAACTTTCCTGGAAAACAAATAGAATGAAGCCGACAGTCGCTTAAAGGGCTCCCACGGAATCGAAATCCCGAATTTATATTTGTAGACGTACTTCCCCTGAACGATCCAGCCCCGTGACGGTGTTTAGTCGGCTGTGTGCCTTCCCCCGGGCAAAAAAGAACATACAAATCCTCTCTAGTAGATGGTTCCGACCGGTCCGGATATTGGACCGATGTTTGGGAGAGAGAGGTGAAAACGAGGTTGGCGTTGGGAACTCAGTCGCGACGGCGATCAGCGTACTTTCCTCTATATGAACAATCTGAGGCGCTTTTAAAATATTTCGGTATGGTAAAAGCCGCGGCATAGAAGGCAGCCAACTGGCGAGACAACTCGGTCTTTTCAGGACGGAAAGTCAGGCTGCAATGGCTTTTTCTAGATATGGCCCCTATTACATTTCCCTTCATTTTGGAGCCGAGCCGCCCTCTTGTCCTCCGTGACATGGTGCGCGGGCAAGACGCATGCAGACGGGCTGCCCAACTTTGTCGGCCACTACGTCCGACCCCACCTCTGGCGTTCTTGGCTCTTTCTCCACGCAGAGTTCAGGTGGGTGATGGGGGCGGGGCGGGAGAGTGCAAGCCTGTTGTCACTACAAAGTAATTCATGCGCAAGTCACAATCTCTGTCTCTGAAGATGAGCTGGACTCAAGCGGGTCAGATTGGTTCACAGCACGCGTTAGGCAGGCTGCGCAAGGTCCGACTGAACCCATAACTACTACCGTAAGGCACGCTCCAGACGTTTGTCATCACGCTACTTCAGCCATTAAACCCAATCCAATCACTAGCTGTTTGGCAGCCAACCGGTGTATGGTAGACGGAAGAGGTAATGAGGCCAACACTGGTACTACTGACAAAGACAAGGGAGACTGTAATAGCCATTTCTGGCTTATTCGCCGTCGTCAGCCAGTCATATTCAACCCCGAGGCTTGAACTCGCGACCTCTAGTTAGAGGCGTGGACTTCTAACTAACAGGTCGCGAGTTCGAGCCTCGGGTGTTGCACTCTTCGGGATTGGTTGGGCTCGAGAGAGAGCCCGTAAGGCAGAACGGAACGAGTGAGTTCCGTAAGAACGATCGGTGAGCGTCCCCTACCATTGTATATTCCCGATCGAAACCGACAGGGCAACGGGCTCCTGGCCTAGTGGTTAGAGGCGTGGACTTCTAACTAACGGGCCGCGAGTTCGAGCCTCGGGTGTTGCACACTTCGAGGTTGGGTATGACTGGCTGACGACGACTAACGAGCTAGAAATGGCCATTCCAGTCTCCCTTGTCTTTTTCGGCAATAACATACTGTCTATATCATGCGCCACTGTGTGGCCGCTCTTTGGGCTCGAAGGAGAGCCCGTAAGGCACAACGGGATGAGCGAGTTCCCTAAGAACCATCGGTAAGTGCCCCCTACCAGAGGTCAACACTGTTGAATTCGTCCCACCTCGGCACTCCAACGCATTTCCCACAATAGCAACTCTGACGCGCTTGAATCTCACTCAACCTGGAAGTTCGTCAATCGACGGAATACTTCAGTTTTTCTGAGGATACAGAGTCAGGTCAGAGTAGCTCCCTCTTAATCTGGCCTTCAGGGCACCCCATCGCATGTGAGATCCGCGTGTCCCTCGTGAAAACTTTGGGACGAGGACGTGAGTGGCACACGCAGACGGGTTTCTTAGCTTTGTCTGCTACTGCGCAAGAACTCACCTCCGGTCTTCCTGACGTCGTCTTGCTACCAGAACTAAAATCTTGGTGGGACAAAGCGTGGTAGATGCTGCACAAGTGTGCCGGACTATAAACTATCTTTAAAGTAAGTCATCGCCCAGTGTACACCGAGTAGGACAGACGGTGGACTTTGTTCGTGACGGTTAGACGGTTGTCGTATGAGCGGTTGCAGGTGATCGTGGGTCGTGCAGCTGGCTGATGAGGTCTTTAAAACGCCTGCTATATAAGACTTTGTCCCGAACAGGGGATGTAACGCTATGTATGAGTGGACAAAAGAAGTACGCTTAACAACAGAATTTTTTCGGAAACGGCGTTCTTCTACCTCGCACCAGCAAAACTCATATCGCATGAATGTTGCTCTATGGCGGATGATATATTTCATTGAGCAAGATGGACTAACAGAAAGGCTACAGTCTCTAGATGAGCAGTCAGTCTATTGTGGAAAAGAAAACTCCACTTCTAGACACTCAATTATTCGAAGGCACGCAGTCACAAATGAATGCTGGCGAGAAGAAAGCATAGACACCGCGTAAAGACGAACCCAGGGCAGGCTTTCTGTCTTCGCACAAAGTCATGACCACTTAATAGGATTAGTGTCAACAGAGCACATACACAGTCTGATTCAAGATTCTTCAGTTGACTTTCTCGATCGCGAAGCTCCTCCTGTTGACTTGCCAGCTGGGCCGACAGATTGTTTCGCTCCCTCTGAAGGTGTTCAACATTTGATCGCAATTCACGAATCTATGAGTAAGTAAATATGGAAAGGAAAGTAGAGGTTTCTTACAAATAAATTATTAAAAATTCGAAGACTTGGACTGCATCTTGGTTCCTTGTATACCTTGCAAGATGACAGTCAAGATGGGTGAAAATATGTAGCTCTGAAGCGGCCAGAGCAGCATTGGCAGGGCCAAGCACGCGCTGTTAGTGGCTGGAATTGTTTTTATGCCATCAGTTAGATCACGAACACCACCGAATGAACGACATTGTATCCTCCCTTTAAGAGTCGGGTGTCAATTTTGGCAAAAAGTTCATGCGAAACAGCCACCCCACATAGCTGGCGAACCCCTATAGGGAATTACTCAAGAATTACCAAAGTGCAGAATTCCTGTTACTCGACTTGTCAAATCCATGCCCACCAAACGATCTATTTCGAGCTTGCAAACCATATCAATCTTAGTTTGACTGATTGCTTTCCTTGGATTGCGAATCAACCCTTAAAACTGCCAACCTTACAGTCCAAATAAGTTGGCCAGCTCAACCCTGACGTGCCATTTTGGCAGTCCGGCCTTTAAGGGATAAGGTTTCTCGATCATCAGCTGCCGTTTTTTATACGGCCGAATGCGTGGGTCCCATATTCGGATCTTAAAGACCAAATGAATTCATTCTATACTCAAAACCTATTGATTCGTTTTACAATCATATTACGGGGTTATTTCTTCCGGTCAAGGGGATAGCAGCTCCGAGGATGATCTGACGGTGCAGACTGATGAAAGGGACACAAATATAAAAAGGATACTAACATCTCTTTCCCAGACCATTGCCAGGGCTATATGTACGGCCAAAGATTGCGTTGTGCTTTCAGACTGCGTTCTCAATAACCCAAATAGCATATTACCGGCTAATTACTTTTTGCTAACGACACTAGACTTGCTTACGCATGAGCAAACTTTAGGCTTGTCTTTAGACCTGCAACTACAGGACAAAACGAAAAGGCCTATTTTTCTTCCGGCAATAAAGCTAGGTCAGCACATGTCATCCCTATGAAACCGAGTGTTCAAGATGCCGGCCAGCACGAAATTTGTCCGAAGTGCGGTCGTGAAAATTCCTTCTATCATCAACCCACTTGTGTCAGCAGTTGGAGTTGAGGCATGTCTGGCTGGCGAGAGCGGTTTAGCCCGAAACGGCTATTACAGTGTCCCTAGTCTTTCTCCGTAAGACTTTTGGGGCGAGGCTTATCTCTTTCCGAAACGACCGAATTGAATAATCGGTAAGTTCTCGACATTAATCCCTTATTTATTGAGAGCTGGCGTCCGCACCGCTGCAGCGTGTTCGACCATTCGCGTTCGGAGCTGTCTTCAGGCCAGCTCTCAAGTTGCGGCTCATTCGACGAGATCCGGCCACACACTCAAATTCGACGAGGCCGAAATTCTTGCAAGAGGTGACAACCGCGTCAGCTGGGAGCTGCTTTAGTCATGGTTTACTGGCCCCCAGTTCATTAACAAGTGCAATGACCTTCCCCTTCCATACTCGGTGCTGAAACTTCGCCTCGGCGGAGTAACTGGCCACGCGGGGAACGCACAGATGAACACTCTTCCCAAGGCCTGAGTCGGTGGGGCAGATAGTCGAGCAATCATCACACCAACATCCAACGCACGTGATGAAATTGCTGCAATTAACAACACGAATGTCGGCCATCGAACAGTCATCATACCAAGTGCAACGATCCCTGATGAAGGGGGGGGGGGAGGGAACCGTGAACATTCCTACGTATGAGGTAGCATGACGACTGCATCCTATAAATCTGCAGCCCCTTGTGCATGAATCACCCGTATCCGCTTTTGTCTCTGATGATGGCTTCGGGCAGGAATCCGAAACATCAGGCTAGTACAGCTCTTGTCTCAGCGATTGTGTCCCCTTCTTAACGACTGCTTCCTGGGACTCGTCTCTTCGCTTGTATTGGCAATATGACCTGATTGTTTACAAACGGCCTGACATCCCTCGCACAGCCTGCAAACTCGAGGTTACATATTCTCGCTTGGCCGCATCCGGCCAATCGAATTTCCCCAACGTCCGATGATGGGAACGTGTAATGTCAGGGTTATCGGTCCAGCATTGCAGATACTCTCATCTCACCTTAGACAATTTAGGGAGCCTATTTTGAAATATAAAGAACAGAAGTCGTAATATCTAGCGGAGACATTAACGTTTTTACACTTGCACCTTTTCAATCATTAAATCTGTCATTTAAAAAAAACTCAAAAGCGAAACCAGAATGGCAAAGGTACAATGAACTATCAGGGACCTACCTGCTGCTCTAGCTGCCGAGTCGAATCCTCCCTACTGGCAACATGCGCCTCCCTTTCTGCAGTGAGACGGACGCTCTCCCGCAGGGCCTGCTCAAGCTCCCGAATGCGAACCTCTTTCTCCGACATCATATTCTGAAGGAAAGACGGCGAAAAGTTGAGCTTGTGCATCCAGACAATAAAACTGCCACAAAGGATTGGGGATATTTTTTTAACACGTTGGCCAGAACTTTTAACGTGTACTCTTATATGGTTATAGGTTTGCGTGTAAAGGTTCAACGTGCAATCCTAGAGGTCAGATGGTGGCAACACTCGACATTCAGCATACCAGGGTAGCCGTTCATTGAGCAGGTTCAACTGTTGGATGTCATATGCACACCCTGCTTTGACTTAGGACCCCTAGTTGGTACCTTCGTCGGCAGTTGCGCAATAAGAAGCAATAAAGCATATCGAAGCAATGTTTTCCTGGAATAAATTTGAATAAGGCAAATGCGACAAGACATGCGGTATTTACTGACGTCATAAATTTCGAGACCTCTCATTCATACCTTGAAATGGAGGTAGATGGTCACTGACTATTTTGGCACGAATATTTCTTCAGTTCCTTGTCTGGGATGGCGATAATTATCGATGAATTTCGCCGGATACCCGTTTGCAAGAGAAATGTTCTTTAGGAAAGTAAGCTCGTCAACGATCGTATCTGAGGAGCAGATTCTGGTGGCTTTCTTGAAAAGGCACAAAACCTCGTTCCGTTTTCTCTGAATTGAAACGAAACTGAGAAAGTGCATGTATTGCCCTTTCCAGGTGGGTTATCGATAGATGGATCTCTGAATGGAGCCATCCGCCCGCCTACGTACAAGAATATCCAGGAAAGACAGTGTGTCATTCTTCTCATGCTCGATCGTAAATTTGATCTTTTCATGTTCTTTTTTCAGAGCCTTAAGTAGTAGTTCTCCGTCGTCTGGGTTTTTGACTATGGCGAAAATGTCATCCACATATCGCCTATAGAATGAGGTTCGTCGTAAGTTCCGGACTAGTTTTCGCTCTAAATTAGACACGAAAATGTCCGCTAGGTCTGGCCTCAATGGACTGCCCATAGCTACACCGTCGATCTGTTGATACAGCCGCCCGTTGAACAAGAACTGTGCATTCTTTGTGCGTGTCTGTAGTAGTTCCCGCAGTTGCTCTGGTGGTAGGTGTGTTTTACCCGCATGCTCACAAATTATGCCAATTGTTTCATCCAGTGGCATGTTTGTAATCAGGCTCTGCACGTCAAGCGAGATCATGTGTTTATTCAGTAGATTATGATGCTTCAGCTCATCTACGAAGGAGAAAGTATCTTTGGTAGTGTAAACGGAAAGGTTGCGTCTGACTGGCTCGATTTGTTGCACTAACCATCGGACAAGTTTATGTTGAGGTGAATTCCTCATTGATAAAATCGGTCGTAATGGTATCCCTGGTTTGTGCAATTTTGGCAATCCATATAGTCTGGGAATATGCGACCCTACAGGCCTAAAACACACAGCCATGTTCTCGTCTATTATTTGCTTTTCAAGTAACGATTTAACCTTTTTCCCAATAAGGTCTTCTAGGGCTTTTGCTTCTTCTTTCTCATGGGCTTCCGAGGAAAATTTGCTGCAGTCACTCAATATCGCTTCCATCTTTCTTACGTAATCAGTCTTGTTTAGGATCACGATACCGCTTCCTTTGTCAGGTCTTGAGATGACGACTTCAGTAATCTTACGTAGGTCAGTAAATACTGCATGCTTTGTCGCCTTTGCCTTATTCAATAAAGCATAATCCTCGTCAGGAAGACATACCATTATTGCCGCCTTTAGGGCCTAGATCTGCACGTTAGCTCAAAACAAAAAAAAATCGATCAACCTCCTGTAAATAACGTAAGTGGGAGAAGGACGCGCTAACGTCATTTTTCGTATTACCAGTTGTAATTATCGAAACCCGAGAGTGTTGTTGAAGAGGTAACCTGTCGATTTCTATGGTCTATTCGTCATTATTTAACGCCTGAGGTCTTCCCGCTTTGAAGTGTGCTATGGTGGGTTTGTTAAAGGAAAGGGAGCGAAAACAGTCGATCGAAACTTGTCTGTATTTGTTAGCATTTCAAAGAAATGAGGGTCAAAAAGGTAGATGTTGGAAAACGGACGGCTAAAACGGGAACCTGTGAACGCAGACACGCAATACTAATTAGTCCGCTAGTCCGATCACACAGCAAGGCAAGTGCAAGAAGCCTGGATGTCCACCGACCGCTCTGTCAACCGCCACATCAATTTGCCTCCCCCTTATCTGACTTTACGAACCTTCTTAGCGGGGGACAGTCACGGCGCGGGACAATCGGGGCCGTCAGTCATCACCGCGGCCGACGGGGGCGATTCAGGTCACGGTTACATGCGGGTTGGATGCAGCCACACAGGCGGCATTGGCGGATCACGCATTGGACAAAGGGCGCCATAATAAGGAGTGCTGTGCACAGGACCTCTCAGTCCCTGAAGATGAGTAGACGAGTAAACTACCCGAAACGTCGGATCTCAAATAAACCCCTCCCGGTGAACGCCCACTCTTCTTTTGATATGCCACCTGGGAATCGGATTTTCACTACTATTGATGTGAATTACGGGCGCGAAGCGCTTCAACTGGCTCGTCGTTGGGAAAAAACTGTCCTCCGACAGGCCTCGACCTATGCACAGCTCCATTTCCTTCACAGATGCCTTGCCAACTATGTTATGCCAAAATGCCTCTCCTACAAGCCTCCAGTCAACACGGAATTGGCTAAACAAACGGTGTTCCGCCATAGTCGGCGAATGACAAGGGTACTCATACAAGATTGTCACCTGCGACTTAAGAACTACGCACACAGTGCTGAAAACTACCGGATGCTTGTTACATGCCGGTGTGGGGAATCGACTGCCGCCTCATTGGAGAACACATTACTAGCATTGGGACGAAAGAAACGTGCTAACAGAGATGCGGATTTATCGATAAAGTTCATGACACTGCAGACCGCACAAGACCAGGAAACCGAACAAACGATAGTACGTAACCTCTCGTCAAAACAACTTACTGTGACCCAAACAAAAGTTCTACAACGTGGATCTGGTTTTAACACAACTGACGCCGACCCGGTCACCTTCATTGCTTCTTTCGAATCAGTGCTTCGTCAAACCGGCGCCACAGACGAGGTAAAGGACCTCCTTCGACATCAAGTCTCTTCACTTCTCATGTCGCACCGGAAAACCCATGCCCTGCTAAGAGATGAACAAAAGGCCCTAAGGGAGCTAAAAACGGACACCGAAATAGTTATTCTGCCTGCTGACAAAGGCCGGTCAACCGTCATCCTCGACAAGGTGGACTACCGACGCAAAGCCCTCCTGCTCCTCAACGATCGAGAGTCCTACAAAGTCAGCGACGCCGCCAGTCAAAAGTCCCTAGTGGCAAAGGTTAACAGAACTCTGGCTCGACTAAAAAAAGGACAAGGTCATCACCGTCAAAGACTGGTATATGGCAAAGCCCGCAGAAACCGCTATGGCGAGATTCTATGGTCTCCCAAAAGTACACAAGCCAGATGTTCCCCTCCGTCCTATCGTCTCGCTCCGAGGCACACCCACATACGGGCTTGCAAGCTGGCTATTTCAGAAGCTAAGATTCCTAACTGCAGGCTCACAAACAACGGTGCACTCAGCAGAACAATTCCTTGACAAGATAAGGGCAGTCACGATCGAACCGAATGAAAGGATGGTGTCTTTTGACGTCGTCTCACTCTTCACGTCCATACCACAGACCCTTGCGGTCGAAACGCTCAGTGACCTGCTACGTCAAAATTACGACGGAGGCGATGGCCAGCCCACAGCTCAGGATCTCATAGAACTCATGGGGCACTGCCTCAAGACATTCTTTACCTTCGAAGGGACCACATACGAGCAGATCAAGGGCACTCCAATGGGTTCACCAATCTCCGGACTCATTGCCGAGGCGGTTCTACAAAAACTCGAGAGACGACTATTCGAGGAGTACAAACCCAAGTTTTGGGCACGCTACGTTGATGACACCTTCGTGATCATAGACCAGGATAAAATCAACTACTATGCGGAAGTACTGAACTCAATCATGCCCGATCTACAGTTCACGATGGAAGAGGAAGTCGAGGACAAACTTCCATTCTTGGATGTTCTCGTCTGCCGCCAACCAAATGGCGAACTAGCGACGTCGGTCTACAGAAAACCGACGAACACGCTGCAAATTCTCAGCTACAACAGCAACCACCCGCCACAACACAAACGAAGCTGTGTCCGCACGCTGTACCGACGGGTAGAAACTCATTGCAGCACGCCAGCCGCCAAACTGAATGAGATAAAGCTCCTCCGAGAACTTTTCAGAGCCATTGGCTATCCACGGGCATTCATTGAACGAAGCCGGAGGCAGCCAAAGAAACGGAACGAGGAGCACAGTCAGCCAAACTCGTGGCGGAGCATTCCGTACATTAAAGGGGTCTCCGAAGTCGTGGCTCGATCACTCGCGCCACTCGGAATACGTGTTGCCCACAGGCCTGACTCAACAATCCGCCGGCAAGTGATGCGGCCGAAAGATTCGATCCCTAAGCAGGAGATGTCGGCCGTTGTCTACCGACTCCAATGCAGCTGCGGAAGTTGCGACTACGTTGGGGAAACCGGCCGACGGCTGCAAACGCGAATGCACGAGCATAAGTTGGCCGTGCGAAGGTTGGACCCAAAGTCGGAGGTAGCAACCCATGCCGCGCAAATGGGACACATCTTCAACTTTGACGCCGTTGAGATTGTGGGCCGGGGCGGCAATCACACAGCAAGGCAAGTGCAAGAAGCCTGGATGTCCACCGACCGCTCTGTCAACCGCCACATCAATTTGCCTCCCCCTTATCTGACTTTACGAACCTTCTTAGCGGGGGACAGTCACGGCGCGGGACAATCGGGGCCGTCAGTCATCACCGCGGCCGACGGGGGCGATTCAGGTCACGGTTACATGCGGGTTGGATGCAGCCACACAGGCGGCATTGGCGGATCACGCATTGGACAAAGGGCGCCATAATAAGGAGTGCTGTGCACAGGACCTCTCAGTCCCTGAAGATGGGTAGACGAGTAAACTACCCGAAACGTCGGATCTCAAATAAACCCCTCCCGGTGAACGCCCACTCTTCTTTTGATAGTCCGCTAGTGTGCAATACTTAGAAGATATGATCGCGTCGGTCCTGGAAAGCTCTATCTGCTCATCGCTTGGAAATCAATTTAACTCGGTTTCCAACAACCCCGCCAATTTTCAGCAAAAATCTCATAGAAGAAGGTGAGGTCGTTGGAACAAGAAGTTGATCGGCCTGCTGTTTCGGATTCTCACTCGGACCCATCGTCAGAGAAAGTTTGTCTCCGATGATGGGTTCAAGTGAGAATCCGAAATATCTGGTCAATAAACTTCTTGTTCTACTGATCGCATCTTATTCTTCTTCTTCTGAACTACTTCCTGAAACTCGCCTGTTTGCTTCTGTCGGCAAAGATCTCATAATCATTAACCGTTGCCTTTTGCCAGGTCTTTAAGCAATCGTGTCGGTGCCCAAATCAAATGGGCGGAAAGAGGGGATGAGTGCTAAACTCGGCAAAAGTCCCACGGAAAGGAAGTTGCGGTCTGGAAAGGGATGCCATAAAGGGAACTCGTCTTTCAGTGCTTACTGTGATCAGAAGTCCTTTCAGCTGTAGGTCTATTCACGCGAGTTTCTGTATATTCTGTCTTTTGCTGTTATGAGCCAAGCTATCGGATGACCTCATTCTGCACAAGATCACAATAACTCAGACTAGTATAAAAAGAAAACCTCTTGCCAAAGTATCGCGTAATGCCTGCGAGAAGCCATGTTATTATTCGAATCATAGTTATTTAAGACGCTGTATATAGCAATTGGTTCTGGCCTACAGATTCATGCGTTCAGTGAGTGTTCAGGTTCGTGTCCCCGACCCAGTCGTAGAGAAATAAGCCCACCGGTCCGGCTGTCTTGACTGTATTTGTAAGACTTGCAGTTCCAGCCAGTGGCAAAACATTAAAAGTTCGCTTGTTTATTTTTGAGCTCCGAGAAAGTGATACAGGTTTTATTTCAACGATTTCCTTCGAAATATGCCTAGTCAAGAAGGAACTCCCCAAAAACCTTGAAATTTCTTCAGTGTGGATTTACTCTTTGTCAGCTGCAGAAGCATGCCCACATAATGTAATTTTTAGCATAAGGAATCGCTGGGGGGAAGATTTCACCTTAAGGACTTCAGCATCAGATTGAATGTTGTCTGCTCGCTGACGGGCTTCGTCCAAGAATTGTGCGTTTTTCTTTCGATCCATCTGTTGAGCCCTCTTCAAACTGCTAATCTGGTTTTGGGCGTCATGAAGCTGCCTGGAAATGCCGGAACGAAAAAAAGTCAATAAGATCTCAAATAAAAACTTTTCAATAATATTTGACTTATGCCTTTAACATCAAGATAAGATAGTAATAGGAATTTGGCAGCACACTCGGCGCACAGCAAAGTTTATATTCACCGTGTTACCTACTGGTGGGATCCTCATTTCCCCAATATGACAACACATCCCAGATCTGGTGATTATACTCAATGTCAGTACTAACAAAAGTAAATTCCAGTGCAAAAGTCCAGTGGTAGTTGAAATTCACAGCTTACTATAGAATCGTTAAAAGCTACTCTTGGAGGCAGTGAAGAGCTTGCCACAGGAAATTATAACTTTTTCGAGAGACGGTTTTGTTAAAAACGAATATACCCAAGTTACAACCCGTTTGTTCGCTTATGCAGTAGAAAACATCGCAAAAACAGACCTCAAAGATAAAGTGAAGCAAAATGTATTATCATTGGTAAAATTCATACGTATAAACATCTATGCTGCAGCTTACCTCGAAAGGCTTGATTGGCGGCCGTTTTTAGTATTTTGGTTCACCCACTATCGAAACGAAGTTTGTGATTGCATAAAAAGCACAAACAAAACCTTCTATGATAACGCGAATGCAGTGCTTCCTTATGTACGACATCTATGTGTACACAAAACTCGGAAAGCGGTAAACTTAGACACTGTGGAACCGTCTACGCATCTACTAATGGTCGAATACTTTGCTTCAGATGCAAAGGGCCCTGCCACTCTATAGTTATGCGCTCGTATAAAGACTTGCGAAGAAGATGTGGAAGCACGTAAAAATGTTTGTTTCACAGTTCCTTCATAAAAACAACACCCTCATTTACAGTTGGCATATCGCATTCATTTGAATAAACGGCCAGCGAAATCTGTTATTTTGACACTATGCAGACACAGAACACAAACGCAACAAATGACCCTATTATACAAGTGATGAAAATGTAATACAAACATGTCAAATATTAATTCCAATGAAGATTCGGATATGCGTTTATATAGGAATATGATTTTGATTGGCCGCTTTCTTATGACAGATGGCCGGCAGCCTGAACACTTCTCGTGTGCTCCTATAACCAACGTTAAGAGGCCTTTAACTGCGTATTGTTACAAATATCTCCAAATGTTCGTTAACTGGGTGTAGCGTAAGGCTCGAGGGCTGACTGACTGGGAAATGTAAATGCTCCCCATGTCGCCGGTTATGAAAGCAGAAAAGTGCAAGAAAATTGAAAAACGAACACACTGAAGGTTCGCTTGACAATTTTCCCTCACATTTCTTCTACCCAATTCATAAAATCTGAAATTGGATTGTCTACTAACTGGGCATAAGTAGTGCCAATTTTTTGCCACTACAAAATGTGAGGGCATTAATGTGTTTCCTAAGCCCAGTTAAGTGTTTTTACTCCATCAGCCAAATCGCTTCCTGTTTGAAGTTTACCGATACAGTTCACGCTTGTTGTAACCAAGCAAGCGTGCATTTGAAAAGGAGGAGAAACTAGTTTCGAGAAAAACACTGTTACCGCATCGTTTGGCTACCTTATTGGTAAGGATACCCCAATATCCCTGTGCTCTTTAGAGAGTACTGTATATGTATGTTTGCCCTACAAAACTACTATCATCGGTAAATGAGGCAGGCAAACCTGACGACTTAAAAAACAAACAAAACAGATAATTTCCGACTGTAACTCTGAAGAAGATCCTCACAAGCCTATAGCGAAATGGTACGCCGTCCGTGCAAATACAGAGTAGACGAAACCGTACTTTATCAAAGTGACGAAAAGATCTACTAGGAATAAACTTCGATTTATCGAGAACTGCATCTGCGCTCAAGCCTAGGCAGTTGTCGCAACAGCGTTAAAACGCCGTTAAGCATTTTCTCGAAGATTGTCTGAAGCAATGTCGTTTCAGCATCTCAGCTCTACGTAACTCGTCAAGCATGCCATTTAAACTGCACAGGGCAGCACACGGCACTCGCAATTGAGCATACTCCAGCTATATCCGACGACAGAATGGCAGAAGTACACTGTGCATATTGACATACTGATGAAGAAGTTGCATTATGAGCGAAACGACCTCGTCGCTGTCTAGAAATCAATTTACCGGGGGTTTAATTTCGGTACACGGTCGGAAAATATGGCCAGTCAATGATAAGCTATTTGCTTTCTCTCGACTTGACGTAGTTACTTGAGGCAACCCTTAAGTTTGCTAAAAAAAAACGAGAGAAACACGAACCTCTGTGAGATTAAACAGTGGGAACGACAGTAAACAATCTTAATTCTAGTCGTAGTCGTACGCGATTGCAGACTATAGGCGCCGCACACGTTCTGATAATGTTATGAGTAGGATAGTTGGCAGTTTCAGAGGTTGCGTCTACGTAGCCACATAAATGGAAGTTATTTTTGTGACGCGTTTAGTAGGTTTTATGATTTTTCTGCAGTTCGTCCAGTGTATTGCTGCCATTTGAAAGTGGCGTAAATTGTTCCTGAACACGACGAATGTGCAATTATTTTTGCTATTTAAAGTTTTAACTGCATTTTCCCTCATTAAGGATATTTTTGTAAATGTATGCTGTTAGTAATACCCAGCTGCGTAACTGCGTCAGATGCACTTTAAAAATTTGCTGCAATCATTTTTCGGACGCCAGTTGCCATGCCAACAAATTTTTACATGTCCTTCCTCATTTAGGTGCATAGATGTTTTGTCCAATTACGATTACATTGCGAACACGACCAAAATTTGGAAATCCTTAGAATCAAGTGATCCCAAATCAAATGTCATGACCCCTCGTTAGATTGCTAGCAGTCCTCAATGTGATTTATCTGTGGGGTCAACACAACACTATATTGTTCGCCTGGTTTAATCTCCCCGCCACAATGGTACGCAATTATGAAGTGTTACCATGGCTCCCGCTAATCCAGTTACTGACAGGGAATTTCGGCGGTACACAAAGGAAGAAAAATGAACAAGTAGCCTTGATGTGCACATCTGCTTTAGTATTAAGACACTGCTCGTACTGGCGTTTGCACGACTCCAAGTCACGGGCGATTGGAAAATGTGAGTAAAAATAGAGTTAAGTAAACACATAACAGTTTGACAAATATGCGATGATATCCATATGTGCCATTGTTTCAATGCGAGAGTTTTCACAGATGTGAAGGGACAAGATAACTGTACTATGTCAGCAAATTCCGGCTATTCTTCCAGACGTGGAAAAAATAATAAAAAGAAGATACAGTCATAGCCTGTCGGAAGGTACATGAGACTCTGAGGACGAAACTGCAAATTAGACAACCAACATCGATTAAAAGCCATGGTTGCACACACGTTTCATCCAATTCAAAATGACAGCCCTTAAGTTAACTGAAGGATCTATTAAAACGAACATTCGCACTTAGCAGAAAGGTGCTCCCATGATGACTACTTGCTCCTCTACCGATTAAAGATGATATATTCATTGAAAACCCCCTGATTGATGAGGGGAGTTTGCAGTTATTTTGGACAAGACTCCTAATGAAACGAAGCCTTGTCAAATACAATGAAGCAGTGGTTAGGCAGCCACTGCACAAACGCAGAATAGCCCTCATCAATATGCACAATGACGGTTAGACATAAACAAACAGAACTTTCCCTAACCAACCAAATAGACTAGACTATAATTTGATTCTGCATGATTGTGAAAAAAAACCAAGTTATTTCTATGTACCACATTTTTTGTCGGTTCGCAACAAAATAGGTACGAGCTGAGGAGCTGACTGACTCCCCATCTCAAACTCCTAACCACCGTCTCAATTTAGACTGCTCCCTCAACCGAACACTTTCTAAACGAACCCAGTTGATTGTAGGTCAACGCAAGTGTCATTTTGAACTTGCAAATCAGACACATCAGATATTAAAAATGAGACTGCAGGGCTGTTGGCTAGCCGTTAATTGGATGCGCTTATTTGAAATAAGTCCCAAACAGTTGACTGCAAAACCTGAAATGTTGACCTCTTAAGATGAAGCATGCAGAAAAAAGTTTCATTGCCATTTAACATTGGCTCTTCGAAGATTCGCAGACCTCTCGAATTGCAGTTAAAAATAGTAAAGAAGGATAGTCAATTACGTCATACCTGACGGAGCCGGCATGCAAATCTAGAGCTGCCAGAGGAATCAAGCGCTATCGAAAAACTAAGTTGGAATTGTGTCGTAACAAAGGGGACAACTCACTACCGAATTTAAATTTCACCGCTATCTGCTTGCGTTCGTTCGACGGCACAGAGGTGCTCAAAAGGCGGTAATGATCAAAGCAGGGATCTGGCGGGCAGTAGAAACTTTTATCCATCTACTCTGACGATCCGCATTACGAACAATGCTGGAGGTGACAATCGGGCATTAAATCCTGAGGTCTAAGGAATTCCAGATGCATTTTTAATCCTTACCAGTTCAGGTCTAAGTTCCAGTATTAAGAAAACGGAGAGGACTAACAGCTTGTTATGGTTATGGAAGACTGCGTAAGATACAAACACTAAAACTGTGCCTCGAGAAAGCTTTCACTAGCCTAAAAGGTTGTTTGCGGTTTAATGAACGATTTTATATTCGTTGCTCATCGAGTAGATTATGGAAAACGATTTACACGGGGGCAGTCAACGATGTGAAAATGCACATCCCTTACTTAATCTAGTTGGTGTAAGGCAGCATTTCTCGACGATATGATGCCAGCAAGTAACAGGTTTGGAGAGAGATTAAGAAGCAACAAGGAATTAGGATGGATCTTCCGAAATTTAGTAATACTGAACACCTGTGACTGTTTTCTTTTTCATTTTATTTATGGTTGTACACGGGACAGGATACGAATGCGATATGAGTCATCATCCTTTATGGTATCTTCCCTTTTAACACTAGTGCATCATCGTTCTATTTTTTTGTATGACTCCTATTGTCGGTCTTTGTTTACCTCGTTCAGCATTGGTAAGAGCGGCACAACAAATTGCTTTTTGTCCTAGGAAACCTGGGCGTGCCACAACACAAATCTAAATTCCGAAATCGACTCCTACAGGGAAAAAATGCAGGCGCATTGCGCACGATGCTTTTAGTGCATTAATATGCTGACAGGGACATCTTAAAGTGCCCTTCCAGTCAGACGACAACCCATAAGCCAAAAATTGCCATTCCAATCTCCCTTGTCTTTATCTGTAATGTCATTCTGCCGATAATCCTGTCTTTTGTTTGCACTATGAGATTTTATGCACACGGCGTCTACCGTCAAAGATCGCTTTTTAGAATCATGGTTGCCTTCTAATTTTTACAGAGTGCAAGAAACGATTTTTGGGTTACAGGATATGTTGCCGCAGAATTTTGCGTCGGTATCTATCGTCCAGCGGGAGAAATAAATCTCTGATCTGGCACCAAGAAGGTTAACTTAAGGAGTACATGGGCACTCGCGAAGAACGCACGGTCGCTGGAAGAAGAATTTTATTTACCCGACGTTTCGAACTCACACTTGGATCCATCATCAGAGACAGGGTCAGATAAGGATAGTGTATCACACAGGTATTGCAGAAGTCATAGGATGCAATCGCTGTGTTACTGCATGCTTATCAAAATGTTCCTTAGTATAAACGTCCAGTACTGAAAAAACCCACAATATCATCTGATGGTTTCGAGGTTCTAATAACCAATCATAAGGGACTTAAAGCGGCGGAAGGAATATTTAAACGATTTTTACGCATCACTGATTGGCGACAAATATCTGCCGACTCTTTACAAAGAACAGATCGCTGCAGTGAGAAAAACCGTTAATCACATGATCTATTCGGAAAAATGAGAGCAGAGACCGCGTTCCAACAACTTGATTAATTCTCTGTGAATTTCCCTCGCCATCCTCAGACTCACATTGACTTGCACAAAAATGTGGCCTGAATTCGGTCGACAAAATTTGGCCAAACGTTCTCTGCGGAAGGAGTACCGACGACAGGGAGACCGGGGTGGCCGGTTCCAGTCTGCTAGCCGTTGTCAAACAGTCATCCCCAACCTGGGATTTAGATAACGTAGAGTTTAAAACCGATACTTTGGTCATTGAACGTTAAGTCCAATGGCAATGAAAGTGGAGCAATTAACGACGCGAATGTCGGTCATCAAACAGTCAGCACACCAAGTACGACGATCCCGGATGAAGGGGGGAGACGTGAATGTTCATAGGTAAGGGCTAGTATGGCGACTGCATCCAACAAATACTGCAGCCCCTTGTGTATGAACAACCCCTATCTGCTTTTGCCTCTGATGATGGATTCGGACAGGAATCCGAAACGTCAGGCTAATAAAGCTCATGTCCCAGCGATCGTGTCTCCTTCTTCACGTGAAGTCCATTGCTCTACCACTGAGTCACGAGCCTGTTTTTCTATCGGTTAAAGTGGGAAGTATAGAGAAGTCGGGAAGCTTCGTATGAAACATTCTTAGTCTTGTTGTACCCTGTGAGGCTATCTAAAGCCTTCCCAGGGAGTCGCGTAGTAACTAAAAGTATATTCACGGAGCACCGAAAAAGACAAGACGGAACGAGCATGTTTCAAAACCTGATTGGTAAACGGACCACCTAGTCATAAAACCTAGTCTTTTCAGTTCACCGTTTCGTAAATAGCATAATACAGATATAAAATGCATAAAGAAGGCCACTTTCAACGTACTCCTCAAGTTCATGTATCTGATTGTCCTTGTCCAGCTTCTCTGAATCGGAATTTCTGATCATGCTGAGAAGCCGATCAACCTCTGTCTGCAGCTTAGACGCTGACTCCATGTAGTGATTCACTTGACCTTCGAGGTCGGAGACTATCTTTGAATATTTCATTTCCGATTCAGTTGTCACCTGCTTCTGAAGCTGATTCCGGAGGGGGTGGAGGAAGGAAAATAAGTTAGATCTGAATTGACCTATCGGTTTTGCATTAAAGTAGTGCACGCTGAGGGGCTCCGACCTGAGACTTCACATTCTGTGAGTGACCGATCTCATGAAATGTTGACCGAAATTCTGAAAGGCATTTTTGATTAGGAAGGATTACTTGGTCGCGGTTGTAATACTGATTTTCTTGGGGCATATTCTTATAATATTTCGGACTTGGCAGGATGTCAGCTTTTGAATACACTGCTTTTCCATCCCCTATAGAAACTGCAGTCAATATAAAATGACTACTTAAGTAGCATGCATTTTTCCCATTGATTTTCGATGAGATTTTTAAAGACCGCGCAATGTCCATTCACATATCATCGTACCTGGCCGTTTACCACTTCTCCTCATGAAATGTACAACATGGTCCGCATCCATTGCAAAATTTTATAAACTCTGTATGATATCTCTTTAATGGTATAGAAAAATATGTGATTTTCTTTACGCGGAACGATGCACCTTGTAGACTGAAACCACTAAGCGCTAATGCAACGCCTGATCAGGCTCCGAATTATTCGTGAATGACAAAACTTTTTTAAAACCTAATAATACTCCTTCTTTGAGCATAAAATATGAAGAAGACGTGATTCTCTATTGATTGACTAAAAGAAAACTTATTTTCGTCCATGGTTTCTATAAGATATATTTGAATTTGCAAGACCATCGAAAATCAATGGGAAAAATGCATGCTATTTAAGTAGTATTTTTTTACCGAGTACGGTTTTTACAGGAGATTAAAAAGCAGTGTATTCAAAAGCTGACATCCTGCCAAGTCCGAAATGTTATATGAATATGCTGCAAGCTAATCAGTATTACAGCCGTGACCAAGTAATCCTTGCTAATCAAAAACGCATTTCAGGATTTTGGTCAACATTCATGTGATCGGTCACTCACTGTACAGGTGACACTTGCAAAAACATTTCCAGTAGACACGAATTAAAGTCGAACAAATATGCCGAATTACGGCTTATTTCGTTCCCAAGGAATAGTCCTAGATCAATGTTTTCGAATGATAATCATTTTAAAAGTATTTTGGAAGTTTTCCCTAATCAGTTATCGGCTGCAAACGTGTTGGTTTCAGCACAATTCACAAAAATAACGGATTTTGGTCTCGCTGCATTTGAATTTTCGAAAGTGTTGACGAAATTGGGTCATACATTTAAAAAGGTTAGCGCACAATTGATTCAGTTGTTGACCAACCACGGTTAAAATATGGTCCGGTAAATTTTGAGCAGGCAACAACTGCCGCAACGCAATACGATGGTCAATACAATGCACCAACGAGAGGCTTGACCGTTCCTTTGGGTGGCTGTCTCTTTCAGCGAATCAAAAACTGGACAGCGACAGACCTAAGCATAAAATGTTCTTCAGGCGAGGATTACTCACGGTTTGGAACACAAAGACACTTTGGCTCTCACTGCTACGACCAATATTGAATGAGCTGGATGCGGGATAACCCTTAAATGGATAAAAGCCCGGGAATCCAGTCCGGAGGCCAGCAGAAACGTCTAACTCATTTTACCTACTAGGCTGTGCGTAGTCTCAACGGACGCAAACCAGTCCTACGACTGACGAGTTAATTTCAGGCTGAGGTAGTCATTTGAGGGGCAATAAGCGGAGCCAGTCAGGTAATCACTTACATTGACTGTTATTAATTCAGTCACTCTTATTTCTAAGATTTGTCTAAGGAACCACTCAGAAGGCTCACATAAATAAACGACTGCCTCTAAAGCCGTAATTTTATTTCCACAACAGTAGTAACACACACCGTTTGTTTGCTACCTTCACTCTTCATTCCATTATTTCCAGAGAGGTTCGTAAGTCGATATCATAGCTTAGTTTGTTTTGATATTTTAGATGAGTCTACGCAACGCTCGACAAACCAACTTGAGTAACTCTCGTCTTTTTCGCTTTTCTGATGAATGTCACGCGTCGTTCCGGCATTTCTCATTCGAAGGCTTCATGTGGCCGCAGTTTCCGTGTTGGATAGAGCGACAGTTTGATCGACTGAAATAAAACAACCAGTAGCGAAAACAAATACCAACTTTTCAAATGTCTTACCATCTGCTTTTCCAGCTTCAAGGATGATATTTCAGCGTCTCGCTGACCTAGTTGCGACTGCAGCTGACTGATTTCTGTGTCACGCTTGTACCGCACGCTGCGCAACTGAGCCATCTCTTCACGCAGTTCGGCCAACTGGGCCGTTTTCTCGTCAAGGTCACGCAACGATATGTCTAGTCTGGAGCGCAACTCAGATTGGAGTCGTTTCTGCGATTCCATCTCTTCATTGGTCTCATTTTCCAGTCGCTGAAGATTCTCTTTGAGGCTGTTTATACAAAAGGAAGTTACCATTATAGCATAAGGATATTGCAGTGTCTAGATAAAAGAACGATCTATAAAAAGAGTTGTGAATGGGTGAATAATCAGTTCAATGACATTTCCCAAGAAGAAAACCAGACATCGCAGGTGTTTCAACGTTGCCTGAGGAAAACTGGCAGAGAGATACAAAGGTTGAAATCCAGTAGAACCATAAAGTTGTAAAATATTGACAAATGTGTTCGATTGGAATGGTCTACGCGCTTCTACCTACCCATAAAAATGAAGGGAAAAGAGAGGTTTGGACTAGGCAGTATATAACTGACCTTTTCAATTGTAAGCTAAAAGCGATTAACCATTGTTTCGAGAATGCTTTTCGACTCTAAATTCAATACAACCAGCGTTTAATTCAGATTAATTGTTACACTATGAAGTCCCGGACGTATATCAAGTTTTAAATTCTACAAAAATGACGTCATCTGTAAAAATCCCACTCGAAGAAACGCTTGTGCAAGCAAAGTCCCAGGAAAGCCTAAAATCTCTGACACAGTGAATTGGAATAAATAACTTACTTTAGGGCAAATTAATCATAGCAGAATACGTGGAACCTGACCATCCCTTAGACCAACGCCGTAGTCTTCTTTGGCATAACTTCATACTGCACAGTTAACTGGACAGTCACATTGACCGGAATTGTAAACGGACTTACACCAGTTAAGCTGTCAGCCAAGGATTATCAATCAGAAGCCGCCTAGAGTCATCGAATAGAAGGAGCTGAAGCCAGTTGAGGAATGATGATCAGTTGCACTATGCAGGCCTTATGCCAGTGGTCATATCTGTTTTTCATAATCTCAACTTCTATTAATAAGCGCACAGTGGCTTACTTGGCTAACAGAGCAAACAAGCAGTAACATTCAGTGGTACAGGTGCTTACCAACTTGGGCGTTAAGTAAACAAACAAAAGCTAACAGAATTGGAAAAAGCAGATGGGAAGGAGAGATAAGACACCCACTGATTTTGGCTTGGGCATACCAGACTTGCTCTTGACCAACATTTAGGATCTGCGTAAAAAAGTCATTCAGACCCTATACAGGTTTAGGAAAGGCAAAGGTCACAATCATGGTCGCGGATGAGAGAAAATAACTAGCACAACTACTTTACTAAACGACATGAAGAGCCACACAGAGTCTGCGTTAAGTCCAAATGGGAAAATATTGCCATTTCACGGGGCGCAACGACTTTCGGCTCTGATGCAAAGCGCTAAAATTCATCGAGCGTCCCGTGGATTGAAAGGGCAATAGAATAGGACTCCTAATGGAAGAAGAAAGCAGTACTCACAAGATCCGTACAGCCTCGCACTTCCGAAGACAGCTCCACTGACACAACAATGACTAAAACTACAGCACACAGGCTACAACGGAAGTCCAATATCCACTGTCAATCCTTCGGCATTATGGGTAATAGCGGCACGCATAAACAATTTTTGCGAAAACATACTCCATCTTACTAGGAAAAAAGCGTTGAACCATGACCGTTTAAAAAATTGTCGAACTAGTTGCCCCATGAGAATATTACTATGAGAAAAACGTTTTAGTCAGAAATTTTTGCAAAAAATTTTCCACATCGAAATTGGAAATTATAGTGCAACAAGAAAAGCCACCGTTTAACTTTGATGATGGATATTTTGCGAGGTTTTACATACTTAAACTCGATGCCTCTAACATTTCCGATCATATGGACTATCATTATGCTTACGTACTTACTGGACAGCTCGCATTACGCGCAAATAACGTTCTTTTTTGCCTCTGATTATGATTTTCATCAACATTTAGCAGGTTTTGAAATAAACCTCGAAAGACAAAATGTCTAAAATTACAGTAGGTGGGCTAACTCATGAAATGTCAACCGAAATTCCGCACTGCATTTTCGCTTCGAAAAGATTAATTAAGTAGAGTTGTAAAACTAGCCAGCCTGCAATATAATTCTATAATATTTCGGTTACGTCAGATGCCGGCTTTCGAGTGAACTTCCTTTCGGCTGCATTTAAAACTACACACTGTAAAAAATGACTAATTATATAGCATGAATTTTTCTCATTAATTTTCGATGCCCCTAAAAGTCTTATTATATTTCATGGTAAACATACATAGGAATATTCATTCTTTTGCGCATTCGGTAGATACTTACGTCTTTTTTTTAATTTTATACCCGCAGGGGGGATACAATTCGGTTTTAAAAAAGGTTTACAATTCCCGAATAATTCTAAACCCGCTCTACCGTACACTTGGGTTCAGGGTTCCCAAACTACAAGTCGTATATTTTCCGCGTACGGAAAACCACACATTTCTCTACGGTAATAAAGGGGGACAATATAGGATTCATGAAATTAAGCGGTGGATTTGATTCATATTGTAAACTTTACAAGCCAAATTGTTAAATGCAGAGATATGACGATGTATGAACGGCCATTTCATGGTATTCAAAAACCCCACAAATAGAAACTTTTTTAAAACCGAATTATATTCCTCCTGCGAGTATAACATTGGAAGAAGACGTAATTATCTACCGAATGCGCAAATGAATGAATATTCTTATGCATGTTTTCCATGAAATAGTATTGGACTTTTAGGGGCAGCGAAAATTAATGAGAAAAATTCATGCTATATAAGTAGTCATTTTTCACAGAGTGTAGTTTTGCATGCAGCCGGAAGGAAGTTCATTCGAAGGCCAGCATCCTGAGGTAACTGAAATATTATAGAATTATATTGCAGGCTGACTAGTTTTACAACTCTACTTAATTGATATTTTCGAAACGAAAACGCATTTCGGAATTTCGGTTGACATTTCTTGAGTTATTCCGCCAACTGTACAGTAGAAACGAAGAGGTAAATTAAAGGAAGTAGTCACGAAGACGGAGACACGATCGCTGCGACTACGTGCGATGGGCATGGGAGCAGATCATCTTGACCGACACACCGATGCATGGCAACTGCTGCTACAACACCTGACCGGTCGGACCGTCATGCACTCGGAAACTGCCAGTTATGATAGACAAGTAGCGACCTAGCAACTACACCCTACAAATACTGCAATACTTGGGCAGTCCACTTTTCTTATGCAAGTTTGTCTTTGAGGATAGACCGGACGAGAATCCGAAACGTCAGGCTAATAAAGCTCCTGTTCTAACGACCATGTATGTCTCCTGCCTCGGGAGCTAAAAGCTCCATAAGAGGGCCCTGTTACGAGACGCTCAGGCCCTCTGGGAGCCACTCATCTTGCCTGAGTGTCAAAAATAAGTCATGTACATTTAACGGAGTTGTAAATGTCATTATTCTGCCCTGAGCCAGGAAAATGGGTAATGATTGGGGTCAAGGCTGATGACCTTGACATCGGCGTGTCACCAAGACGTTCCCCTCCCTCTCTAAACAGTGCGAAATGCTAATATGACTGGTATGAGATATTTGGATGCCCGGAAGCTTTTGGTTTTTGATCGAACCACTTGTCAGAGTTGGCCACAATATGTCTTAAAAGCATCCTTCCCCTGAGTTTTGGCCGTTTTGTACCCTTAATAACCTCTTCGAGTGAGACTCGAGTGAGACCCGATGTAATCAAAGCTGTTATATCCCTGTTTACATATGATAACCGCAGTTCTTGGCTAACAGTGATTAACGCCACAAGTAACGCCACCACGCTCTGCGATTATCTAGTGAGTGAAAATGTGAAAGTAACTGCTGCCTTGAGCAGTTACAATTTATTGACAGCACAGCCTATATTAAGGCAAAAAACTCATTTCCCGTTTTATAAAAATTAGACCCGAGTTTCAGCTCCTGCGATTATGTCCCGTCGTGGATTATTTTATTCCAAGGGCATTATCGAGGAAATATATGCAAGCGGATTTCTCGAAGACGAAATAATTTTTAAGGATGCAGCCACTGGGGGTTTTTGAATGACGCCTGTTACCGTGCAGTGCTTAAGCACAAGGAATGCTCACAGAGGACTTCGGGGGTGAATGAGGCTAAATCCCACCAGTGTGGGTCAGTCTGGGTCAGAAAGGTGACCTCGGGTGAAATCCGCCACAAGGGAGATCGAGGATTGCAAAGTGATGCCAAATGGGAGGCAGAAGATACACTCAAACAAGTGTTCCTCATGAGTAAAAATGAAGACGACTGGTCGATCAACGAAACCATTAGAACTCGTCTTACTCAGTTCACCATGCGTTCTCCATCTGCGATTATAATGGGCATTTTCTCACCTACAATACTGAAATTTAATTCACACAGTTTTCTGTTTCTTTGTTTGTCTCATTGTGTGTGCAACTGACGTCATTTATGGAAAAAAAACGCAGCCTTAGCACCAAATTTCCTTTTTGAAAAACAGCGCTTTTACGGATAAGCTTCATCAGATGATTTGCATTTACCCATAATTTCTGTCCGCTTCACTGCAAGCGCCTTCCTAATCGGCTGTACGGACCTGTATTCGACAGCAACGCGACCGCTGGCCCACCAACTGGGTTCACACAACGGAAGTAGTTTTACTACTTTAAAGCTTATTTTGGCTGAAAACCCAAAGAGCGATTGCTCACGAAAAGTCTTAACTTGGATTTCT
>CACRXP010000540.1:418668-449932 GCA_902702965.1 Spirometra erinaceieuropaei | reverse complement strand
TAGAGACATTTTTGGCTCACACAAGGGCGGATAGTTGCTTAGCTTCCCGATTCGACATGCACGTGAAATTTTGAAGAGAAAATCGGAGTGTTGAATGATTCGTTGACAGAACACTGTGTAAACTCTCGTCACAATGGTAATGCATGATTGGCATTGAAGTCTGTTTTCCGCTGAAAAAAGTTCCTTTTCATATGCTGACCGATTCCGCGCCAAAGAGAAGAACGCCATCCTAGTCGTACAGTCAGCTGACACAGCGAGTAATCGATGAGGGCTCCAGTAGGGATCAGTGATAATTAGTTTCTGTGGTAGAAGAGCGCTCACCGATCAGGTTACGGAGTGCCCCCTCCGTCGGGCCTTGATCTCAGTCTAGATCCCTTTCGGAAAGTCAAGTAGTGACTAGTGTTATATATATATCTAATGTGGTACCGGCAAAGTCAGTGAAGATTTAAATGACCGTTTCATGGCCATGGACCGTCGTCGGCTAGCCCTACCCAGGAGTGGGTTGATTTTGACCGGTGACGGTAAATAAGTCCGAAACCGACCTTTCCATCAACCCTATATTTGTCAGTACCATCTCATCTAGTTGGTTTCTCCCATGCTTTTTCTTCTTCTCCTCACTCGACAGTTGGACCGTCATTGTCGACACTGTCTACTGTGTGCTCCACAGCAAGGTGAGAGCAGGCACGGTGACTTGCGCGTGACTCAGCTTATAGTGAATTTAGACCTGCACTGCATCTACCGTACTCACTCCTCTCCCCCCACCTGCACCCAGTGTCAAGACAGAGTCAAGAAGACTGGGGGCGGGGGAGGACCGGAGGGGGGATGGCACGGTCGAGCTCGCACGTTGACCCTCCATTCTAAATCTCGTGGTCCACGCAACAAATGACCAGGTTTTTGACCAACAACAACAATAGAGGGCGGCGTCTGCCAACAACTGGGTTTGTCACCGCATCCCAAATTGTTGGCATTTGTTATATTGCGCCTGCGAGAATCCCAGTTTGTGCGACGACTGCCGACAAGAGGGTTTGTCAGCGCACCCCCTAATGTTGGCATTTGTTATTGCGCAAAGATAACGTCTGCCAGTATCCCATGGGGTCCCCGTGTTGGTCCAGCGCATCTACTACGTGGCCCGCGTGGGACCAAGCACCCTCCTCACTCATTCACCCACTCTTCTCACAAACATGAATAAATCACTGAATTGGAAGCAGTCTCGTCGTACCTCCCCCCCTCAAACTGATCCTTGATGCTTTTATCTAACAGGCACACTAAAGAAATAACGATCTGAAACTCTATAATGAGATGAAATTTTGCTTCCTGCTCAAGTTTGCTAGGCGGGAAATGCGCATTGGTACAGGCGAAAAACACACTGGACCGTAGCTGCAGCAGACATTCGACGCACCTAGCTTTTCACATCAATGCTCCGCCTGTCCCGCCCCAGACTGAAAGCTCCTGTACTTAGTCAGACAAAAAAGTGAAAAAAATAAGTCCATAATTCGGACGCTTGACATGGTGCGCATCTTTGACAATCGGGACACCTTCTGACGCAAATTTGTTGAAAGTGCGCAGCTCGCGCGTATAGAAGTCGCTGGCCATCTCTTCCGTCACGGAGAGTCGAGACCATGCCGCGTCGGGTTCGTGAATAAAACTAGCTGGCGATTTTGTCAAGATTACTGTGTAACTGAGCCTGCGCAACGGTGTACTGAGCCAACTGTTAAAGCAACGAGGCAGGTTTAGTTCGCAGGTGATTATTGGTCCAACTGATGTAAAGCTAGATATCTGGCAGACTTTAGGTCCGGGGTAGTTTAAACACTTTTTTGCGACAAACTTTGTTCACGGAGAGAGAGAGAATGCGATTGTAAGCGAGTAAAAACACGATTTCAGAGAAAAATTACTCGGCTTTGGCTGACCGCGCAAGCTAAAATCGAGGACTGCATTTTTGTTAAAGTCATAAGCCAACGCGAAAACGTGGTTTTTCAAAAACGTGCCGACAATTTCAGAAGATGAAGTCACCTAACTTGCATCAATAAAGAAGGAAAAACCCACAGCTCAACTGGCCAACCGGCAACCTTTCCTGGCGTTAAGGTAGAAGCCCAACTAACGGATGGAGGGAGAAACGAAAAATAACAGTTCAGTTTGCAAAACGTGTACAAAGTGGAACTAGAGGCAATAAAATAAATTCTGCCGCCGGAAAGTTTTCGAATAACCGCCGCGAAAACAGCTGACATCGCAACAATGTTCTTATGGCCTTGGATGAATTTCCAACCACTCATAGTCTGCCATGACATGAGTTTTATCTACTGAAACACATTTATTCCACGTTCGTCACATTGCGTCATTACGTAGAGACCATTGACAGGTGGTTCGATCGACAAACTCCCTTGTCGCAGCATGGCATCTCAGAATGTTTATCGATTGTCCTGCATGGAAAAGGTGTCTTTAAGGCAGACCCCACTTTTAACAGGACACACGACAATCGGAGTTCTGTCCAGCCTCAATAAATAATTCCGAAAAGGCAGTGACGGATAGCGATTCATTTTAAGGCTTCGAGAACAAAAAAGTGGACGCTACCAACGCTTTGATTATTCCGAGTTAAAGACAGATGCAGCTGCCTGTAGTTTTCTTTTTCCACTAAATTAAACCAAAAACCGATTGTGTGTCATTTTCCCAGGGTCTTTCGGACGTAATCGACAATGCGTTAAGCGCTAGAACAGCAATTCGAAATTAGATGCAGTCCATTTAATTTTGCCGCATGTGGAGAACACCGTGGCAACAGGCTACCTGAAAAGCAGGTTGCGGAGGAAACAGTCTTGTTGTAGAAAAATGAAATTTTTATTTACACTGCGGATAAGTGCATCGATGCAGCTTACCTGGGTAACTGGTCTAGCCAATCACGTTCGGCTGGATGCCTGCTACTTCGTGATTCGATGCAACCAACGCGCTGGCCAATCATCACGCAAAGCAGCGCTAGCCGCTAGAGTGCGAATAGGGAGTGTCTTTTCTGGCTCAGGTTGTCTACCTATTAACGAAAAATCGGGCCGAAAAGAACTCTCTCTCTCTCTCTCTCGGTGAAAGGAGAATAACTGTCTGCGGTAAGGTAAGATGAGCTACCTCAAGACCTACGAACTACCCAAGTCCAATCTCCTTACACCTGATTTTGTCAGTTCCGTCAGCAACCTCGCCCTCTCCGCGACCTCCCTTTTATGCAATGCACCCAGCCTTTCGACGGATATCGACTGTGGTTCCGAAAGCTCCTTTGACCGAGATGTCGACTCAGGCAGCCATATTGTCCCACGACAGTGTCTCAGTGTCCGTAGGAAAGGCAAGAGACAGCTGCTGGTAGGTTTCAACGTCAGAAGAAGTCGCAAGGGCGATGAGGTGGAGGAGGAGGAGGAGGTGCAGACGCGTGTTGATGGGATCGGTTATCGCGACGGTGACTTTTTCAGCACCGAGGCAAATCGAAACTCCTGTTCCATCCTTGACGATCTTGGGAAGTTCGAGGAGGCCAGGACGCCAGTGTCGGATACCAACTCATTAGCGATGATGCGACGCATCCGTCATAACTCCGCCCCGCCTAGATCATCAATCCTGCCAGAGGGCTTGGACAGAACAAATGCCCCTAGGCGTTTCACGGCGCAGCCCTTGCAGCAGCTTCCACTTCTGCATGCTCGCATTGTCCTACAGCAGCGGGCGACCTCAGCGTCTCAACAGAGTATGAATGAGCCGATTTTGAATTCACAGCTGAGGGCGCAGAGTCAACCGAAGATTGAAAAGTAGGTGGGACTGTCGTACTCGTCGTCTGTTTTTATCTGAACCCACACTGCCTTCGCTCACGGTCTTGTCCAATGTGTTTTCTATTCAGCACAACATTCCGTTGCCACGTGCAGTGTGTGTGTGTGGTGCGCCAGATGGGATTATTTCACCCAAGTTTAATTGACATCACTATTATTTTTTCATTCTTAAGTGTACAAAGTCTCTCTAATTGAATTCTACTTCACATGAAATAAAGCCCGTGTAAAGAAAAGTAGACGTCACTCATGCCCAGATTGTGAGTGGTTGAACATTCCAAGAGCAAACTACAGTCTTTCCCCTGATAAGTAGCTACTTAAAACTTAAGCAATTTCCAAACTGATTAAAAAGAGGGCTAAAACGTCATAACAAAAGCAACCGAATTGGTTATTCGATATAACAGTAGTCGAGTACTTTCGTACACAAACTTGAAGAATGACAGATTCTTCTTTCCAATTAGTCGCTATCACGTTTTTAAAGAAAAATTATGCTAAAAGTACACCTGGTTTATGAAATGCCCGGAGGACTTCAACCCTCTCCATATAGCTACTGTTCATTGGCGTTTTCTAACGTTCGCCACCTAGTCGTAACGTACCGGTTTTACTTCACAAGACGGATAGTAAATACTCAAAAAATCGCTCCCTGTAAACATGAAAACTCCGACAAATATTGCTCTATGATCCTTCGAGTTGCTAGGGAATTACGACGGGAATTTAGAAACGAAAAGTAATTAAGTGGAGTAAACTTCATCGTTGACAGTATTAATACGATTGGAATGCAGGAGATGTGTTAACACAAGAAATGTTGGCCGCAATACTGAAATATGTTTTCGACTCGTAATATTTATCATCAAGCAGTATAATTCAAAGATGATTCAGTTGCTTCGGGATGCCAGCGTTTGAATAAATGTCTTTCCGGCCACCTGCGAGGACTACACTCTGTAGCAACACCTATATATAAATTTAAATATATTTCATAGACAAAATACATAGAAATGATAATTTTTTTACTCACTTGGTAGAAAATTACGCCTTCTTCAAATTTTATATTCAACGGAAGAGTATCTTTCACTTCTCAAAGCCCATTCCGATTCATGAATAAATTTGCCTTCAGGGTTTCGAAACCGCAGGCTGCGTATTTCTCTGTACGGAAAATTCTACATTTCTATAGGTATAAAGAGGAACCTATATGGTATTTACGATAGCAAGCAGTATATTTGAGCCATATTTTAAACTTTACCAGCGACGGTAGTAAATGGAGCTACACGACGTCTTACGAACGAGCATTTCACGGTTTTAAAAAATCTCATAATTGAAAGCTTTTTTAAAACCGAAGTATACCCTTCCTTCAAGTATAAATGATAAAAAAGATGTAATTTTCTACTAAATGGCTGAAAGAGTCAAGGATTTTATAAAATTTGTTTTTGAAATATATTTGAACTCGTGGGGACATCGAAAATCACTGATAGAAATTCACACTACATAAGTAGTCATTTTACACAGAGTGTAGTCTTCGCAGGCGGTTGGAAAGAAGTTCATTCAAAAGCCGGACTCCCGAAACAACTGAATTATCGATTAACATTTCATGAGTTAGCACACCTAATGCAAGTCTGCCGGAGAGCGCACGGGGAACACTCGGGGGACAGAGTGATGAGCCAAACCCCTTGCAGCTGTGTAATGCGGCTGTAGAACATCGGCAAAACAAGCATCTGGGCTTTTAGCTAATGGCTGTGCTGTCAGAAGACTGAATTCTGCAGTAGAATTAAGTCTAAAATCTTACGAGAAGAAACAAAACGGAAAAGACATAAGTGGAATCCTTCCAAGTTTATTTTTGATCCCAAAAAGCAGAATTTATTTCTCTTTCGTGGTCATGACTGTTATGCGAATTCACAAATCAAAAGACTTTTGAGAAGTAAAAAGCTTTCCTTTTTTCTGCTGATAACACTCTTGCTTACATTTCGTCTTACCTGTTTTGTAAAGACTGACGAATAAGGCTCCAAGTTGATGATAATTGTTTTAGTAAATTGTTTGCGTTTAAATTTATGGCTCCCAGAGGAGGAATGCTACGAAATGCCTGTACTGAAGAATTAAGGGATTTAAATGAAGGAGAAGAAGAAGAATGATAGTCGAACACTGGAACCTATTGTTTGTTGTTTTAAGCTTTCAAAGTCGTGCAGGAGTCCATTGTCACACATCAAGCAAGCTCATTGCTGCGGAAATAGATTTTGAAATTGCAAAAAGAGCCTCTCTGACTGCGCATTCGTGGCATACAGTAGGTTGGTTAACTCATGAAATGTCTTTTCATTTCGAAAAGACGAATTATGTAGGGTTGCAAAACTAGTCAGCCTGCAATATAATTCTGTAATATTTTAGTTACCTCAGGATGCCGGCTTTCGGACGTACTTCCTTCTGGCTGCATTCAAAAACTTCACTCTGTAAAAATGACTGCTTAAGTACCATAAAGTTTTCTCGTGGATTTTCAGTGCCCCCAAACATCCAATTATCTTTCAAGGAGAACATGTACAAAAGTAGTTAGTCTTCTGCTCTTACGGTAGATACTTACGTTTTCTTCTATTTTTATACTCGCAGGAGGGACATAAAACGGTTTTAAAAAATTTCTGATTGTGTGAATTTTAAATACCTTGAAATGGCCGGACATAAATCGTTATATCTCAGCACTTATCAATATGGCTTGTACGGTTAACAATATGGATAAAATCCACTGCTTAATTTTATGAATCCTATGCAATCTCCCTTTGTTAACGTAGAGAAGTGTGTGGTTTTGCGTAAGCGGAAAATATACGGCTTGTGGTTTGGAAACCTTGAATCCAAGTGTGACGGTGGAGCGGTTTCAAAATTATTCGGGGATAGAAAAGCATTATTAAAACCAAACTATATTCCTCCTTCAAACATAAAATTATCAAAAGACGTAATTATCCACCAAATGAGCAAAAGATGAATATTTTTATGATTTTTTGCATGAAATATAATTGGACTTTTGTGGCATCAAAAATCGTTGAGAAAAAGTTAAGTTGTCATTATTTACAGAGTGTTGTTTTAACATGCAGCCGGAAGGAAATACTTTTGAAAGCCGGCATCCTGAGATAACTGAAATATTATAGAATTGTGTTCCAGGCTGATTAGTTTAACAACCCTCCTTAGTGAGTCTTTTCGAAACGAAAACGCATTTTGGAATTTCGGTTGACATTTTATGAATTAGCCCACCAACTGTACCTTTCGAGCACATAATTCCCGCTTTAACTAAACCACCCCATAACGACAGCCATCAAGCAGGGCGTCGTCAGTCAATCCTTCAGTTATGACGACCCCATTGAGCAAATGTTTAGGACTTGTGTGACGCACCTCGCTGCGTTCTAGGGTCGAGTGCAAAAAAATACAAAAAATGCCCAGGGTCACAACGGCAGCTCATATCAGAGCAAGCTCGCATTGGGAATCATAAACTTGGCAATATTGATCAAAGTTCCATAATAGTGACCTTCACTAATCTGCAAATCGGAAATAGAAATTGCGGCTTTTTAATTTTTGCAGAAATTAATCGTTACCTTGAGACTGATTAGTAAATCAGGCATGGTGTGTCACATAACCAATGTGTATACTGCTGGCTGCCTGTTATCAGTCTGTGAATACTACGTGGTTATACCACATTGGCTAACGGACTTCGGCCCAAATATTAATACCATCGCAGGAAACAAAAGAGGCCGAGAATTGATCGAAGCCTGGGCCTTGGATGTGAACTCGGTCAATCGATTTATCGATCTAGCGTCGGTGTAGTCACCTCCAGTCCTGCGCCGTCGATCGATGATCGGCCTACATGCCTTATAACTGTCGCTTGTTCTGCTGCTGCTACTACCTCTGACGATGAACTCCTGCACGAGTTTGAAAGCTCAGGACAATAAACAATGTGTTCAAGTGCTCGACTCTTCTTCTTCACTCATTAATACCAACTTTCCGTCTGAGTCTAGAAAGTTTGACTAAGACTGATTTACTCCAAGTCTGCGATTGATTTCTGAGAAAATTGAAAAGCCGCACTTTCAAAACTAGCGTATCTATCAAAAAGCACATGGAAAATGCTGAAAGGTTCAGTGATGAGTCGAATCCTTCGCAACTGTCAGCTAGTAGCTGCGCAATCAGTAAAATGAATCATGAAACAAAAGTAAGCCTTTACTCGTACATAATGAAAGAAAACAGAAAAGGGAATGTGCGGGGTTGTTCCTAGTTTACTTGTGATGTTAGAACGCAGGTTTAATTTTTACTTCGTAAAGCTGAGTAAACTGTTGATGACGGCTCAGGTAAATTAACAACTGAAGTGAATAATTCTTATTTTTTATCAAGCATATAAACCTTCGAGCATTGTAGGAACACCTTTTTATCAATGCGGAAAAGCAGCAAGAACATCAAATTATTGCACTACATGGAATGTCCGAAAGGAAATATGCACCTGGGATGACGATAATCCGAACGAAAGGTAACAATGATTACAGATCTCGAAGGTGACTCACTGGTTTTTCCTTTTAAACCAGGCACACTGGCCTGCAATGTAACCATTCGCATGCAAATAATTTAGCGTGAATGTACGCCGTCACCGAATTGAAGGCATCAGAATATACAAAAAGTTATTGTTCTGCATTATTAATGCACACCTTTCCGTTGACAGATTAAACATTTCACGCTGCTAAACTACGCTATACGCGATTCGCTCTGATACTAAGCAAAATGCACAACGTCCACTTTACCTCGAAATGCTATCTCAACACCAGTTATCTTATTTAATCAGTTTAACTGTCAGTCCGTGCGTAGACACGACGTTTGATACAAAGGTACTATGCACATGGAATGACGATCATCCAAACGAAAGGTAACAATGATTACAGATCTCGAAGGTGACTCACTAGTATTCCCTTTTTAAACAGGCACACTGGCCAGAAAGGTAACCAGTCGCATGCAAATAATTTAGCGTGACTGTAAGCTGTCACTGAAAATGTTACCTTCGTGCTTTTGCCCTTTTACGGTGTGGGCTGGATGCTGATTCTTGGTGTCCGCTATCCGGACTGCGCGTGTGTTTGTCATTTTGAAACTCTGCTTTGTCCCAATTTCCATGGAAACGGTCAGTTCGCAAATAATGGCCTCTGAGGACTCTTCTGCCTTCGGGTAGCGAGACAATTCAGCAATATATGGGGAAACGAGCAGTTTCGTGGTTTATGAAAATTATGGGCTTACTAAGCTCAGACATGTCAGCGACACACTTCTGTTAAACCACTGACTGCATTTACTATGAGCGGTTTGGAATATCAGCGAGCCTTTTCGAAGTGATAAATAGGGGCGAAATTTTGTAATAACCTGAATACAGTCTCCTCTTGTTTATTTTCTGACGCTCTAAGTCGCTTACATTTAATTGTCGACCTCAATGCGCCGAGATAGGCGCTGATAAGTCCACCTGCAAGTGGCTTAAGATTGCTGTTGTTCTTGACAGTTGGTTGAAAGTTTTATTCTAGCAATGAAGGAGGAGAAGATCAAAAGACTAATGGCACAAGTACGGTTATTTGGTTGGTGCTGTTGACAGAAGAAAACAAAGAGCCAGATACTTTAAATGGATAATACGTGTAGGATATTACATTTAAACTCTACGTAACTGAATGACACTGGTTGACCTTATCATGTCTTGAGATGTAAAATTCAAGCGTCATATAACGACATAGAGTTAGAGAACGCACCGGCATTTAGTCACAGTTAGTGATTATCCATGCTAACTTATTCTTCCAAGCCATTTATGCAGCTGTTGACCAATAACATAGTAGTAGTAGGAAGACTTTCTACTGAAATCTATGCAGCTTAACGAAAAATCCCTAATAAGTTTAAATCAGCCCAAATGACTTGAGCTGAACGTCCTGTAGCATTGGGTGGAGTTTGGATAAATGAAAATGCGAAATGTCTGCAGTAGTATGTCGCTTGGTAAATGAAAGATAGTAAAGAGAAGCGCAAATTCGAGAACTGAAAGAAGCCTGTGCAAAGTAATTAATTTTAATGTACCTCTCTGCAAGCAACCTAATTATCAGAGAGAGTTAAAAACAGCGTCGTCTAAAAAGAGCACTCAGAAGGTCCATGTACCAACTATTTTTGGACAGTTGGTCACTTTGGCCTTAAGAGAAGCCATAGTTTTTGATTTTCGCCCAGGATTAGAAATTTCGTTTTAAGGTTTTACACTGTTTGCTTTAGGGTTGCCTGGGACGAAGATGATGTTTTTGGTTTTTTTGGAATGACGGCGCATGGAAATACATTCTTCTAAGGTAAAATGCCAAGGGACAGCTCTGTTACTAAAACGTGGGACTGTAATTAGTAGATACCGTTCTACGTGTATCATTATCCCTCTTGTAGAAGAATTGTTTCTCTGTAATATCAAGATGCGGTTTTTGGTGATAGTAGGGCGAGCTGATCCTCAAGGCGTTCTTAAAATTCTATTAAGTACCTTGTGAATTTTGGTGTCCCCAGACAACTAGAGGAAAATATGATTTTCCTATTTAATTATTATCGACAGGACCATACTTAAAAATTAACCAAAAATTTCTTGCTCGCTTTAGTACTGGTTTAAGGCACTGACATTCCATAGATATGACGTTCGAGCTTTTGGAAAAACGCGATTATTTCCAACCGATTTCAACTTATCCACACAGAGTGAATAATGAGGTTTATAGATGGCTGTTTTGATAAACAGTTTCCATCGAGGTGCCTGTCGTCTAACACGAAAACGCGCTTAGATGCGTAGGTGCGACCTACGGCAATTGACAAGAATGAATGGTACCGGAATATTTAAAAAGTGAATGTTCTGTATAATCAACACAATTTTTTCCTTGATAAATCAAACATTTCACGCTACTAAAGTAGGCTATATGGGATTCGCTGGGATACTAAGCAAAATACACAACGTCGACTTTATCTCGAAACGCCATCTTAAGCCCAGTTATCGTATTTAATCTGTTTACCCGTCAGTCCGTGCGCTGACACTCAGGTTAATGCATAGTTTATTATTATAGGGAGAACTGTGTTCTTAGCGCATTGGTTCTTTCGGATATGGCGTTAAAGCTATTTTAATTTAGATGTACAAACAGTGGCTTGTTCCGTAAGCTACAGTCCAGTGTTTGATTTAATTCTGTCAGAACATTTAAGGTGCTTCCGTTGACGGACAACCTAAAAATTAAAATTTCTTAGAATTTTGCTTGAAAGCATAAGGATACTGCTCCAAAGGTTTAACCGGAGGAATAAATGTAATCAATTCTCGTACGGTGAAACCTTCAAAAAGAATTATTTTTAACCAGATCGAACAATAATATGGCTAATGCCCCCAAAGGAAATATTCACTGGATCGTTTGGCCAGCGAGTTTTTCAAGACGAAGCGACTGAATCGTCAAACATCAGGCGAATTATGCAAAATCGCCGATATCACAAAAAGCGCAACACGGCCCTAGCCGCGGACCCGGCACAAACGAGTTCAAAAACGGCTCTGAATGGTCACAAAAAATGTACCTCGCTAAAGGTTACTTCATCAAAGTCCTGACAAACAAACGATTCCAAATAAAACTCGAGCCTACGAACTGTTGCGGTCATTCCTTGTTTGATAATGGAAACCGCAGAGCCAATCGAAATGCCAAACAGCTGATGGACAGTTGCCCTCAGACGAATTAGGGCTCTCTTCATAGGCAAGGCTGTGAGGTCAAAGATGAAACGGAGGGGCGATATTAAAACTAGCTCTGGGAGGAGCTAGTGAATGAACTACCGACCTTATTGACTCCCAATTTGCGGGATGCTGAGCAGGTGCGAACATAAGATAATGAGGCAAATATTGTCAATTTGAATACCTAAAGCAACTGCGGTTGAAAAATTTCGTCAACGCAAAAATACTTTTAAACGTGTTTATATTGCAGCGCCATCAAGCGTCCAAAAATGATTCTCTATAACTCTTCAGACGACATACTTGGGAGTTTTTTATTATGCATGAATATATTGAATAAATTTGCAAAATATATTACAAAACGAGAACAGATGTGCATTGAGAGTGTTGTAACAAATAGGAAGTCGCCGCGGTTACTTACTCCGGGGAGCAACTGTCCTAAAGGAAAATACTTGCTGGTAGACGTGCCTGAAGAAGAAGAAAAAAGGAATCCACGGTGGCTGTTGTATAAGGGTGTTCAAGATGTTTAAGGTTGTCAGCGGGGTAGAAATGTCTGCAAAGAAGCATTAAAGTCACTACCTATTAGCAATAAAATGTACAAATGGTATCCCTTTGAATTGGTAATAATCTAGGGGTCAGAATTTGTGATACAACAAAGTTCTTACATTTTCAACTCTCTTTTTCGGAACAAATGCTTCTCAGAGTAAGGTACTATGGCTACAAAATACACGCCCGACAAAAATTGACCTTAAAAGAATATGAGTCGAAGTGATAGGAAAGACGTTAAGGTCAAGGACAAGACAAGAAGGGGAAATTGAGGCTAGCAGTGAAATCTGCCAATGAATAACACCCTAATCTCATTAACATTCATTTTAACAGTGTCAATCAACCTAATGAGGCAAAAATCGCCTATTTGAAAATCGAAGATGACTGCGGTTTAAAAACCAATGTCGACACAAACATATTTACTGTGTTTGTAAAAATTTATGTTTTAAGAATCTGCTAAGCGTCCGAAAATTCTCTCTAACACCCCACATAACACGATGATGATTTTTGGAGTAGGGCAGGGACATTTATGCATTTTGAGTGTTGGACCATTTAAAGAGTAAGTGGCTGCGACAAACTAAAGACGATATGTATTTTGGAAAATAAAAAAGTAATAATGTGAGGGAGGTAATTACTCAAGCACCATCCTTGCCTTCATGACTTGTCTTAACTACTGCTTAGACGTGTCCCACTTCGAACCGCTATCTGACACTTAGGCAGCCAAATTGACTCTAACTAACCCATCAGTTTCCTACTACAGGATTCAACAGTGATAGTGAGGTCGGGCGAACGAACTCTAGGAACCAACAGTCAAGACGATACTGATCAACTTGCTTTCGTTATTTGCTCCAATTGTACTCAAAGTCACTATTAAATCCACTAACGACCGTCTCCAGAAAAGGAACAACGATCATGACTAACAGTTAGGGATGGTGCACAATGTCAGATTTCCGGAGCTGGGTATCAAGACTTCCTCTGGATTCTGTGACCTGGCTTACAAGCGAGAAAAGGGGACGCGAGGAACTCAGGCCTGTTGGGTCTGATTGCTCAAAAAACTTCAGCTCGGATAAATGTTGGTCTATGAACTTGTCTTCTTTTCTTTCCAGTCTCTTTTTCTGGGATGAAGAATATAATATACGCGGTAGGCGACATGGCTCATGATAAATGATGCCAGAAACCTAGAAAGACGCCCCAACCATTCAGTGTTTCAAATATTCGCCTAACATGTTCTGGAAAATTGTCCTTTCATCGGCAGACCCTGCTCGTAAGTTTGTTTATCAAGGAGACATTTTAGAATTCCGGTCGAAATAATGCGTTACCGCAGACCATTTCCAAAGCCAATAGTTGCCCTTGCCCACGGTTTTGTGTCAGAACACGATTTCTCGCAAAAAGATAGCAACCTAGATAAAAACGTTTTTAAAATCAACCTTAAGGCGTTCGAAAATTGTTTTTCTGCTCCGTTTATAAATTAAACGTTTCACGCTACTAAAGTACGCTATGCGGGATTCGCCGGGATACTAAGCAAAATGCACAACGTCCATTTTACCTCGAAAAGCCATATTAACCCCAGTTATCGTATTTAATCTGTTTAACCGTCAGTCCGTGCGCTGACACCCAGTTTATTATGGTTTATTATTACAGGGCGAACTGTGTTCTTAGCGCATTGGTTCTTTCGAGTATGGCGTTAAAGCGATTTTGGTTTAGATGAACAAACAGTGGCTTTTTCCGTCACCTTAAGTCTAGTGTTTGATTTAGTTCTGTCAGAACATTTAAGATGCTTCCGTTGACGGACAACTCAAAAATTAAAGTTTCTCAGAATTTTTGCTTAGAGGCATAAGGATACTGCTCCAAAGGTTTAACCGGAGGAAAAAAATGCAGTCATCCAACATGAGAGGAATTATGCAAAAATCGCTGATATCACAAAATACGCAACATAGCCGTTGCCGCGGACCCGGCACAAACAAGTTCAAAAACGGCTCTGAATGGTCACAAAAAATCTACCTCACTAAAGGTTACTTCATCACAGTCTTGACAATCAAACGACTCCAAATAAAACTCGAGCCTACGAAATGTGGCCGTCATTCCTTGTTTGATAATAGAAACTAAAGAGCCAATCAAAATGCCAAACAGCTGATGGACAGTTGTCCTCAGGTGAATTGAGTCTGCATTCAGAGGGAAGTCTTTGGGGTCAAAGATGAAACGGAGGGGCGATATTAAATCTAGTTCTGGAAGGAGCTAGTGAATGAACTACTGACCTTATTAACTCCCAATTCGCGGGATGCTGAGCAGGTGCGAAAATAAGATAATGAGGCAAATATTGTCTATTTGAATATCTAAAGCGACTGCGGTTGAAAAATGTCGTCAACGCAAAAATACTTTTAAACGTGTTAATATTGCAGCGCCATCAAGCGTCCAAAAAAATAATTCTCTATAACTTTTGAGACGACATTCTTGGGATTTGTTTATTATGCATAAATATATTGAATAAATTTGCAAAATGTATTATAACACCAGAACAGGTGTGCAATGAAGGTGTTGTAACAAATAGGAATTCGCCGCGGTTACTTACGCGGCGGATAAATTGTCCTAAAGGAAAATACTTGCTGGTATACGTGCCTGAAGAAGAAGAAAAAAGGAATCCACGGTGGCTGTTGCATGACGGTGTTCAAGATGTTTTAGGTAGTCAGAGGGGTAGAAATGCCTGCAAAGTGGCATTAAATTTACTACCTATTATCAAAAGAAGTAAAAATGGTATCCTCTTTAATTGTTAATAATCCGGGGGTCAGAATTTGTGATACCACAGAGTTCTTATATTTTCAACTCTCCTGTTCGACACAAATACTCCATGGATTAAGTAACTCCGGTCACAAACTCAGACTTGCCAAAATTGACCTTAGAAGAATAGAAGACTCAGTGAGAAGAAATATGTTAAGGTCAAAGACAAGGGAAGATTAAGGCTAGCAGTGGGAGGGCTAGTGACTAAACCCTAATGTCATTAGCATCCATTTTTACATTGTCAATCAACCTAATGAGTCAAACATCGCCTACTTGAATACCGAAGGTGACTGCGGTTTAAAGACCAATGTCGACACAAGCATATTAAGTGTATGTTTTAAGATTCCGCTAAGCGTCTAAAAATTCCCTCTAACACTACAAATAACAAGATGATGATTTTTGCTGCAGAACAAGAATACTTATGCATATTGAGTGTAGGAACAATTAAGAAGTAAGTAAATGAAACAAAGAAAAGACTATATTTATGTTGGAACATAAAACATTAATCATGAGAGGGAGGTTATTACTGCAGTTGCGATGGTTGCCTTCATGATTTATGTTAACTATTCCTCGGACGTGCACTACTTTGAACCACCTATTCATGCGATATTCGACACTTCGGCAGACAAATTTACTCTAATTAACCCGCCGGTTCCTTAAAAAGTATTTAACAGTGATAGGTCGGTCAAACGAACTTCAGGAACCAACAGCCAAGACGAAACTGATCAACTTGCTTTCGTTATTTGCTCCAATTGTACTCAAAATCACTATTAAATCCACTAACGACCGTCTCCAGAAAGGGAACGATGAATATGAAAAGAGTTTGGGTTGGTGCACATTATCAGATTTCCGGAGCTGTGTATCACGACTACCTATGGATTCTGTGAATTAGCTTACAAGCGAGAAAAGGGGACGCAAGGAACTCAGGCCTGTTGGGTCTTATTGCTCAAAAAACTTCAGCTCGGATAAATTTCGGTCTATGAACTTGTCTTCTTTTATTTCCAGTCTCTTTTTCTGGGATGAAGAATATAATAAACGCGGTAGGCGACATGGCTCATGATAAATGATGCCAGAAACATAGAAAGACGCCCCAACCATTCAGTATTTCAAATATTCACCTAACATGTTCTGGAAAATTTTTCTCTTTTAAGCAGATTATGCTCGTAATTATGTCTATCAAGCAGACATTTAAGAATTCCGGTCGAAATAAGGTGTTATTGTAGAACGTTACCCACGCCAATAGTTGTCCTTGCCCACGGTTTTGCTTCCGAACACGATTTCTTGCAAAAGCAGATTAACCTAGATAGGAACGTTTTGTCAAACCAAACTTAACGTTTTCAAAAATTGATTTTCTGCTCCGTATGAGCTAGGTGAAGTGGAATATGGACATGAAACCGTATTTTTAGGAAAATGGAAATTTATTATTCTTTAAGAATTTGCATTTTTAAGGCGAAGACTTAAGTATAAAAAAAATTAAAAAATTGCTCAGAAAAATTGAAAACGAGACAACGTTTCTCTGTAGCGGAATTTCTATCTGTATGTCAAAAATTGTATAAGCCGTCTTTATGTCTTAATATTTTTCCAAAATCCGCTTTAAAAGAATACAAAGTACGTAAACATTTTTCGGGAAAGTAAACCAATTAGGTACTGTTTAAAAAAGGTAACGTATTAGCAAACTCTCTAAGCTAATCAGGCTTTAGTTGTGTACGTTTTTTTATCCAGCGACAGAGTTTCACATCTTTGTGAGTCTACAAGCATTATGCCAATCGCTATTAGCATAAAAAGAGCGCCAAAACCCGAAGGATGGACGAGCGCTATGGAAATGCCACAAGGACACAAATAATTAAAAGGTGTCTTTATGAGCAGTCAGCTTAGATCACTAAAAGTCTAAAAAGATTTACAGCTGATGTAGGGAATCCAAAGACAATCGCTGTCTTCATGTCGGAGGGGTTACTACTACCAACCTCCTATTTGTGCCGTAGCTGAAATGCCGACCATTAAATTGCCCCTAGCGGCCGGTAAGTATTCGTACCAAGGATTCAGCAGGGGAAATGAGGAGTATCAGACAAATCGGTACTGCTCGACGTACTCTCGTTATTTACTCCGATTTTATCCAAGCTCAATACTGACTCTACTGACTACCGCCTCCGAGAAGGAACGATAACGATGACTAACAGTCTATGCTGGTACCAGATTACCAGAGCCGTGCATCAGAACTATCCCTAGTTCCAGTGGCCGAGAAAACGAGTAAGGGATGCGAACCCCAATGAACTTACGCCTATTGAGCCACACTGGTCAAGAAACTCAGTGCAGATGCATTTCGGTCCATGCACTTGATTTCTGTTATTCTTTGTCCTTTTTTTGGAATAGTATAAATAACATATGCAGTGAGTGAAAGGCTCATGATGCCAGAAGCCTAGACAGATGTTCAAACCATTCGGTATTTCAAATACTTGCCTAGCGTGCGCTGCAAAATGTCCCTTTATTACGCAGACTGTGTTTATGGATTTGTTTATCAAAAAAATATTTAAGAAGTTTTGACGAAAATAAACGCTACCATTGTGTGATTGCTTACCGTATGGGCAGCACAGGTACTAGCTAAAAGTCCAGACACGCGTGTTTTGCCGAGCATGTGCCGCTGCCTGACGCAGCTGCGAGGTGTTTGGCTCATCAGTGGGTTACCCAGCTTTTCCCCGTATATCTTCTGGTATAAAAACTTCAGTTTCATCTTGCCTTGATTGATTAACGATGACATTAATGCGCAAATATGAGTAAATCCGCGGAACCGACCGCGCCTAGCGCGTTCTAAAGAAATACTCTTTCTTGAGTAGACAACGCTTTTAAATTTGTTTATCTGGAAAACATTTATGACATGTGGACGAATATAAGCGTTACCTTGCATTCAGATCATTTTTTCTGCCAACTCCTGCCCTAGCCCACATCCATGCGTCCGCACACCTTTTTTCTACTAGAGGGCACTTCCCAAAGTGGTCGCATTTTGTCAAAACAAAATTAACGCATTTAAAAACAGCTTTTTTGCTCCGCATATGCTAGATGAAGAAGAATAGGAGTAGGAATGTTTTTAGAAAAAGCAAAACTTTATTTTTTCTATGGGCAGGCTTGTATCACTGGCAAAGTCAGTGGAGACTAGAATAGCCATTTCTGGCTTATTGGCCGTCGTCAAACTGCCTTCCCCGACCACGAGGTGCCTCTATCGGTAATGTTTTTCTGCCTTTATTAAGCGCGCCGCTGTGCAGCTGCTAGCGGAGCTCACGAGAGAGCCCGTAAGGCACAACAGGACGAGTGAGTTCCGTTACGCGATGGACGGGCACCCCTCTACTATTTCTTTTTCTTATTATTTCTGATTGATGTCTTCTTGCGACTTTATGCGCTACAACCTGAGGTTAAATGTTTTATTTAAAATTCCTCTCCTTTGTTAGAATGTGGTGATACTATGTAAGTAGCCACGAAATGATTCACCAGTAAGAGCGTTTTTTAACAATTGGGCACACTGTAAGACTCTTTGTGGGGAGTCAAATTTCTACTGGTAAGTGAGACAGAAATAAGGTGTGTGCTGAGCAGTAGAAGTCTGCGAAATATTTTTATTTTTGTTTCATCACTCTGTGTTGCATTCCCAATCAGAGAACGATGCCTCAAAATGGGCAAAGATGGCAAAAATGCGACTGTTTTCCTCCGTGATGGACGGATTACAAGTACCTGTCAGGGAGGTCCTAAACTGTCCAAACGTTGCACGCTGTTTTACAATTTTGTCCGTGAACGCTGCAGTACCTATGACGTTGTTAGCAAAACTTACTATGAGTGCATTCTTAAAAAATCAGCCTGCAAAATAATTCTACGATTGATGAGGCCTTGATTGTTGACGTCCATTTTCTAGGGTGATTGGGTTTTAATGAATAAGTGGTTAATGCAGGCTTACAATTCTGATCCAACCAACCGAGTGGATAGAAGAGGGCGACCGGAAGGTGACCGCTTAGGTAAAAAATTCCCATGTAGGGTAAAGCCCGCTAGTAGAAAAACATGCACTAACGCACAAACATGGTTTGGGGTAGCAACAGACTCAGGAAACGGCCCGGACATGCGATAATGCCGATTTCCGCCCAAATTGTTGAAAGTTTTCCAAACAAAGTTACTTATAAATATATTGTGCAAGGGAAAGAGAAATGTTTCTGAAAAAAGCAAAGTCAGTTATTAAAATTTACCCACTCTGAATAATTGTAGATTCAAAGTTTATTTCGATGTCCGCCATATTAAAATAACATCCGCAGATACTGCTCAAAGTTTTCCGACAGCGTCTTTTGCAAACCGTTGTCTGTTCCGGTTCAGGCGGTGTAGATGAGGCAAATTAATAAAATCGAAAACATAATGAAGCACTTTATTTGTTAGTCGATCTTGTTGTCTTTAATACTCATGCTGACGTACCTTTCGGGAACATTTAATTAACCATCTTAAGTTTTTTTTCATGTTAAAAGTAGAGATCTGCTGACTGGTCTAGATCATTCTTTGTTATTAGGCGCTCCAAAAGTCAACTCCATTTCTAGGTGTGCGTGCACTGTTAAGCAAACCTAGGGGGAAGTAGGGTTCCTACAAAATATTTGGTAACTTCAGATTTCGGCAGTCGAATGTCTTTACATTTTTCTCACACTATCGGGGGATGCGTCATGTTCATGGCACCTTAAAACATTTTAGACTAAATTCACTAATGTCGTGAAGAAGGAGACACGATCGCTGGGACAACCGATTCAATCCAGTAAAATCATGCACAATCGTGAAGTTGTGGAGGATCCGCATCGCCTCCCTTCGGGCCTCCACCCCCTTCGTTTTCACAGCCAACATACGCCGTGCACCTTAGATTCCAACTACGAGCTCTATTACTCTGATCGATTGCAAAGAAGCCGGCTATGAGCGTGATTCTATGCAAACTCTGACAGCATAAGTGGAGGCAATGTTTGTCCCCGTTTTAGTAGAACAAATTAGATGAAAACCCATAAAACCACTCCTCCACACCTTCACAATCATTATCTGTTGTCCATTTGAAGCTGTTGTGCTTAGACCTAACAAACTTACTCATCATTACTTAAATGCTTCAGTCACCAGAAGGTACATTTCCATAAATAAAGTCCAAATGACAGTTTAAAAAATGCTAACGTCGTAAAAAAACATTCAGATTGAATCATATTCTTGTTGGTCACCCTTTTTTCCTTCTTCTATTCATTTTTTTCCTTTTTTCACTGCTGACATATGAGGAATCTTAAGGGTCTTACTGGCCATTGAGGCACCCCGGCAACTGTTGAAGCCAATTAAGATTCAGTCCACGAAAGTTTTATCTTTTCTCTCAACGAAGCCAGCTTTCTCTCAAAACACATTTCGTTATCGACGTGTGCCTTCTGTGCTGTGTCTGTGGTAACGGGTCCCATAAGGCCCGTCGACCAACACATTTTCTGGAGCAAGACATAGCGGATTTGGAGAGAGAAGCAGACTGATCTACCTACCGTTACCCTTAAGATAATAGAAATTGGCTATCGCAAGTGACAATCTGCAGTGCTTGTCTGATTTCATGAAATGTTTACCGAAATTCTGGAAAGCGTTTGCGATTAGGAAGGATTACTTGGATAAAGTTTTAATTTTGCTTTACGTGGGGCATAAGTCTGATATTTGAGACTCACTGTGATGTTGCCTTTCGAAAGCATCTGTTTGCGAACTCCTGTAAAAACCATTCTGGGATGAAAACTGACTGCCTAATTCGTGTGCATTTTTCACATCGACTTTCTATTGTACTAAATAGTTAAGTATTTTTTTAAAGAAAACATGTACAAAATGCGATTTCTTTCACTCAGTTGGTATCACATTACGCCGCCTTCCTATTCTACACTCGAAAAAAGGGTATATTTAGGTTTTGAAAACGTTTTTCGATTCCAGAATAATCTTAAGCCGGGTAATTCGTTTCACTAATGTTTAGCCATATAAGTCTACAAGGTGTATACTTTCCGCATAAGCAAAGTCATGTGTTCCTCCATGCGTTTGAGAGGATAAACTGTACAATTAACAAAATTCCGCAGTGAATGGGGACTATGATGTATATATCATAAGGAGCATTAATACACTTATAAGTGTGATGGTGTTGGAATGGACATTGCGGGGTTTTGTAAAACTTCAAAATAAGAAACTTTATAAAATCCAAAACCGTTATTTCTTGACAGCCTGTCAGCGCTTGTATGAAAATATTACTTTTCTCCGTACAGTATTGGACGTTTCCAGACGAATAAAGGAACTGGAAGCTGTCTTCTAACTAGTCGTGCTCATCCCCCTACGGTCTCTTCAAAGCATCCTCAGTTATTCATAGGGAGGCTTTTCTCGCATTTTACAATTTCAAGTACGATTATTAAGTGCTTCAAAACTAAAAAAGCATTTAGATAATGAAAGGGCTGCCCTTCAAACACCGGCTAAGATCAACTGCTGCATGCGTAAACATAACAACCTCTGACTGTCAGGCTGTTTGCCAAACCCCATGCACCTTAGATTCCGACTACGAGCTCGATTCCTCCCATCGATTGCAAAGAAGCCCTCTATGAGAGTGCTTTCATGCAAACTATGACAACGTAATCGAAGGCGATGTTTGTCCCCGTTTGAGTAGAACAAATTAGATGAAAACCCATAAAACCACTCCACCGCACCTTTATCCGTTGTCCATTTAAAGCTGTTGTGCTTAGACCTGACAGAATTTCTCATCATTCCGTAAATGCTTCAGGCACCAGGAGATACGTCTCCATAAAGAAAGCCCAAATGGCAGTTTAAAAGATGTTAGCGTCGTAAAAAAGACAACTTCCAGACTGAATCATCTTTCTGTTGGTTACACTTTTTCCTCTGCTATTCCTTTTTTCCCTCTTCCACTTGTGGCATTTGAGGAATCTTATGCGTCCTACTGATCATTGAGGCACCCCGGTAAATGCTGACTCACTCAACAAAGATTTTATCTTTTCTCTCACCGATGCAAGTATTCTCTCAAACTACAATTCGTTATCGTCGTATGCCTTCTGTGCTTTGTATGTGGTAATAGGCCCCATAAGGTCCGTTGATCAAAAGCTTTTCTGGCGCAAGACATAGCAGATATGGACAGAGAAGCAGAATGATATACCTACCGTTACCTTTAAGATAATGGAAATTGACTATCGGCAATTGACAGTCAACAATGCTTGACTGATCTCTTTAAATATTTGCCGAAATTTTGAAATGCGTTTCCTATTATGAAGGATTACATAGGTGAGGTTGTAATTTTGCTTTACGTGGGACCTAATTCTGATATTTAAGAATCAATGTGATGTTGGCTTTCGACTGCATCTGTTTGCGACCTCCTGTACAAACCATTCAGGAATGAAAACTGACTACTTAAGTAGTGAGAATCTTTCACTTTGACTTTCTATTGTCCTAAAAAGTTAAGCATGTTTTATGGAAGGCATGCAAAAAATGCATTTTCTTCTGCTCATTTGGTAGCACATTACGCCGGCTTCATATTCTACACTCGAAGAAAGGGTATATTTAGGTTTTGAAAACGTTTTTTGGTTCCAGAATAACCTTAATCAATTTTGTCATTTAGGTTTACAAGGTATATACACGCATAGGTGTGATGCTGTGTGAATCGACATTGCACGGCTTTAAAAATTTCATAATAAGAAACTTTGTAAAACCCAAAACCGTTATTTCCTGACAGTATGGCAGCGCTTGTATGAAAATATTACTTTTCTCCTTACAGTATTGGACGTTTCCAGGCAATTAAGGGAACTGGAAGCTGTCTTCTTAGAAGTAGTGTTAATTCCTCTACGGTCTCTTCAAAACATCTTCCGTTATTCATAGGAAGGCTATTCTTGCATTCTACAATTTCAAGTACGATGGTCAAGCGCTTCAAAACTAAAAAAAAGCATTCAGATAATGAAAGGGCTGGCCTTCAAACTCTGGCTAAGATCTACTGCTGCATGCGTAAACACAACAACCTCTGACTGTCGGGTTGTCTGCCAAGAATTCTGAAAAAAACTTGAAAATGTTAAAAAGCGATTGAGGCACAAACAAAAATCCAAAGTAACATCCCCGAAGGTTTAATAATTTTTTTCCAAGCAGATCTATAGATTGGGACGAATTCAACAACTGACCGTTCCAGAACGAGCAAATCAAAGTTGGTATTGACCATTTAGAAGGACATTTTGGGAGGTCAACTCGATTCCCGTTCATTAAAGGCAATCCGGTTTCAGCTTTTAAGCCAACCGACGGTGTTGGTTCATTTTCGACCGACATGCAGGCTGGGCAGTGTAGTAATGACGTTCACAGAGCTGCATTTATTGCAAGACACTTTACTGTGGCAAGTTTGTTTTCCCCTTCCGTCTTAAGGTCTTGAGCGCACGCTGATGGTCCTTCGTGTCTGATAGCTGGGGCGTCATACTGCCTGATTCGCGCAACTAAAACAATGATTGCTATTGCAGAAGCTCTTTGTTCTGTCAGGGACATTTCTTCATCGCCAATGTGTAAGCTATTTGGTTCTTTTGTCCACTGAGAGAATGAGTCAAAACTGGTTTTGAGCTGGAACAAGACATTGAAAATTGATAGATAAGTACGCGATAGATCCAGTTTCTGGCAATAAATTAAAGAATGATTATTATTAGACTCGGTTTCATAAAGTCGCTTTTTGTCTTTTTCGAATCAAAGCCTGTGATACTGGTCTCTGCATCAGTCCGCAAATTTAAATTTGAGCCTATTGCGAAACGCTCGTTAACTGTTTAAGCAACTGGCTAGTACTGTTTGTGTAAAACGGCGGACGAAGAAACGGGACTTGAATACTGTACAACATGCCTTTTGCGCCTGGAAAATGCGACCTACAAGTCGAGTTCTCTGTTTCTAGGTGTTATTTATGATAAGAGCTAACTACTGACATCTAACAGGCGAGACACGGTTGGTGACCAAATCGGTTGTTAGCAAAAACATGAATTCAATTTATTGATTGCTTCTGAAGGGGCATAAGAGCTGAGCTAAAAAGCGGACTCCAACAGTTGCTATTCCAAAACTCTTCTCATTTTTAAAGAAAACGGGAAATACCAACAGAAGGATAATGCCGAAGGGGTGGTTTAGCACGGATTATTCACTTAATGTTTTCCTTTTACGCAAGTGAAAACTCCACAGCACCCCGAGGTGATTAAATGTATTTTCGGATTAAGGGGCGCCAATGATGTATTTTCTGTATGTAAAGCAGCAACTTGAGAAACGCCCCAAAACTTGGAATTTCAAATAATTGCCTAGCGTGCTCTAGCTACGTTTCCTTTATTTAAGCGGACTATGCGCGTAAGTTTGTTTATCAAGGAAACATTTTAGAACGCTGGTCAAAATAAGGCGTTACCTCAGACCATTTCCCATGTCAGTAATTGTCCTTGCCCACAATTTTGCGTCCGTATACGATTTCATGCGAAAGGAGATTGACCTAAACGGGAACGGCGTGTCAAATCAACCCTAACGCATTTAAAAATTGAGTTTTTGCTTCGTATGCGCTAGGTGAAGTGGAATGTGGACAAAAAATATTATTTCAGAAAAATGAACAATTATTTTTCTTTAAGAATTTGCTTCTGTAAGACGAAGCATAAAACGAATGCAAACAAATAAGAAAAAAAGGGCTCTGATATAATGAAAAAAAGATAACTTTTGTGTGTAGCGGAAATCCTATCCGTATGTGTCAAGAAATTGCATAAGCTGTCTTTATATTTTAATAGTTCTCCAAAATTCACTTTGAAAAAATATGAGATACGTAAACACTTTTCGGAAAATACACCAGTTAGGAGGTAAGGCAGTAGTGACCGCTCTCAGTCGATCAGGCTTTTGTTCTGGACGTTCCTTATATTGGCGGCAGGGCTTTATATTTGTGTAAGTCTACAATCATGATGCCAACCGCTCAGAATCCAAGGAGTGTTCTAGTGATATCGAAGTGACATATGGACACGAATTTAAAAAACGTGTATTTTTAGGCAGTCGACATAGAACACTAAAGACCGTAAAAAGATCACCAGCTGCTCGAAGCCGTTCAAAAACTAAAACAAAAGTAATGTTTCGGAAGAAGGGTGCTTCTGATACTCTGTCTGCAGTGCAGCTGCCACTTCTATCGATATGTAAAAATATTTTTGGTGACCGTTGAGCCATCCTCTGTAGACTAATTATCGGCAGCTCAAACACTAGAAGACGGAAATATTATTCGCTCGCGTCGCCGGATGTGAACAAAGTCCAACTGCAGCCAGCAACGAGATTGCGGATGCATCCTGGTTGTCTTCTTCCCGATCGGAAGGTGAAAGAGGGTGTTGGGCAGTAGGAAACAGCATTCTGCCCACGTCCTCAGGCAACCAAGGCCGTTGTCGTAGAGTCATCGATTATTTGAGGTTTCAGAACTTCCCTCCAGGCGGCGTAATCACACCCAACGCGTGCAGTAAAGTCAGCAAGGAAAACCAGCTTGTCCGCCATCTGCAAAGGTGCCAGGATAACGTGCGGGTTCTCGTAGAGATAGGCCGTCGCCTTGTCGGAGTTGGCCATTGGGGAGGGGGGAGTAGACACTGACGATGGTGAGGAAGTTGACCCCCCGATGAGGCAGGTAAAGGATCATGACAGGGTCGTTGACGTCCTGCGGTTTGAGAGGGCAGTCGTCTCACTATTTAATTTAGGATAACAAAGACGACATTTGCGTCACTCTGACTTTGAGCGGCCGCTTCAGAAGAAAGTATAGCTGGCACCCACCTCCTCCTGTTGGCCGTGTTAGGGGAGGCTAGTCTCGCCGAGAGCAGTGATGTTCACCTTGCAGCCAGCTAGTTCTCGGATGGCTGGCGGCATCGCATATTCCAGCCAGTCGCAACTAGAAATTTCTAAAAGGGAACGAACATTCCACGCTGCACTTATCCTATCAGTCTGGCGAGTGGGGTAGAGTTTAGGAGGGGGTAGAAAGGGATTGTTGTCTCGTATTTGATGGTTTCGAATTTCAGTTTGCGAGTTACGGTCTGCGCGCAAATATCATGAACCCGGCATTCGTTTAGAGCGCATTTTCTCCGCGATGGGCTAAGCAGTGTTATACCTAAATAGGGTTGCTGAAACATCCGGGATGGTTGACGAACTCCCTATGGTTTGCTTTTTTGTTTGGTAGAGGACAACCCCAGTTAGTCTTGACTGCCTGTGGGATCGCACGTCGCCTTCTACGCAGGATGTTTTGAAGTGGAAGTTGGAGAAATAGGTTGGGGAGAGGAGGGAGGAATGGGTGAGGATGACATGGGAACAGAATTGCCGGGAATGGGGACAAACGACAGCGGATGTAAATTAGCCCGACGAGCGAGACAATTGCCGAGGTGTGATCGTAAGGCGGAGCTAGCATCGATGAGTAGCATATGATAGTTGAGTACCAGCTAAATACCATGAGAAACAGTCAACGTTTGCATGGTACCACCTACTAGTCGTGCATGGGTGCCCCTAGGGTGACACCCTACACCCTTTATTCATATATATATAGCAGAGGGGAGACGACAGAGTCCGGGGTAGATTGATACAACACTGTTTCGGGCTTGTTTGCCTTCATTCAAATCAAACGAAGCTTGTTTGCTTCGGGAAGCCAATGGATCGGTGTGCGCTCATTCCTGAGTGAATATAACTATCTATCAGAGATGTAGTGATGGAGAAGCGGGCAAATTTTGAAATTTTTTCCTATCTGTTATGCCTCCAATAACCGAATAATAACCCCAGCCGCGTCATGCCTACAAATAGTCCGGATGGTTCATAGACGGTCTATGAGACCGATGTCTTTTTTTGTCTGACTCACTGCTTAACAGCGGTTGACACAACACTTGGTCACCTGAGTAGTCTAGGACCGCCCCCCGGTTTCAGGCTTGGTTGTACTGGTGAGTGACCGCCAGTGAAGTAGGTATCCAATCAGCTGGTGTCTGACGGCGCTTTCTTTTCGGGACTTGGTTGGCTGTTCCCCAGTGAGACTGCCTCTATCGTATGAGTGCCCATTCTACTTTGCAGACCAGAAGTGGATCCTTTAAGTTCACAGACTGCCAGCGGATTTCTGATTCGGTTTGTCCACTTTTTCACTTCCCAGGTTACTCGGCAATAATTTCAGGAGCTCTTCGGATGTGTCAAACAGCAAGTGCATAATTCTTAACGTCTTGTTTACATCGAATGTTTTTTTGCCAATTCCTGACAAACATCCGCAGCATTTATTGACTTCCGGTCCTATTATTGTTTTGATGAAACCGTTTTCAACATGGTTGAATCCGGACCTTATGCAGCCAAATTTATACGAAATAAACTAGGCATGCACACTATGTGCCTGTCCACGCTTTTTGACTCTTATGGTTGCAAGGAGTGTTTTTAATAATAAAATGCCTGCATAGGTGTAAAAATGTTGTTGGAACTGTTGTTCCTGTCTCTGAATTATCATTTTTGGATGTTGGTTTAGCCACTTACCACACAGCGGTATTTTTGTACACATAGTACGACTGACCTGTAAAATTGACAACCGCCTGTAAACCCCTGTTTCATCAACATTCTGTGACCAATCTCCTGTAATGCAAACCGGAATTCTGGAATGCGTTTTCAATTAGAAAGGATTGCTTAAGTGGAGTTGTCATAGTGAACATCGTGCAGCATTAATTCAAGATAATTCAGTCACGGTGTGATGCCGAAATCTAAAGGCATTTCTACTCGTCCGCCGGCAGAAATCGCCCTCAGTAGGGAGTGCGCTTTTTCGTAGTATATATTTTCTTCTAATGATTTTTTATATTCGTATAAATCCAAATTTATTTCAAAAAAACACGCGTTACAATTCGTTTTCCTTTACTCATGTGATAGCAGTTCTCGTCTTCGCCAGATTCCATAATTAAAAAGTGTGTTTTCTCGGTTTTAAAACCTTTGCAAGACTTTTTAAGACCGCAAAATGTTCACAGAAATATCCGTTCATCTATTTATGCTGCTTGTAAAGTATACAACATAGTCCACACCCATTGAGAAATTATAGGAGTCTTGTACGGTATCGTCTTAATGATTCAGAGATATGTATGGTTTTCCCTACATAAAGGGGTACAGCATTTGTGCTCCAAATTCCGAGCACGTATGCGACGGCAGGTCTGACTCAACATTATTCCGGAATTGAAAAACTTTTTAAAACCCAAGCATAGCCTTCTCCAGGTATACAAATCAACGGTGGCTTAATCCGCTGCCAAACACATTTTGTTGCTTGTCCTATGTGAAACAAATTTGAATTTGTGAGCACATCGAAAATCAAGAGAATAAACATCCTACTTAAGTAGCTATCTATGACGGGTGTGACTATTGCAGGCGGTTGGAAAACGCATTCCAGAATTAAAGTTAACATTTCTTCAGATCGGCCACTGATTGTCATTTTGTGGGGCCTCTAGCCATGGCGCGCACCGCAAGACTCAGCTGATAACAGTTCGGAAAGATGTTCTGCGTACAGAAATCTAAGTGCTACTTTACATACATAAAATAATTTATTGGCGCCCCTTTATCCGAAAATACGTTAAATCGTCTCGGGGCGCTGTGGAGTTTGTACCTGCGTAAAAGGAAAACATATAGTGAATAATCCTTGCTAAACCACCCCTTCGGCATAATCCTGCTGTTGGTACTTCTTCTTTTATTTAAAAATGGAAATATTTTTGGAATAGCAAATGTTGGAGTCCACTTTCTAGCTCAAGTCTTATGCCCGTTCATTGGCAAGCAGTAACTTGAATTCAGCTAATAACCGTCACCAACCGTGTCTCGCCTGTAAGATGTCAGTAGTCAGCTCTAATTGTAAAAACACACCAAGTAACAAAGAGCTCGACTTGTAGGTCGCATTTTGCAGGAGCGAAACTCATGTTGTACAGTATTCAGATGTCCGCCGTTTCACACAAACAGTACAAGCATGTGTTTATACAGTTAACGAGCGTTTCGCAAAAAGCTCTAATATAAATTGACGGACTGATGTGTTGACCACTATCACAGGCCTCAATTCAAAAGAAGAGGGAAAGTGGATTTACGAATCCGACTTTTAATAATAAGTCGTTAGTTTATTGTCGGAAAGTGAATCCATCGCGTACTATGCTGTCCATTTTCAATTTCATGTTCCAGCTCAAACCCATTTCAACTCATTTTCTCACTGGACAAAAGAACCCATTAGCTTACATACTGGCGACCAAGAAATGTCCCCGACAGAACAAAGAGCTTCTGCAGCGGCGATCATTGTTTTATTTGCGTTCATCAGGCAGTAAGACGCCCCAGCTATCAGACACGAGGGACCATCAGCGCGCGCTCAAGACCTGAAGACGGAAGGGGAAAACAAACTTGCCACAGTAAAGTGTCTTGCAAAAAATGCAGCTCTGTGAACGTCATTACTAGACTGCGCAGCTTGCATGTCAGTCAAAAATGAACAAACACCGTTCGTTGGCTTAAAAGCTGAAACCGGATTGCCTTTAATGAAGGGGAATCGAGTTGACCTCCCACAATGTCCTTCCAAATGGTCAATACCAGCTCTCAGTTGCTCGTTTTAGAGCGGTCTGTTGTCGGATTCGTCCCAATCTATAGATTTGCTGAGAAAAAAAATTATTACACCTTCGAGGTAGTTACTTTGGATTTTTGTTTGTGCTTCAATCGCTTTTTAATATTTTGAAGTTTTGTTCAGAATCCTTGGCAAACAGCCTGACAGTCAGAGGTTGTTGTGTTTACGCATGCAGCAGTTGATCTTAGCCGGTGTTTGAAGGGCAGCCCTTTCATTATCTAAATGCTTTTTTAGTTTTGAAGCACTTAATAATCGTACTTGAAATTGTAAAATGCGAGAAAAGCCTCCCTATGAATAACTAAGGATGCTTTGAAGAGACCGTAGGGGGATGAGCACGACTAGTTAGAAGACAGCTTTCAGTTCCTTTATTCGTCTGGAAACGTCCAATACTGTACGGAGAAAAGTAATATTTTCATACAAGCGCTGACAGACTGTCAAGAAATAACGGTTTTGGATTTTATAACGTTTCTTATTTTGAAGTTTTACAAAACCCCGCAATGTCCATTCCAACACCATCACACTTATGAGTGTATTAATGCTCCTTATGATATATACATCATAGTCCTCATTCACTGCGGAATTTTGTTAAATGGACAGTTTATCCTCTCAAACGCATGGAGGAACACATGACTTTGCTTATGCGGAAAGCATACACCTTGTAGACTTAAATGGCTAAACATTGGTGAAACGATTTACCCGGCTTAAGATTATTCTGGAATCGAAAAACGTTTTCAAAACCTAAATATACCCTTTCTTCGAGTGTAGAATAGGAAGGCGGCGTAATGTGATACCAACTGAGTGAAAGAAATCGCATTTTGTACATGTTTTCTTTAAAAAAATACTTAACTATTTAGTACAATAGAAAGTCGATGTGAAAAATGCACACGAATTAGGCAGTCAGTTTTCATCCCAGAATGGTTTTTACAGGAGTTCGCAAACAGATGCTTTCGAAAGGCAACATCACAGTGAGTCTCAAATATCAGACTTATGCCCCACGTAAAGCAAAATTAAAACTTTATCCAAGTAATCCTTCCTAATCGCAAACGCTTTCCAGAATTTCGGTAAACATTTCATGAAATCAGACAAGCACTGCAGATTGTCACTTGCGATAGCCAATTTCTATTATCTTAAGGGTAACGGTAGGTAGATCAGTCTGCTTCTCTCTCCAAATCCGCTATGTCTTGCTCCAGAAAATGTTTTGGTCAACGGACCTTATGGGGCCCGTTACCACAGACACAGCACAGAAGGCACACGTCGATAACGAAATGTGTTTTGAGAGAAAGCTGGCTTCGTTGAGAGAAAAGATAAAACTTTCGTGGACTGAATCTTAATTGGCTTCAACAGTTGCCGGGGTGCCTCAATGGCCAGTAAGACACTTAAGATTCCTCATATGTCAGCAGTGAAGGAAAAAAGGGTGACCAACAAGAATATGATTCAATCTGAATGTTTTTTTTACGACGTTAGCATTTTTTAAACTGTCATTTGGACTTTATTTATGGAAATGTACCTTCTGGTGCCTGAAGCATTTAAGTAATGATGAGTAAGTTTGTTAGGTCTAAGTACAACAGCTTCAAATGAACAACAGATAATGATTGTGAAGGTGTGGAGGAGTGGTTTTATGGGTTTTCATCTAATTTTTTCTACTGAAACGGGGACAAACATTGCCTCCACTTATGCTGTCAGAGTTTGCATAGAATCACGCTCATAGCCGGCTTCTTTGCAATCGATCAGAGTAATAGAGCTCGTAGTTGGAATCTAAGGTGCACGGCGTATGTTGGCTGTGACGACGAAGGGGGCATAGGCGCAAAGGGAAGCGATGCGGTTCCTCCACAACTTAATGATTTCGCATGATTTGGCTGGATTGAATCGGCTGTCCCAGCGATCGTGTCTTCTTCT
>CACRXP010000540.1:404222-418503 GCA_902702965.1 Spirometra erinaceieuropaei | reverse complement strand
AGTAGTGAGTTCGGATAAAATCGGAGTAAATAATGAGAGTAAGTCGAGCAGTACCGTTTTGTCTGATTCTCCTCAAAGCCTATTTGCTCTACTTCATTACCACAACTGAATCCTTGGTAAGAAAACTGACTGGCTGGTAGAGACAGTTTAATAGTCGAAATTTCAGCTACAGCATAAATAGGCGGTTATAAGTAGTAGCCCCTCTGACATGGAGACAGCGATTGTCTTCGCATTCCCTACCTCACTTGTTAATCGTTTTCGGTTTTAAGTGTTCTATGTCAACTGCTGATACAGACACGTTTTAATGATATGTGCTCACATAACATCTCGATAGCGTTTGTTTGTTTAAGGCGCTCATTTATATGCTTATAGATTCATATATATATATATGAGATTCTGTCTCCCAATAACATGAACGGCCATAACAAAGGCCTGGATTAGCTTAAAGCAGTTGCTAATGCTTTACCTCATTAAACAGTGCCTACATGGTCTATTTTTCCGCAAAACATGTTAACGTACTTTATATTTTTTCCAAAGCGGATTTTGCGGAAATATTAAAACTTAAAGACAGCTTATGCAATTTCCCGACTTATACAGATAGGATTTCCGCTTCGAAGGAAGTTAAATCAGTTTTCATTATTTCTGAGCAGTTTTTCGTATTTTTTACTAACTTTGGTCTTCGCCTTAGAAATAAAAATTCTTAAAGGATGATAAATTCTCATATCCCTGAAAATAATATTTTTGCCCACATTCCACTTAATTTAGCGCGTTCGGAGCAGAAAATCAATTTTCAAATGCAGCAAGGCTAATTCGACCAAACGTTCCCAACTAGGTTAATCTGCGTTTGCATGTGATCGTGTATTGACGCAAAAGCGTGGGCAACAGTAGCTATTGGCGTGGGAAATGGTCTGAAGTAACGCCTTATTTCGACCGGAGTTTTAAAATGCCTTCTTGATTAACAAACTTACGAGCATAGTCTATCTAACAAGTGAAACTTTTCCAGAACGGGCTAGGCGAATATTTGAAATACTGAGGATTGGGGCGTCCTTTTAGGTTTCTGGTATGTCATGAGCCATGTCGCCTACCGCATATATTATATTTCTCATCCCAGAAAAAGAGACTGAAAAGAAAAGAGGGCAAGTTTATATACCAAAATGTATCCGTACTAAATTTTTTGAGCACTCAGACCCAACAGGCGTGAGTTCATTTGGTCCTCTTATTGATTATAAGTCGGGTCACGGAAAAAAGAGGTAGTCCTTATACACAGCTCCGGAGATCTCATAATGTGCACTATCCGCAACTGTTAGTCATGATCATCGTTTCCTTTCTGGAGACGGTCGTTAGAATATTTATTAGTGAGTTTGATCAAATTTGGAGTAAATAACGAAAGCAAGTCGAGCAGTATCGTTTTGCCTGTACGCAGAGTTCATTTGCCCGACTTCACTGTCATTGTTGAATCCTTTATTAGGAAGATGACGGAGTGATAGAGTCAGTTTGACTGCCGAAGTGTCAAGTTGCGCATTAAAAAGCGGTTCGAAGTAGTCAGGTCTGACGTGTCGTTAAAGCATGTTCATGAAGGCAGCGATGATACCTGCAGTAATTACCTTCCTCTCATGATTACTGCTTTATGTTGCCACATACATATCGTCTTTTCTTTGTGGCATTTACACACTCCTTAAGTGTTCCAACACTCAAAATGCATAAGTATTCTTGTTCTGCAGCAAAAATCATTATCTTGTTATTTGCAGTGTTAGAGGGAATTTTTAGACGCTTAGCGGATTCTTAAAACATACATTTTTACAAATACACTTAATATGCTCGTGTCGACATTAGTTTTTAAACTGCAGTCATCTTCGGTATTCAAGTAGGCAATGCTTGTCTCATTAGGTTGATTGACACTGTTAAAATGAATGTTAATGAGATTAGGGTTTGGTCACTAGCCCTCCCACCGTTAGCATTAATCACCCCTTGACTTTGACCTTAAAATATTTCTTCTCATTGAGACTTCGATTCTTCTAAGGCCAATTTTGGCAGGTCTGTATTTTGTGGCCTTAGTTACATAATCCGTGGAGCATTTGTGTCGAACAAGAGAGTTTTAAATGTAAGAACTTTGTTTTATCACAAATTCTGACACCCAGATTATTACCAATTCAAAGGGATACCATTATTACTTTTTATTGATAATAGGTAGTGGATGTGATGCCTCTTTGCAGACATTTCTACCCCGCTGACTACCTTAAACATCTTGAACACCCTCATACAACAGCCACCGTTAATTCTTTTTTTTCTACTTCTGGCACCTATATCAGCAAGTATTTTCCTTTAGGACAGTTTCTCTCCGGAGTAAGTAACCGCGGCGACTTCCTATTTGTTACAACACTCTCAATGCACATCTGTTCTCGTTTTGTAATATATTTTGCAAATTTATTCAATATATTCATGCATAATAAAAAACTCCCAAGTATGTCGTCTGAAGAGTTATGGAGAATCATTTTTGGACGCTTGATGGCGCTGCAATATTAACACGTTTAAAAGTATTTTTGCGTTGACGACATTTTTCAACCGCAGTTGCTTTAGATATTCAAATAGACGATATTTGCCTCATTATCTTGTATTCGCACCTGCTCAGCATCCCGCGAATTGGGAGTTACTAAGTTCAGTAGTTCATTCACTAGCTCCTCCCAGAGCTAGTTTTAATATCGCCCCTCCGTTTCATCTTTGACCTCACAGCCTTACCTATGAAGACAGCCCTAATTCGTCTGATGGCAACTGTCCATCAGCTGTTTGGAATTTCGATTGGCTCTGCAGTTTCCATTATCAAACAAGGAATGACCGCAACAGTTCGTAGGCTCGAGTTTTATTTGGAGTTTTTTTTTATTTGTTTTATTTGTTTTTATTTTATATGTTTTTATTTGTCAGGACTTTGATGAAGTAACCTTTAGCGAGGTAGATTTTCTGTGACAATTCAGAGCCGTTTTTGAACTCGTTTGTGCCGGGTCCGCGGCTAGGTCCGTGTTGCGCTTTTTGTGATATCGGCGATTTTGCATAATTCGCCTGATGTTTGACGATTCAGTCGCTTCGTCTTGAAAAACTCGCTGGCCAAACGATCCAGTGAATATTTCCTTTGAGGGCATTAGCCATATTATTGTTCGACCTGGTTAAAAATAATTCTTTTTGAAGGTTTCACCGTACGAGAATTGATTACATTTATTCCTCCGGTTAAACCTTTGGAGCAGTATCCTTATGCTTTCAAGCAAAATTCTAAGAAATTTTAATTTTTAGGTTGTCCGTCAACGGAAGCATCTTAAATGTTCTGACAGAACTAAATCAAACACTGGACTTTAGCTTACGGAACAAGCCACTGTTTGTACATCTAAATTAAAATAGCTTTAACGCCATATCCGAAAGAACCAATGCGCTAAGAACACAGTTCGCCCTATAATAATAAACCATGCATTAAACTGAGTGTCAGCGCACGGACTGACGGTTAAACAGATTAAATACGATAAGTGGACTTAAGATGGCGTTTCGAGATAAAGTCGACGTTGTGTATTTTGCTTAGTATCCCAGCGAATCCCATATGGCGTGATACACAGCTCCGGAAATCTGATAATGTGCACCATCCCAAACTCTTTTCATATTCATCGTTCCCTTTCTGGAGACGGTCGTTAGTGGATTTATTAGTGACCTTGAGTACAATTGGAGCAAATAACGAAAGCAAGTCGATCAGTATCGTCTTGGCTGTTGGTTCCTAAAGTTCGTTTGACCGACCTATCAATGTTAAATACTTTTGTAAGGAACCGGCGGGTTAATTAGAGTAAATTTGGCTGTCTAAGTGTCGAATATCGCATGAATAGGTCGCTCAAAGTAGTGCACGTCCGAGGAATAGTTAACACAAATCATGAAGGCAACCATCGCACCTGCAGTAATAACCTCCCTCTCAATATTAATGTTTTCTGTTCCAACATAAATATAGTCTTTTCTTTGTTTTATTTACTTACTCCTTAATTGTTCCTACACTCAATATGCATAAGTATTCTTGTTCTGCAGCAAAAATCATCATCTTGTTATTTGTAGTGTAAAAGGGAATTTTTAGACGCTTAGCGGATTCTTAAAACATACATTTTTACAAATACACTTAATATGCTCGTGTCGACATTGGCTTTTAAACCGCAGCCAACCTCGGTTTTCAAAAAGGCTTTTTTGCCTCATTAGGTTGATTCGCACTGTTAAAATGGGTTATAATGCGATTAGCGTCTTATTCATTGGCCGATCCCACTGCTAGCCTCAATCTCCCCTTCTTGTCTTGTCTTTGACCTTAAAGTCTTTCCTCTCACTGAGACGCATATTCTTTGAAGGTCAATTTTTGGCGGGCGTGAGGTATGTAGCCGGAGTACCTTAGTCTGAGAAGCATTTATGTCGAAAAAGAGAGTTGAAAATGTAAGAACATTGTTGTATCACAAATTCTGACCCGCCCGTTTTATCAATAGTTAAAAAGAACACCATTCGGACTTTTTATTGATAATAGGTTGTGAATTTAATGACTCTTGGCAGACATTTCTACCCCACTGACTACCCAAAACATCTTGAACACCCTCATGTAACAGCCATCGTGAATTATTTTTATTTCTTTTCGAAAACACTCACAGTACACACCTGATCTGGTTCTGTAATATATTTCGCAAATCTATTCACTATATTAATGCATAATAAAAAATCCCCAGTATGTCGTCTGAAGTGTTATAAAGAACAATTTTTGAAGGCTTGAGTGTGTTATAATGTATAAAAGTTTTAAAAATATTTTTGGCATTGACGACATTTTGCATTTGCAGTTGCTTTAGGTATTCGAACAAACTATTTCTGCCTCATTGTCTTGTATTCTCATCTGCTCAGTATCCGGCGCGTCGGGAGTTAATAGGGTCGGTAGTTCATTTACTAGCTCCTCCCAAAGCGAGTTTAAATACCGCCTCCCCGTTTCATCTTTGACCCCAAAGCCTTCTCTCTGAATGCAGCCCCAATTCTTTTAAGGACAACTGTCCATCAGCAGTTTGTCATTTCGATTGGCTTTGCGGTTTCCATTATCTAATAAGGAATGACCGCAACAGTTTGCAGGCTCGAGTTTTATTCGCAGTCGTTTGTTTGTCAAATCTCAGATGGAGTCACCTCTAGCGAGGCAGATTTTTTGTGACCATTCAGAACCGTTTTTAAACTTGTTTGCGCCGTGTCTGCGACTAGGGTTATGCTGAGTTTTTTGTGATAGCCGCGATTTTCGCATAATTCCTCTCGTGTTGATTGATTCACCTGCTTCATCTTGAAAAGCATGCTGGCCGAACAATCCAGTGAATCTTTCCTTTGGGGAAATGAGCCCAATTATTGCACGATCTGGTTAAGAATAATTGCTTTAGAAGGCCTCGCCGTGCAAAAATTGGTGATATTCATTTTTCCAGTCAAAACTTTGGAGAAGTACCCTCATGCTTCTAAGCAAAGATTCCAAGATTCCTGAATTTTTAGGTTGACTCTTAACGGAAACATTCCAAATGTTTTGACAGAACTAAAACAAATGCTAGACTTTAGATGACGGAGAAAACCAAACTTTGATTATCTACATCAAAATCGCTTCCACACCCTTCCCGATAGAACTATTGCGCTAAGAACACAGCTCATCCTCTAACAATAAACTATGCATTAAACGTCGTGTCTACGCACGGACTGACGGTTAAACTGATTAAATACGATAACTGATGTAGAAATAGCGTTTCGAGATATCCCAAACGTTGTAGCTTTTGCTTAGTTGACCAGCAAATTGCATATATTGTACTTTAATCGCAAAAAATGGTTAATTTATTAACAAACAGATTGTGTTGATAATACAGAACATTCACTTTTTAAATATTCCGGTACCTTCCATTCTTGACAATTGCCGTAGGTCGCACCTATGCATCTAAGCGCGTTTTCGTGTTAGACGACAGATACCTCGAAGGAAAGTGTTTATCAAAACAGCCATTTTAAACCTGATTATTCACTCTGTGTGGATAAGTTGAAATCGCTCGGAAATAATCGCGTTTTTCCAAAAGCTCTAACGTTTTATCTATGAAGCTTGTGTGCCTTAAACCAGTACTATAGCGAGCGAGTAATGTTTAGTAGATTCTATAAGTATGGCCCTGTCGACAAAAAAATCTCACAACCTGTTTTAGTTTAGATGGTTTGATAATAATTAAATTGGTAAATCATATTTTTCCTCCAGTTGGCTGGGGGTACCAAAATTCACAAAGTATTTACTAGAATTTTAAGAACACCTTTAGGCAAAGCTCGCTCTACTATCGCCAAAAACCGCATCTTGCTATTACGGAGAAACAATTCTCCTACAAGAGGAATAATGATACACGTATAACGGTATCTACTAATTGCAGTCCCACGTTTTAGTAACAGACCTGTTCCTTTGCATTTTACCGTAGGAAAACGTATTTTTATGCGGCGTCATTCCAAAAAAATCAAAAAACATAATCTTCTTCCCAGGCAAACCTAAAGCAAGCAGTGTAAAGCCTAAAACTGAAATTGGTTTCATTATTGTACGATCTTGTTAAGAACAATTATTTTTGAAAGTTTCGACATGCGCGAATTGATGACATTTATTCCTCCGTTCAAACCTTTGGAGAAGTGCAATATTGCTTCCAAGGGAAAATTCTAAGATTCCTGAATTTTTAGGTCGACCGGTAACGGAAACATTCCAAATGTTTTGACAGAACTAAAACAAATGCTAGACTTTAGATGACGGAGTAAACCAAACTTTGTTTATCTACATCAAAATCGCTTCCACACCCTTCCCGATAGAACTAATGCGCTAAGAACACAGCTCATCCTCTAACAATAAACTATGCATTAAACGTCGTGTCTACGCACGGACTGACGGTTAAACTGATTAAATACGATAACTGGTGTCAAGATGGCGTTTCGAGATAAAGTGGACGTTGTGCTTTTGCTTAGTATCAGAGCGAATCGCGTATAGCCTACTTTAGTAGCGCGAAATGTTTAATCTGTCAACGGAAAGGTGTGCATTAATAATGCAGAACATTAAATTTTTATATATTCTGATGCCTTCAATTCTCATCAATTATCGTAGCTCGCATCCACGCATCTATGCGCGTTTTCTTGGTAGATGACAGGTACTTTGATGGAAAATGTTTGCCAAAACAGTCATTTTAAACTTAATTGTTCACTCTTCGTAGACAGGTTGCTATCAGTCACAAAGCAAGTAGTGGCATGTGATGATAATAGGGTACTAACATTGACATTGGTGACACCAAAATAACTATTTCTGGCTATACCTAGTCCCAGCTGTGAGTCATCCGAGATTTGGACCCCAGATCTTTGGTCACTGAGTAAGCATTCTGCCTTCGAGTCACGGAGCCGCTGTCCTCTCGGCTGAATTCAGAAATATTAACTGCAATAAACCGGTGCTCGCTGAAGATCATGAGTTTGAATTTCGGATGATATGCACCTGAGATTGGATGAAATTAATTGATCACGGCAAAAAAATCAAAAAAAGCAACTCTAAATTCCCTTGTCTTTGACGGTTTTCCATTTAACTAACGCAAGAGATGCGTTCATTGTCGTGTTGCAGCACCTGTTCGTCCAGTTGTGTTTAAGGACGTGGTCGAGTTCCCCGCAGGAATTCGCACGTCGACTAGTAATATTTGCAGAACTCGGGTTCGAAACTCAGCTGCCTGAGGTCGCGCAGGGACGACTGACAGCGACCAATTACCAGAAACCGCCATCTCAATCTCCCTTGTCTTTCTCGGTAATCTCCCTCTGCATGTTAATAGGTTGGTCCTGACTGGAACCGAGGTATATCTGGCTAGCGATGGTTTATAAGTCAGAAAAGGCTATCCCAGACTCAATTTTGTATATATGTCTGCGTGTTACGCTTACAACTGGCTGCTCGAGAGTTGCGCTGGATAAACATGAGGAGTGTTGTCGAACGCCTAGGTGCGGGCTCGAGCTCCCTGATGCCGCCTCCGGCCTTCTTGACTTTATTATGACACGGCCCAGGAGGGTGAGGCAAAAGAGGGTGCGGTAGATAGAGCGCACATCTACGAGCTCTATAAACCAGTTCACACGCAAGTCAACGTGCCTGCGCTTACCCTACTGTGCGGTCGAACTGGTATATATGCATATATGCACACACAGTGAGTGACCGATCTCATGAAATACTGGATGAAATACTAAAATGTGTTTTCGGTTAGGAAGGGTTACTTAGTATCTTGCAACATAATCTTATAATATTTTGGACTGGGTAGGATGTCAGCGTCTGAATACAATGCATTTCAGTCTCTTCTAGAGAACGTACCAAGTAAAAAAGTACTACTTGTGTAGCATGCAGTTTTCGAAAAATAGGTATTTTTACTCATTTTTCATTCGCACAACTTAAAGTTCAGAACTTCTGCATGCCTTGAAAAACGTGTTATAGTGTTAACGCAGAGTACGAGCTGTGGATTAAAAATAAAATACCCCTTCTCTCTGAATATACCCAAACAATGCGAATGCTTTTCTGGCCTTCCTAAGTTCATCCTTACATACTACATTTTCTCGAGATGCTAAAATGGACGTATGGTCTTTTAGACAGTCTTTCATACGTTAATTAAGTAGTCGTTTTTTGACGCGATACTACCATCCGCCGAGGATTTGCCATCATGTCAAACTCCTTCATTCGTTTATCATATACCGTCATTAATGTAAGTTGGTTGCGCAAAACTTGCACCTTGCTTAAATTGAAAACACAGCTCTGATCAATCAGAAACCGACTGAGATAATTCGGCCAAATCCCACAATTGCTAATATAAGAATATCCCGGAAGTAATAACAATTTCAAATAGTAAAAAGACTCTATAGGCATAAGTAATTGAATAAACTTAACGGCGTAAGTAGAACAACGGTCATAAACTAAATTCTTTTACTGTCTGCATTTAAAGCTCATCCTTGAGTTATCGCAACATGCTCATTAATTTGTTTCAAGCAGGTAACATGGAAATTCGAAAACATGTTGTCTTCTAGCGTCTTGGGTGCCGATGCTTAGTGTATAGAGGGTATCTCACATTTGCGCAGACAACGTTGTCCAAAAAAGTTTCACAGGGCTGTATATCGATAGAAGTGGCGGCCGCACTGCAGACAGAGTACCAAAAGCATCTTTCTTCCGGAACATCATTTTTGTTTTACATTTGGGGCGCTTTACGAACAGCTGGTGATCACTTTTCGGTCTTTAGTGTTCTATATCGACTGCTGAAAAGACCCGCTTTATTTAATTTGTGCCCATATGGCATATCGATAGCACTTGACCATCCCTTGGGTTCTGAGCGCTTGTCATAATGTTTGCAGACTAAGAAAGAGATAAAGCCCTGTCGCCAAAAAAAATAATGTCCACAAACAAAAGCCTGATCAGCTTAGAGTGATTGTTATGCGTGACCTCTTTAAACAGTGCCTAACGGGTTTATTTCTGAAAATGCGTTTGCGTATTTCATATTTATCTAAAGCGGAATTTGGAGAAATATTAAGACATTAAGACAGCTTATGCAATTTCTGGACATATAAATATAGGGTTTCCGTTACAAACAAAAGCTGCTTTGTTTTCATTATATCAGACCGCTTTTCCAATTTTATTATTAACTGCAGTCTCCGTCTTACAAATGCGAATTCTCAAAGAAAAGTAAATGATTGTTTTTTTCTAAAATAATACTTTGTGCCCACACTCCACCTTACCTAGCGCATACGGAACATAAAACCAATTTTTGAGTGCGTTAAGGTTATTTTGAATAAAGGTTCCCATCCAGGTTAATCCAACATTGCAAACAATCGTGTACAGACGCAAAAAAACGGGCTAAGGCAGCTGAGGGCGTGGGAAGTGGTAAAGCCTTGTGTCGTCCAAAGTTCCAAAATGTTTCCGACAATGGTTTAGAGTAGGATCTCAGCTAACTGTCAGTAGACTGTGAATTGTGTCATATGGGGTTTTATCTCGACATACGTTTGCAAGTTGTTGCAAAAATAACACTGACAGCAAGGATTACTTTCCATAACCTTACACCTTAACTCAAAGTCGTTATTTTGCGAACTTTAATTTTTGTTCACTGTTTAAGTACTACTCTCATTTCCGTTATCATACAATAGCCTAGGATAAGACTTTTTGACATAAATTCAGGCAAGCTTTGCGTTTTCCTTCATTTTGTCAGCTTACTGTCTAGCATGCTGCCCCACCCATAAAACTCTCTTTACAATAGATTGCGTATAGCAAGATCCACAGTCTACTGACGGCTACGTGGGGTCGTCCTCTACACCGTTGTCATGTTTCCTTGATAAGCAAACTTCTGAGCATAGTCCGCCTAATAAGTGAAATTTTTCCAGAACACACTAGACGACTATTTAAAATACCAAGTTTTGGGGCGCACATTAGGCTTCTATCAGCGTGTCTGATGAGCCATGGCACCTATTGCTTATATCACATTTTTCATCCCAAAAAAGAGACGGGGAAGAACAGAAGTCAAGTTTACAGGCCGAAATTCATCTGTACTGTATTTCGTCTATATCGGCATCTCAACTGCAGTCACCTTCGGAATTCAAATAGGCGATGTTTACCTCATAAGTTTGATTCACACTGTTAAAATGAGTGTTAATAAGGTCACTGTTGTATTCAATGGCCTCTCCTATTGCTGGCCGCAACCTCACTACCTTGTCTTGTCTTTGACCTTCAAGCCTTTCCTCCCACCGAGACTCCTATTCTTCTAAGGACAACTGTCGGCAAGCCTATGGTTTGTGGCCAGGGTGACTTACTCCAGGGGCCATTGGGGCCGAGCAAAAAAGCCGAACATCCAGGAACTTTGTTCTATCACAAACGTTGATCCCCATATTTGCTCCAGCTGAAAAAGGGGATACAATTCTTACCACTTAATTATAATAGTTCACAAATGAATTGCGTCTTTGCAAGCACTGAAAAAGGGTATTATATTTTTGTATTTTTACTGCGATGGCTACATTAAAGTATTTTTTCGTCGTCTACAAGCAACAGCCACCACAAGAACTTTCAATTTTTTTCTTTGGCTAGTGCAAATGAATATCGCTAGTTATTTTCTTTTTGAACAAATGTCTCTTGAAGGAAGTAAACCCGGCCGTAAACCCTTGCCAAATTGTTAGTCGATAGTTCTGTAGGTCACTTGGTTCTGCAGTTTCGATTGCCTTATGAGGAACGACCAAAAACCTTTTAGGCGCACGTTTTATTGGAAATTGTCCGTTTGAAGTGTGTCTGAGCAAGTCACCTCTGAGGGGTAGGGCTTATGTGATCATCCAGGAGCGTTTGTAAGCTCGATTGTTCTGGTTGTGCGGCTAGGTCTGTGCCGTGCCGTCTGGCATATCGATAGTTTTGTATAATGCAGGTCTTCTTTGAAACTTAATTAGCTTAACTAGGAGGGTGCATCATCTGATAGTTTTTCGGAAAAAATCAACCCGTTATTTTGTGTTTTGCTTCAAAGTCTTTCTATTTTGAAAAGTGTTATACCATATGTTTGAAGTTTATATTTGCCGCTTGTATGGATTCCTGTATGTGCTCCCGATCCATACGTATAAAAACGCATATAAACTCAACCAGAATACTCCAGTATTAAATATATATGTTAACTGAAGTTCTGGGACACATCTTAATTAGAAAATATTACTAAAGAGTTGTAGCATTGATAAATTGGAGCACAGTCTCAAGATATTTTAATCACGGGTTTTTTTCTGGCCGTCAATAAAATCAAGTTCGGTTACAAAGCTACTTATGAGTACTCGATATCTGTACAAATTCTAATAAATTCTATGGAAAACAGGCGGCAAAGTATTCTTTCTTGTGTCCATTTGTAGTGCATTATATCTGCCCTGTATGACGTGTAGATAAGGGTAATTTACCTAGCATGTGGCACGTATTTCGGGAACGTAACGAGCAAGCAAAACTGCCCATGGAGTTAAAAACTACTTGCAAACTAATAATGGCCTTGCATCAAACCTTTAAAGACAATTTTTTGGAAAACGAAATTTGATGAAGCCGTGATTTGCTGCAAAGGCAATAAAAGAAAAACTAATTTTGTGCATATATTTTATACAATGTAGTTAAATTTCCTAATACGTTAAAAACCTATGGGAAAAAGGGAGCTACATAGCTAATTCGTTTTACCTAGTATAGTTTTCCAAGTGGCCGAAAAATTGCTTATTTTGAAATCGGCATCGTGGCCTGACTGAAATACCTCGCTATCATGCTGCGTAATAATCAGTCTTACGATCTCCCCTAAATAGTGAATTCTGACTGAAAGCGAGTTTCAGAATTCCGGTTAATATTTCACGAAATACGACACATGCGTATTCGCACTGCTAACGAAAACGCGCGTTTTATAGACCCTGCTCATCACTTTCCCCAAGGGAATATTGTTTAGTAGGATGGCCTTTTTTGCGGAGGGTGTATTGTCGCATGACCGGAGACGTCGGGATTGACACTACGTCAGAAGCCATAGAAAAAGCGCAGAACAAGCCTAATTGAAAAGATTTGCAGAGCAGCTAATATAGGGGTAAGATTTAGCAATATTGTTTAACCGTTGGCGAAGAAAACACTCGGTAAGCTGGCGGATCAACTAATATCCATTGAGTTTCACACTGGATATTAAGATATACCGCAGGATGTATTTTTTCCTAGCTGATTCTCGATGAAACGGATACGTTTGTTGAATAGTTGATTCAGATCGTGACAGAATCTAACTGTGCCTGGAACAAGCTTTTTTCTTAACTACAAAATAGCACGTTCTGAGGCATTATGTCATGCCATTTACATCTCCGGCATATTAAATGTTTACTTGACATGTTTCAATATTAACTAGGGTTTAGGAGGGCCACGGATATAAAGTTTTGTGTGGGTACATAAATTCGCATCTACTGTCCTCATCACGACCATAAAAATATACAGTTCTCCCTTGGCTGGCCAGAATTCAGTCGTCTGAGCATATATCTAGTTTTTAAATATGAAGTACAAGTGAAAGACCTAATCTGGTTACCGCCGGGCGATTCGACTCGACAATACATCGACGATTGCAGCCTTAACGCTGGCAGACAACGTAGGAAATTTGGGTTTTAGCGGCAAAGCACTCCAAGATACGCATACTTAGGATTGGGATGTGTAAAGTTTATTTCGCAGCAAAATTGCTAGAACATTTTGAAACTTCCCGTTTTTTTTATTAAACGCCTAAAATTTTTAAACTGCAAATTGTACAGTTTTGGTCCCATAGCCGACCGTGTTGTAGATACGCCGAATTAAAACGGCGGCCAGCATACACTACCGTTAACTGACCATCTAGAGTCCATGTAAGCCGCAAGCACTGCCATACAAGTGGGGAACGTCAGCCACTGACTCCAATCCCATAAGCTATCGGTTTAGAGGCCCGGATAGTTGACTGTGCCACAAAAGTGAGAGGGATGTGGATGGCACATTCAAGTCATGTTCTCATTATAGTAAATCTGAAGCAGCCGAACCTATGTACATAAGTTTCCTTCGGGATGCCAATGGATCGGTGGGCGCCCATTCCTGACTAACAAATACCCGATCGGCAGCTCAAGAGAATGCCAGGCGGCGAGAAACTGATAAACTTCGGTCCGAGGAAGTCCGAGGAACCCATCTAGTAGACCCTTGTGGTAAATTAGCTGCGCCAGATGTGTAAGCGCCTTTTTGTGTTTCCAACCCCAGCTTTTGCGTAGGGTAATGATTGGCTGAATTGGGGTAAATAAGGTCAAAACAGTGCCTTATCGTTCTATCCTCAGACTCTGTTGTCTAACCTCTAATATATTTACATGGATGTACTGGAAAACGTGCATCCGAAGAAATTTAACTAAAAATAAGCAATATTTTTTGGGAAGGGAATACATTTTAATGCGTAAATTTTCGAGTCTGGTTCACAAGCTTGTCATAAGACTTTTGCGCTATGCACAAGGACTGGTAACTATTTAACCTTGCTGAAAAAGTGATTCTATGATTGACCGAAGCCTGCGCTAATGCGCATCAATAATTTTCCGTCTTCCCCTCCGGATTGGCTACTTCCGCTTCCTTTTTTTCCTTTGAAAAATTTGTATAATTGCATCTAGATCGATGGGCCGATTGGTGCATCCCTCATCTGAGCGCATTACCTCCAGGAAGTTGCGACCTTTCCTTAGTGGGCAGGCGCCAACAATGCGCGTGTTCTCCCATGCAAATTTTAGTGCAGATTCCAGTGTGTGCATGACC
>CACRXP010000540.1:363986-403038 GCA_902702965.1 Spirometra erinaceieuropaei | reverse complement strand
CCAATTACTCCGCCTAGACGAAGTCTCAGCACGCTGTATTGAATGGGAAGATCGTTGCACTTGTTGATGGACTGGGGGCCAGTAAACCATGATTCCAGTAGCTCCCGGCTCACTCGGTTGTCACCTCTTGCGAGAATTTCGGTCTCATCGAATTTGGGCGCGATGCGCTCCGATCGGCCCCACGATGGGAAACCTTCGCCCTTCGGGAGGCCTCTACGTGTTCGCAGATCCGGTTTCTGCACAGGTGTCTCGACAATAATGTGTTACCGAAATGTGTTTCATACAAGCCACCGGTTAACACGGATTTGGCGAGACGAGCAGTATTTCAGCACGGCAGAAGGATGATCCGAGTGCTCCTCCAAGATTGCCACGCGAGACTTCGCAAGTACCGTCAAAGTATTGACCAAGAAAAGACCAGATGCTGTGAGTTCATGGGTGAAGTCGGTACAAATCTGCTCCGGCGGAGGATAGCTGAACAAGCCCGCGAACAGAGCACGATACGCGACGCAGCACTGGAGAACAAATTTCGAAAGCTGCCCAATCCAACGTCGCCCAGAAACGACAAACGGGTGCACAACCTGTCATCAAAGGAGCTGACGAAGGATCAGATGCAGTTTTTACGGCACGAAGCTTCATTTAACACGGCTGACGCCAAACCTGTTAACATGATTGCAGCAGTGGAATCAATCCTTTGTCAGACGGAGGCAACGGAGGAGACTAAGAACCTCATCCGACACCAAGTGTCGTCTCTCCTGATGGCCCACAGGCCGCGGGAAGTGCAGCAGTGGAATCAATCCTTTGTCAGACGGAGGCAACGGAGGAGACTAAGAACCTCATCCGACACCAAGTGTCGTCTCTCCTGATGGCCCACAGGCCGCGGGAAGTGCTTTCCAAGGTCGAACGTGATGCGCTTAGAGAACTCAAGGCCGACAAAGACCTGGTCATCGTGCCACCGGACAAAGGACGCGCCACAGTTGTACTGGACAGGACAGACTACCTTCAAAAAGCCAAAGGTTTACTGGAGGACCGACAGTTCTATGTCCCATGTGCAACGAACCCTTTAAAGGCGCTGACACGCGAAATTAATGCTACGTTGTTGGCCTTGGAGAACTCAGGTGCAATAACACCGACCGAAGATACGGCTTTGGCCCGATTCTATGGCCTCCCTAAGGTGCACAAAGACGGCGCTCCTCTCCGACACATCGTGTCGCTCAAAGGGACTCCAACGTACGGACTGGCTAAGTGGCTGTTCCGGCGTCTCAAGTTCCTGACCGCTGAGGTAGACACCACGGTCTCTTCGTCAGCACAATTCCTGGAGAAACTCAAAGGGGTAAGCATCCATCCAAATGAGGTCATGGTATCGTTTGATGTTACATCCCTTTTTACTTCTATTCGTGAGGACCTGGCGATCGAGACAACTGAGCTGCTACTACAAAGCAAATACGATGAAACGGAGAACCGTCTTGGACACGCCCAAGTCCTTCAGCTCCTGAAGCTCTGTCTCAGGACGTACTTCACGTTCGACGGGACAATCTAAGAACAGGTGAAGGCACACCAATGGGTTCGCCGATTTCGGGATTCATCGCCGAGGCGGTCCTGCAACGGTTAGAATCGCTGGTCTTCCAACATCACAGACCGAAATTCTGGGCCCGGTATGTGGATGATACCTTCGTCGTCATCGAACGGGATCAGGTGTTGACGTTCCAAGAACATCTCAACGCCGTCTTCCCGGACATTCAATTTACGATGGAGGAGGAAGAGAACAACCAGCTGGCCTTCCTGGATGTCCTCGTATGCCGCAAGGATTGTGGTGGACTAAAGACCAAAGTGTTCAGGAAAGCGACAAATACGATGCAAGTACTGAACTTCGACAGTAACCACCCAATCAGCCACAAACGCAGTTGTGTAAGGACGCTCTTTCGGCGTGTCGAAACGCACTGCAGTGAGCCAGAAGACAAAATTGCTGAACTACAATACCTCCGACGGGTCTTCAAAGCCAATGGCTACCCGCGCAACTTCGTCGACCGGTGCATACGCAAAAGGGACGAAAGGCCTAACCGCACGGACACCAAGTCTTGGCGGGCACTTCCGTATGTCATAAACGTTTCGGAAGCTGTCGGCCGCCTTCTCGCACCACTTGGGGTTGGAGTGGCACACAGACCGGAGGCAACCATCAGGCGTCTGATCATGAAAACGAAAGACCCACTGCCACGGCTAGAAACGTCTGGAGTCGTTTATCGGATCTGGTGCAGTTGCGGACAAAGCAACTACGTCGGAGAAACCGGAAGACAGCTCCGAACGAGAATGGCCGAACACGCGGCAGCGGTGCGCAGAAATGACGCCAGCTCTCAAGTTGCGGCTCATTCGACGAGATACGGCCACACATTTAAATTCGATGAGGCTGAAATTCTCGCAAGAGGTGACAACCGAGTGAGCCGGGAGCTACTGGAATCATGGTTTACTGGCCCCCAGTCCATCAACAAGTGCAACGATCTTCCCATTCAATACAGCGTGCTGAGACTTCGTCTAGGCGGAGTAATTGGCCACGCGGGGAGCGCACTGGTGAACACTCTTCCCGACACCCGGGTCAACGCGTCAGATGGTCGAGCAATCATCACGCCAACATCCAACGCACGTGATCAAATTGCAGCAATTATCGACTCGAATGTCGGCCATCAAGCAATGATCACACCAAGTGTGACAATCCCGGATGAAGGGGGAAGCCGTGAACGTTCATAGGTATGCGGTAGCATGGCTGCCGCATCCTATAAATACCGCAGCCCCTTGTGCAACAACCACCCGTTTCTGCTCTTTTGTCTCTGATGATGGATTCGAGTAGGAATCCGAAACGTCAGGCTAATAAAGCTCTTGTCCCGGCGATCGTGTCTCCTTCTTCAAGATGTGTGCTTAATTAATTTTTCTAGCCTCTTGTCCTCTTTGCTTTGTACTTCGATTTATTTTTTTATGTTTTTAATTTTCGGTCCCAGGTGCATAGGCTTCCTCTTGACCCAAATTGCATTGCCACTTGACCTTTTTGTAATAGGGCCCTTGATTCTTTGATGCCACTGTCCACATTACCCCCGTACACTCACCGAACATATCGGTCAAGTCGGTCACTTGCGAATTCACAGCATAGAAATTGTGGAACCAGTGCCTTGACCACCAACCTGCACTCGCAGCATCCGTCTCAACTCTCCACACTATCTGCGCAGACTTCACCGCCAGACTGGCTTATTAGGCCACATGCGCACTTATAAAGTCCTGCGGTAGACAGTTGCTGGTCTAATCACATCATCGCACCTTTGACCAATAACCTCTGCACCTCCTAACACCACCATCCCTCACAAGCATCCAATCAGCACCTCCATGCGGGTCCTCCGCTGCATGCGTGATCCGAGTCCAAGACTGTGTTGACGCGTCAGGCGCCGTGGCATGAAACACTGTCGAACGACGGCTTAATTCACGCCGTCTGTCCAGTTGTGTGTGCGTTTGCGTAGAGTTTCGGACTAGTGGACTAAAATTCAGGCTGCAACGGCTCCTTCTTAACGTGACCTCTGGCACTCTCATGCATGCGAGATGTCTGTCACTTCCCCCCCCCTCCTCGTTGGGCGAAATTCTGGTACCTGTGTTTCGAGGGCTAGGCGCTGAACGTGTCGCGCGTAGACGCGTCCACTAGATATTTCACCTACTGTGTGTGTGCGGTGGCAGGCCCAACTGTAGGCTGTGCACTTTTGGATTCCCGCCGGCCCACATTTTGGTCAAAATCCTGGTTGAGTGTTTGTTGTAGACCATGTGGTGTGGTGGTACGCCTAGGTACGGGTCCGGCCGCGCCAGCCACCTGAACCTCCTCCTGCCTTCAGTCTTATCGACCATGTATTGACACCGAGCCAAGGTGGGGGAGGAGGAGAGAGTGCGATAGATGTAGCGCAAATTCGCTATCACTATAAAAGAAATCATATGCAAGTCACCGTGCCTGCTCTCACTTTGCCGTGGCAGCCGAGGCTTGAAAAGCTCAGTGGTCTTGTCGGGATTCAAATCCACGACAAAGTAGTAGGGGTTTAATTCAACTGGTGCCCACTGGTGTCCCACTACTTCTAAAGCCGGCCGTCTTGTCTGGCGAAAATTCCGAAGTGTGATTTCGATTAGAAATGATTACTTGAGTGGGATTTCACTAGGGATTAGCGTACAACATTATTCCTTGAAAATTTCATCAGGTCAAGCTGTGTCTCTCTTGAATGAGTTTTTCTTTGTAAAAACCACGCTTAATAAAAATAATTATTTATGTAGTACGCGCCGGGCGCCGTGGCATGAAAGACTGCCGACCGACGCTCGAACTCAGTCCACGCCGTCTGCCCAGTTGTGTGTGTGTGTTTGCGTGAAGTGGCGGACTAGTGGGCTGAAAGTCAGGCTGTAATGGTTCCTTCCTAACGTGACCTCTGGCATTGTCACGCATGTGAGCAGTGTGTGTGTGGGCTTTATGGGCAGTGCCTCATGGTCGATAGCTGACTAGTTACCTAGCCTTTGAAGAGTTATGGCTCAGGCCAAATACACGGTTGCGTTTCACCCTTCTGGGTATCAAGGAATGTGAGCGTCTGCTACGCGGTTATTCAGCAAACCATTGTCCTCGGAGCCTGGTTAACGTTTACAATACTCCGGCATCTAGTTCTCTGCCGGCAGATACACCTGCGACTCCCAGCTGGATACACAGGTCGTGAGCATTGTGGCCTAGTCATCTTCATCTGTCTGACGAATTGTTGACTAAAAATTCTGGTCAAGGTTTTGCTGGAAATCAGGGGGTGTGGTGATACGCCTAAGTGCGGGCCTGGCCGTGCTAGCCACCCGCGCCCTCTCTTGCCTCCGGTCTTCCTGCCTTTGTCTTGATACCGAGTTCAGGCGGGAGAGAGGGGAGAGAGTACGGCAGATGCTGCTTGAGTCCATTAGCACTATGAGTTAACTTACACACAAGTCACCGTGCATTTTCCAGCGCTCCTCTAAACAATTTCGAGATCTGGCGGGGGTTGAGTTACTAAAGTAGGCAAAAGTCGCCTGATATTGCTCGTCACGAAGACGTCCCATAGCTTATGTGACATTAAAGTGCACCTTGGTTACTATATAACCAAGGCAAATATCCCCTCTCTGGAGTTCCTTTGTTTGCAAAATCATGTTCTAAAGTCCTTTTCAAATCGGGCAGAATACTTGATGTTCCCTTTCGGTCGGTTGAGTCTCCAGGGATCGCCGGGACGCCACACCTAGTAGGATGCTTGAAAACAGTTAATCTCCAGCGTTTTCTGGCCGTTGATTCGCTAATAAACTTCGGTCTTTTAAATTTGATCGTCGCGATTTATTCGTCCGAGTTTTTTCATGCCACTCTTATTATATTTTACAGACAGAAGTGAAGGCAAATGAAGTAATCTCGATGGGCCAGTGCATTTTAGCGCATTTCCCACTGTAATGAATCAGATGCATTTTAAAACTATTACGGCGCGCAATAAGTCACGGTTTGGGAGGCTACCACCGACATGTGGGGGACGGTCGTGTGAGGCGCGCGTAGAGGGGCTAATTATATCTGACAGCCACCAAGCCTGACCCTCCTCCGACCGCCTGGATTCCACCTGGTCTCTGGGGTCCGATGAGTGAGGGATGGTGGTGTGCGGAAGATACAGCACAAGCCTATATCACTGCAAGCATAGTAATGCGCGGTTCACCGAGCTGAGTCCACCGAGCTTTGAGTAACACGGTTGATGGCATCGTATATGACGGTCAGTCTAATTGTACAAGATGAAAACATGTGACATGTCATCTAGATGGGTGAAAAGAGAGAATAATTGTATATACGATGAAGGCGAAATTTCGAGTTCCAGGTGTGTACATAAGTGAAGAAGGAGAAGAGTCCAGCATGGGGCACTTTGTTCATTGTCCTGAGCCTTCAGACTCGTACAGGAGTCCATTGTCAGAGGTAGTAGCAGCAACAGATCAAGAGGCAGTTATAAGGCATGTAGGCCAATCTTCGACCGACGGCAAAAGACTGGAGGTGACTACGCAGAGCTATGTACGCCGGCGCCAGATCGATAAATCGATTAACCGAGTTCTCATCCGAGACCAAGGCTTCAATCAATCCTCGGCCCGTTTTGCTTCCGGTGTGGGCGACTATTTTGGTGTCTGCGAAGTTAAACTCGTGACCCATTTCGGGGGTGTAGGCGGCCACTTGTGATAATGCGTCGCCTCGTCGCACAGCCAGCTTATGTTCGTGTATGCGCGATCCGAGCATGCGCCCAGTCTGTCCTGTTTAGTTACAAGGACAACGTGCACTGAATTCGATACAGTACTCCAGATCGCTCCGGATCTTTTCGTGAACGCCGTATTTAAAACCTATTATTTCGCAAGTACAATCCACATCAAATTCCCGATGACTAAGCCTATTCCGCAGTATTTATTTTTACAAACTCCCTTGTTATAGAATATATGGAAAGAATATCTCAGTTTTATTAACATTGATCGGAAATACATATGAGACAGGTAGGCTCACCAAAATGACTTGTTTACTTCGGCACACATAGGTTTAATCGATTTGTTAGCTGTGCCGACGAATGCACATTACCTTGCGCGAGGCATCTGACAGGAGGATGGGATCGCGTAGGTCAGGAGGTAAACAACATGTTAACCGAAAAATCCACCTGGAAGGTCAGTCGTAAACAATCTCATCCAAATAAACAAAGCAATCAGCTCATATAGTACATGGACGCTACAGTAAAAATCCAATTCTTGAAAATCGGACACGGTCGCAATGAAGGGGTGGTCTCGTATGCCACATAATTTGAAAGCGTAACACCAACCACCCATTTTGTTTGGGATTTCAGATTACAGCTCTTAAAAGTCACCTGACATCCAATTAGTTATGTTCATTGGATGTTTCATTTGGGATTCTCTCTGACTACACAATTGGCAGACGGGTCGGTATGTCGGAGCTCCGTGACAACGTGAAAAGCTAGCATTCCTTCTTGGGGTCCGACCAGATGACTGACTGACAAGTTTGTGAAGCCTTAAAATGTCCCGATCCTATCGGACAATAAGTGGATTTGTGATGGAACTGCAGATCGTGAAATATTACTTCTAATTCTGTTTTGTTCAAATACTATTTCCGTCTCGTCTTCCGAGTTTATTTGTAACATTGTAATTAGCAAAAAAATAAGTTTTAAATGGATATTGCAAACCCGTCTGGAGGTTTCAGTGACAGGCTCAATGTATATACATAGACGACAAAAACGGACAGATGGCTTGTGACTCGAGGTTAAATAATTTATCATTTAGATATGTGCGCATAACGCGGACACAAGACAAAAGGAAGTCAATTAATTAGACTACAGTTGGAAGGCTAAGTCATAAACTCTCAACCGAAATTCCGAAGTGCGTTTTCGTTTCAAAAAGACGAATTAAGTAGAATTAAATAACTAATCATCATGCAGTATAATTCTATAATAGTTCAGTTGCCTCGGAATGTCGGTTTTCGAAGGAAAATTTTCCTGGCGGCATGCAAAGATTATACTCTGCCAAAAATGACTACCCGTGTGGCTTACAGTTTTCTCATTGATTTTCGATGTCCCAAAAGATTCAATTAAATTTTATAGAAGACATGCAAAACAATATTCATTCCTTAAAAATTAGGTAGGAAATTACATTTGTTTTTAATGGTATGCTCGAAAGAAGTTTATAATTCGATTTCAAAAAAGGTTTATAACTAGGAGATATTTAATACCATGAAATGGCCGTTCATAAAACGTCATGTCGTTGCATTTGCCAATGTGGCTTTTGAATTAACTATTAAGCTCATATACATTGTTAAATGTTATAAACCCATATAGTCTCCTATTAATGCCTTAGGGAAATATACGGTTTTTCGTACGCGGAAAATATACGCTTTGTATTTTGAAACCCTGAATGCAAGTGTAACGGCAGGTCAGGGTTCAAAATTACCCGCGAATTGGAAACGCTTTTGAAAACATAATGATACGCTTATTTTGAGTACAGAATTGGAAGAAGTTGTAATTTCCCTCTAAATGAGCAAAAAAATGAATATTTCAATACACATTTTCCATAAAATATAATTGAATCTTTAATGGCATCGAACATCATTGAGAAAAATGCAAGCCATATAAGTGGTAATTTCTCACAGAGTAAAGATTTTGCCTATTGCCAGAAAGGAATTCCCTTGAAAACCGACATCCGGAGGCAACTGAATTATTATAGAATTATATTGCAAGATAAGAAGCTATCCAATACGTCTCAATTAATTTTTTTCGTAACGAAAACAGGTTTTGGAAGTTTGGTTGACGTTTCATGAGCTAGACAACCTACTGTATATTAGATATTAGAGTGCCTCCGATACGCCAAATCAAGGTGTGGGTAGGGACGAGCACGTTATTTAACCGGACTGCTGAACACCAACCTACCGTAACCTTTAACACATACATCTGGGAAACAAACGCCTTATGACCCCTGTATCCCAAAATCCCTAGGCCAACAGTCTCACCTTTTGCTATTTATTTCACCAGACGATGGGTTTATGTGACCCACTTAAAATTCCTGTTAAAGACTTGATATACCCGAAAAACTTTTAATTTTTTAAATTTTGTTCGTCATCTTTATTCCTAAAATGACAAATTTAGCCCTCAAATCTTAATTGCTCCTTTGACCATAACAAACGCCGCCGAAAGTGAAGTGATTTTCAAGCTTAATAATTTGTCAGAACGTTTTTACCCTTTTAAAACCACAGAGGCTTATACTCTGGGCACCCTTCATGGTAGCGTCGAATCTGTTTCTGCTTCACTGAGGCATGCGATGTGATCTAACAGAGAAGCTTTCGGGACAAGGCTACCCAACTAATCTGCCTTAGGTGCTACCTAGTTCGGCGTTTGTATGATAACATCTCCAGCATGTAGCAGCTGCGGACAGCGAAGAACATTTGTAACCGTCTCTACGTAATTGGTATTAATGGTCAAACAGAGCAGTTTGGGAGGCTACAGTAGAACTGGCCGGCTGAAAGCTTGTTTCGCATTTTGGTGGCTGTTCAAACGTCAACAAACATACAGCCCGTTGTCTACATGCACACAGAGTAGTCAGTTATCGCCCGCGGAATATATCCTGGATTTAAAATCTAGGGTAGTCCTGATACGGAGTGCGGATTCGCCTTCTGAAACAGAGAAAACAGGATAGCAGTGAAATCATTCGCGTGCGGCTCTCCAGGCTGGGTTGTCTCTTGGTTCGATAATTTCCTTATCTCCGTACTCAATTTGTCCAATTCGGTAAACGAAAATCTACGGTCCTTCAAAATGATTGTGGATTTCTCCAGGATTCTATCTTGCCCCCTATGCTCGCCTCCCTTTACATTGATGGTCTAATTTCCCGAAACAACTGTGTGTTTATTAGGCATGCGGACGAGGTGGTTATTGGTCACTCCCTCAAAAATCCGAATTATCTCCAGTCCCTGAAGAATGGCCTTGACCTTGTCTTAGTATGGTCGCAGGAAAATGGCCTCCTAATGAACAATCGAAAATCAGTTCAGTGTCTCTTCTGACTGCGGTCTTCCCCGAGTTCTGAATTTTTAGACATCCTTCCCGACGTAGTATCCTTTTTTATATACTTTAGCGTAACTTTGCCCTTAAATATTTAGTGTTCCCATCATATAAAGAACCTTTTCACTAAAATTCGGAAACCGACTTACTAAATTAGTCGCTAACGTTCATACCACACACTTCAATCCTTAATCTGGCGTATTATATTTGTCTGCATTTTTTTGCTCATTCCTTTTTGTCCTCCCGTCATGTTTCCTGTTTTGTTCAAAAAGGATACGTAAGTTTTCAGGCGAGAGTTTTAAATGCTCTTTTCTACTGCCGGTGTTTGGTATGTCTTTTTAGTCAGCATTATCACGCAATGACATCTCAAAACAATCGAGCAATGTGCTGATCAAATTTCGGATGACATTTCCCATCCCCCATATTCTGAGCTTATCTCTGCGCGAAGTCCTCCCGCCTCTTTTGCAGAGGCTTTCGACATAACTCTTGCCTTTCATCGGCATGCTAACAGCCTTCACTACCATTCTTTGCACGCTTATAACGTGGGAAAAGACTGGAATACAGAAACTAGGACTCCAATCGTCCCCGTAATAGTTCTTTCTTTCTATGTAAATCTTCTTGACTCTTAAGTAATTTGTTAACTTTTATTATGTCGACGGTGAATGAACCCCTTTTTTGATGAAAATTTTGTATCTGTAATTTCAAAATAGAACTAATTTCTTTATGTTTCTCTCCTATCTGAGAATGCATATCTTCGAGGCACATAAGCACTGTATTAACGCTCACTGTATTATTCCTACTATGTTGATTCAAAGTTTTCCCAGGCCAATTAAACTCAGCCACTTTTCAAACGACTTGTAGTCCAACGATTCGGTTCCAGTGGCAATGCTGACAATGCAAAAATTGGAGGAAGATAATAAAAGCAATTCATAAAACAGTCAAGTATTCTCTTGAAGGTGTCTTTATAAGATGAGTAAAGATAAACTGATGGTACTACTTGTGGCAACAACGGTACAGTAGCTGGGCTTGTTCCTGAAATGTCAACCAAAATTAGAAAATGCGTTACTGAGTAGAATAAATTTTCTAAGTGGTGCCGTGACAGGGCTCATCATACGACATAAGGACAAGATATTTTGACAAGGTTGCAGTATGCGACCCCACTTAGGGAATGAAAATCAAGTCAGCGTGGCATACTGACTCCTCGCTTTTCTATTAATAACGCTTCCGCGCTATCGTAAATAAAAATATTTATCTACATTCATTGCAAAAAACACTGGAAGAATTCCAAAAATGCTGCACTTTTGCTTGCACTGTTGGATATCTTGACACCGTCATCATCGATCCAGGATTGGGTTCCTGGCACGTGGGCTCTCTTACAAGTAGTTGTGAAGAAGTCTAGCGTGTAAATGTCACCCTAACATTTGTCCGAATTTTCACTTACTACCGCGCTCTGATTTCCATCGTTTAGCCCTACCAAAAAACCAGTGTTTAACGGTGGTTTTGTTTTATTTTCTTGAGTAGGGTCGCATACTTGGTCCTTGCCGATATTTTAGCCACGCCAGTAAGCTTTTCGTCCGTTAGCACAATTTCGTTCGGTAAAAGTGACCACTTATATGGTTTACATTTCCCCGTTAATTTTCGATACCCCTATAAATTCAATTAAATTTATTAGGAAGCCTGCAAAACGCATCCTCTCCTGTAGCCGTTTCGCTATTTTCAAACGCCGCGTTTAATGAAGGTGCGTGTTTAGGTTTTAAAAAACCTTCACAACTAACAAATGATCTAAAAGTGACTGATAATTGCATTTACGTTTAGAGTTTTCAAACTACACGCTGCACATTTACCATTTGATAGGACTTACACATCTGCTCCGCCATTTAGAAGATGTCATATAGGGCTCACAAAATTGTCTAATGAAAATGGAACCCATCTTACGCTTTATGATTAGCATAAAAAATAGGCGTATACGATGCAGTGTGAATAGATATTTCATAGTCTTAAGAATATTATAATAACAACCTTTTTGTAGATTAAAACACGTCCTTGATTAAAGTGGCAGTTTTCAAGAAGAGGAAGTGCTCTCTAAACCGAGAATAGTACATAATATTTTCATGCATGCTTTTTATGAAGTATATTTGAATTTATAAAGACATCAGAGTTGAATAAAAAAAATCTTACTGTCACAGCGATCTTTTTATGCTCAGCAAAATCTTTACAGGCTGCAGAAAACATGTGTTTCAAGACTGGCATCTTGGCATGACTAAAATATATTGAGAGTCTGCGTACGGTGGTCAGCATCACAACCCAACCTAAGCAGTACTTACTAATCAAAAATGCCTTATAAAATTTCGGTACCGATTTTTACGAAATATGCTGAGTATTATGCCCGGTAGGAGATAGCAAAAATAACTACTTTGACGAATTGCAGGAAGTAATTGATTATCCCATGGGCATTCGATCAGGGACCGAGGATTGCCGTTGAGTTCATCATTTATTTTCGCAAGTTTTCAAGGTCATCGTCAGAAAGGACAGCAGTGACACACATGCGGCAGTTGAAGAGTTTTCAGCCAGTCAGTTGTCAGCGCCGTATGTCTGCAGTTGAAAGCTAGGGGTTGCGGATAAAAGCAAAGGATCGGCGTGCGGTTGATCAAATCTCTGTCGTATGCCTAGGCATCAATTCACTTCCGTGCTGCGACCTTGAACACACGACTAGCTTCTAGGTCATTGATAACAGGTTCTGAAGTCAGACCGCAAAGTTGTGCAGTTAGTTTACGTTCGGAAACCTGTGGCCTGAGACTTCGTCTGTCCTTATCGGTATAACCATAAGGAGATTTTATTCCTGGGCGACGATTTACTGCGCCAGACGTCTTCCAGTCGATCAATTGGATCTTCAGATAACCATTTCGCATAAATTCGTTACGGACTTATCGGGCCTCGCATGCTTTTTGTACCGGAGTCTTAATCTCTCGGATGACCATTCACATGTAGTTTTGCTTGTGAACAATGAAATGGTCGGTGTGACGCTGGAAATGTTGCGTGTTATTCGACATCCTGCAAACTGTTTTTTTTTTAAATTGCGCCTTTAGAAGTTTGCCAAAAGAGCAAATCAAGGAAGTCCAGATGTTACTTTTTCTTTCTGCCCTCACAACGCGTATATCTGGAAAGGTTAATTTGACCATTTTCCGAAAATTGTGCAGCATGCCTCTCTTAACGATGACAAGACGTGCCGTCGAACTATCGACGCGAAAAAAGCACTTTGTATAGTCTCTTGTTAATTACAGTTATGCAGAACTGAGTTGAAACCGCATAACTAAAAGGCGTCTTTTTTGAAAAAGTGGAAGAAGAAGATAGGCTCTCCGGAACAGGTTTATTTAAATGCCGACGTTTCACAGAGCTGGGTCGGCTCTCCAATATCAAAGCGTAAAATGTCCTTAATCGATCAGAAATTTAATTTAAAGGGGCGTGTGGTGTTGGTTCAGTTCAGTTCAGTTTATTGAGGGAAATGTAGGTCTTCACCTTTGAACTCCCTATTTGTTTACAAACAACTGCAAAATCTCAAAAACTCGAAAAGGTATCATAAAGGAACAAATAATCGGAAAAACGTAAGGTCTGTACAGACAACCAAACTGTCTCGAATTTTAGTGGTACGAGCAGCTGTAGAGCTGTCGTTTCGAGTGCAGCGAAATAAATAATATATCCGGTGACAAAAATTTGCATATGTGCATGTCAGTAAGCGTAGGCGATGAGTTGGCACAATAATACATTCAATTTAAAATGTTACTGAAATATGGCAAGTAGTATTATAATAACGAAATTTGTCGAGGTTACAGAGATCGGGGTGGTAATTTAGTGCACACTGCTACACAAATCCAGCTTCCTCTTAAAAACCTCGACGGAAGCAGACATAACGACATCCACAGGCAGGGCATTCCAGGCTTCTACCACTCTGTTGGAGAAGAAGAACTTTCGTGTGTCCAGTCTGACCCCTGTCACACGTAGTTTGAATGGATGGCCTCGTAGATTTGTGGTGGTTGCTAACTCGAAGAAGTCCCCCGGTACGAGGGTACAGTCCTGACCGCGTATGATACGGAAGGCTTGTATCAGGTCACCCCGTAACTGCCTGTAACTCAAGGGAAAGAGATCAAGGTTAGCTAACCGCGTTGCATATGGTAGTAACCCTGTCCTGCCACAAGTTTCGTTGCACACCTTTGAACCCTTTCAAGGATGATGAGGTCTTTCGCGGTCCAGGGTCTCCAAGCTTGGATAGCAAATTCTAGTTGCGGACGCACAAAATTTCGAAAGACTTTAGCGAAGCAGTCTTCATCAAAGGCAGAGAAAGCCCGCTTGACAAGGTAGAGGACAGACATTGCAGACTTGGCTATCTTCGTGCAGTGCAGCGAGGGTTTGAGCGAGGTCGTAATCCATACTCCCAAGTCCTTCTGCGAGTCCACTTCTTGCGGTGGTATACCGTTTAGGCAGTAGGCCATATGGTTCGGAGAGCGAGCACTGCCGACTCGTAGAATATTGCACTTTTTCTCGTTGAACGGCAGAAGCCAGGCCTTTGACCACTGTTGGAGTCGGTTTAGGTTCGCCTGCAGATGCTCTTCGTCATCTGCAGTTCGAGTGACGCTCCAGAGCTTAATGTCATCCGCAAACATGGCGACACCACAATCCAGTCCCCTCACGCAATCGTTGACGTAAATGATGAACAAAGTAGGACCAAGAACTGAGCCTTGGGGACACCGCTTTCAACGGCAACCTTCGTCGACTTCTGGCCACCGACATGGACAGTTTGACAACGGTCTAATAGGAAGCTTTGAATCTATTTAAGAGGTTACCCCTAACGCCTGTTCGGCTCAGTTTGTGCAGAAGTCGCTGATGTGGGACACTATCAAATGCCTTTTTAAAGTCGATATAGACTACATGCAGCGCATTGCCCTCACCAACTGACCGAGTCCAACGTTCCAAACAGTTGAGCAAGTTAGTCACGCAAGACCTGCCACTACGAAACCCATGCTGCGCATCAGATAATAAATTATGCTGCTCTAGGAAGCGCATCAGCTCTCGCTTGATTATTTTCTCCATGAGTTTGCAGCAGATGGAGGTGAGGCTAATTGGCCTATAATTGTTTGCAGAGGCCTTGCTGCCTCCTTTATGCAGTGGTGTGATCCGCGCAGATTTCCAGTCGGCGGGCAAGCAGCCGGCTTCGAACAGGGCTTGGAAAAGCATGGACAATGGTTTGGCTAGTTCGGCAGCGAGCTCCTTCAGTAACATAGGCGGTATGTCGTCTGGACCTGGTGATTTCGACTCATTTAGCGTCATTAGCTCTTTGCGAACCGTCGCTTCATCAAAAGATACAGACTCAATTTTTGGACCCTCATCGAAGTCGTAGTCGGGAGGAGTAAATGGACTTTCACTAGTAAAGATGGATTTGAAAAATTGTGAAAAGTGCTCAGTTTTTCCTCCATCCTCACTAATCTCTACGTCTCCGATTGTCTTCAGGATGAGGATTGGATCTCTGTTTCGTGTGCTGCTTCTTATGTAGCTGTAGAATAATTTTGGATTTTTCATAGCACGATTCAATAGGTCTTTTTCAAAATTTTGCCGTGTCCTGAGGGTCAGTCGCTTGACTAAGTTCCTCTGTATTTTGTATGCGTTTATGGATACAAGAGTCCCATCAGTAAGAGATTTCTGCCACAATCTCCGTTCTTATTTATTTCCTTTTTTAACGCCTGGGTCAGCCACCGGAGTCGATTGTTTAGCACCTTCCGTAAAAGCGGGCAGTGGTTTATCAGGAGAACATGCAATAATTCACTGAACCATTTCCAATCCTCCTCTATATTTCCGGAAAACGCTGATTCCCAGTCCGTATTGTTGATTTCGGTCTTCATTTGATCGAAGTCCCCACGCCAAATATTTCTTCTAATTTTGGTGGGCTGTTCAGGCACGGAAAAAATTGAATAGTCCCATTGAAGTACAACGTTATCGCTTCGACCTAAGGGAGGCAGACATTGTACCTCATCTATGCTGTCCATCGATTTCGTGAGCACCAGGTCCAAGCAATTTGACTGCTGCCCCTCACGGCCCCTCGTGGGAAATAGGAAGTGCTGTGTGAGAAATGACCTGAGTGCCATGTCCAAGAAGCGTCGGTCGAAAGCTAGTTCTGGGCCGCGCGCGTATAGTGAACTCCACTCAATGAGCGGTGCATTGAAGTCGCCCATGATTAGGACGTCAGGCCGGAGAGAAAATCGTCCTAGCTCCTCTAACATACGAGCGTCAGCCTCGGGGTCACTCCTCGGCGGTCGATAGACGGTCAGAACTTCAAGGCTATGTGGTCCTGGTACCCTTATAGTTAGCCAGATAGTCTCGGCGCTGCATGCAAACTGTTCTGTTTTTTCTGACACAAGCAGGCCGTGTTTTACGTACGTGACGACTCCTCCTCCCTGACGCTCTCTCCTGTCTCTTCGAAACAACTGAAATCCTGGTAGCATTAATTCGCGGTCATCCACGTTTTCAGACAGCCAGGTTTCTGTCAAAGAGACAATGTCAGGGGAAAGGTCACAGATGTGGATCTTCAGTTCGTCTAACTTGGGCAATATACTCTGTACGTTGGTGTAAAAAAATGTTAGTTTCAGAGTTTTGGGGAGTTTGATTATGGTGCCGCTTGTGATCCCATTTAAGGAAGCTACTGTGCCCTCATCCGGATCGGTTCGGTCCAACGGATTAGGGGAGGGCGCTGCACTATCTGGTTGTCGTAGATCACAAGATCCGTCTCGCCATTCTGCAACCTTGTTCTCAGTTCCAGAACTAATTGTCGACGTTTTATTCTCTCTGACGGTGTGTAGTCTGGCTGAAAAAAAACGCCGCGGTTGATGTCTTTGATTCGGAATCGTCGTGAGAGAATAAGTCCTACTTGTTCTTGGTTGGCTAACACAATCTTGAGTGGTCGGGGACGTGAGTGCTCTGATGTGTCAATTGAGCGCTTTCCAAGCCTAAAGGCCTTGAGAACCGAAACTTCCTCATTGGGGCGCAGAAGTTCGTTGAGTAGGCATTGGAAGAGTTGCAGGTCTGCCGAGACCCGCTCTTTGGAGGCACTAGCTGTGGATTCGGGAAGTCCCTGAATAATCAGACATTGTCCTCTGACCAGCGACACTCTCGAGAACACAGTGGTTTCGTGCTCCGACAAAGGCAATATGTGGTTGCCATGATCTGACGAGGATATAAGCTGCAGTCGATTAAGATCCTCATTCGTCTCTGTTTTGTTTGCATTTTCATCAAAGTCGGAAGTTTTTGCGATAGGTTGAGGGTTTTAGGACCCATGTCATTTCCCGTGATGGGCGACACGGACGCCGATGTCCCTGGTTCCGGTTCTTCGGAGGCATTCCTCGGGACCTGCTGTTCATGTCCCTCGACCTTTTTGCTGCACGATTTCTTTTTTTCCTCTGGTTTTTTATCGTTGCTTCGCTGGTTGTTGTCGTCTTGTATTTGATGTGTTTGTGCTGGGTGTGCCGTGACATCTGCAGAAGGTGTTGATGGCGTATTTTTGTGCGACGTCCTTTGGCCCTACTTCTAGTTATTCGTCCAACAGGTACATTCGCATCGTCACGTGTGTCTAGTTTACATTGTAGAAGAGTTTTCATCTTTCCCATCTCTTCCTCAAGGCGGTTGATTTTGCCGGCCAATATCTCGATCGGTATGCGGCACGTATTTACTATCAAGTACACTTTGCGAGATCGCTCGCCGTCGTGCCGCGGTGGCCGAGGGGTTAGCGTGCGCGACTGAAATGTCGGTGGACGGTGGTTCGACTCCGTCATGCGGCGCATTAATTTGGGTGGCTGCGCAAATCGTCATTATGTAGTGGACTTATGAAAAACGGACGAATCTCCAGGAATAACAAGCTATTTCCTAATGCACAACTGTGGACAGTGTCTATGCTTATGCTGGATACGCCGAAAGTTTCCAGGGAACGCTTTTTTTTCAGGTAAATCTATGGTAAAGTGAGACAACTCGAGTTGTCCGAATTTAAGCAGCACAGCAAGCAGTGTAGAAATATCGACTCAGCCTTTTCTTAGATGTTGCTCCTAACTTTGTTGAGCAATTGGAGACGGTGTATTGGATGGGTAGGCCCTGTAGACAAGCCGAGATTTCCGACAGAAAGACCGTTTTTGCTGAAGTTTGTTCTGATCGAACGATAGGAGTATCGATGGAGATAGCTGTAGGATCGTTGTCAGAAAGGCGTTTTATAATCCACTTTTTGGTGAAGGACAGTCGTCTTCAGTGAAGAGACTCGATAGAAAAACTTCCGTCTTCAGTTTTGGAGTCTCACCGTTCTGACCTTAAGCCACGGTTGGCCTCATGATGATCGATTTTTCTCTCCTCTCACCGCCTCGGTCACTCGGGCGATGGTTGACGGGCGTTTTGCCTGTGTGCTTTGTGAGTCACCACTCCGTCGAGGGGAGCTGTTCGAAACTTTGTCGGGCGGTCGGTCTGGTAGTTCTTGTTCTTCCTCACAGAATAAACTCAGCTTCAGGCTATCTCCGTACGTCCGGTGTGGTTGTTTGGTCCTGAGCTTTACGATTGTGATGATGTAGGACTTTGTAAGCTGCAGGAAGGCCCAGCTACCTGATGGTAGAGTGGGCATCGAAGAAGACGTAATTTTTTACCGAATGAGCAAAAGAATAAATATTTTATGCATGTTTTCCATAAAATATAATTCGACTTTTAGGGACATCGAAAATCAATGAGAAAAATGCATGCTACTAAAGTAGTCATTTTTAAAGAGTGTAGCTTTTGCATGCAGCCGGAAGGAAGTATATTCGACAGCCGGCATCCTGAGGTAATTGAAATATTATAGAATTATGTTGCAGGCTGACAAATTTTGCAGCCCTCATTAATTAATCTTTTCGAAACGAAAACTCATTTGCGGAATTTCGGTTGACATTTCATGAGGTAGCCCTTTTACTGTACTATATCTCGATGGCGGATGACTTCTTACAAACAATGGTTATTCGCGCTCGAAATCTGCAATATTGTCAGGTGATGGCAGCGAGCAGTTTTACACCTGGCGCTCTATTTTGAAGCTTTCACTCACAGTCTCCAAAATCATTTAAATGGCAAACTTGCTAGTGAAAATGCACGGCTTCGCAAAGCCCTCACTCCTCCCGCTTCTAACTTATTTTCGCCTCCCCTTTCGGATTCGATGCCACAGATTTCGAAACTGGCTCGTTACTTAACTTTAAAATCAGGCAACCTGCCGTTCATCCCTCAGCTCACCAAAGTCATCTAACCGAGATGTCCACTTCAGTTTTTCATCTCGTCCCATCACAGCTATCAACTGCTGGTATCGTACCACTTTTTGGGTCAAAACCCGTCGCTACTTTTTCCCTGCTTCCTCGTCTCCTAATTCGGGCAACGGATGGAAAGGTTTGACTCAAGGACCACTGCCATAAATCTCCATGGCAGCTTTCCCAAACGGAATTACAGAGCTTCTTCACCAAAACTGGCTCACACCTTAGTGACAGAAGCGAACAGGCGAGTTCCAGGTAGCAGTTCAGAAGATGAAGATGCGATCACTGGAACAAGGTATTTATTGGCCTGATGTTTCGGATTCTCACTCGAATCCATCATCACAGGCCGTCGCAGATAAAATTGATGGTGGCACAAGACGTGCAGTATTTATAGCACGTGGGACCATATGCGCGGTGTAATTAACAGCTCTCGCAATCACCGCTGGGGTCGTAATTGATGCGGTGATGGCTTGTTAGTCCGAGTCCGAGTCGGTAATTGCCGGGATTTCGTCATCCGTGCTGGATGCTGGCGTGAAGATTGGTCGGCAAATTGGCTCAATGCCACTGGGATAATTGCTTGCCTGCGCCCACCCCACATGACTGATTCCTCTGCCCAGGGAAAATCTGAGCACGGAATATGGTATCGGAAGGTCATTGTGCTTGTTGATGGATTGCGGGTCTGAAAACCATGACTCGAGCAGCTCGCGGCTCACGTTGTTGTCACCCCTTGTGAGGATTCCGGCCTCTTGAAATTTGAAAATATGGCCGGGTCCCGTCGAGTGTGCCGCCACCTAAGAGTTGGCGTCTCCCCGCCACGCCGCTGCTGTGTGCTCGGCAGTTAGCATACGGGGTAAGCTTCCAGTTTCTCCGACGTAGTTGCTTTGTCCGCAACCGCACAAGATCCGGTAAACTACTCCAGACGTTTCCTGCCGTGACAGTGGGCTTTTCGGCCTCATGATGTGACGCCAAATGGTCGCTTTCGGCCTGTTTGCAGTGTCATCCATCCAGCAGTAGTCGACCGCCGGTACTCCAAATCCGGCCTTTTCATTCTGTCACCTTTTGGTTCCTGCTCCCTCATTTTGGGCAATGACCTACAACGTCTTTTTTCTGATCCCTTGTCATTGCTAACGCCGCCAATTGGTGCAGATGTCCATACAGCTTTTGGTCTTCTGATGGACTGCTGAATAGTCAGTAGCGGCCCTACGCAGGGTGCCACTCTCCCGGCACCGGACATATCCCTGTCTGGCTGCCAGCACTCTCTAGTCCCTTCTGCAGTTATTCTGTTTAAACTATGTTATTCCCGAAAATGACGTCCAAATCTTTATCTTCCCCTCCGAAACCGAGTCGTAGCTGTTAGGGTCTCACTATGACTTGAACCGTTGCGACAAGTCCCTTGTGGGGGCGACCGGCCAAATTTACAGACCTTCATTGACTCAACATTGAGATCTCCATTGCACTACATGATGCCGTAATTTCTATTTAAACTATCAGCCTTTCACACCTGACCGTCACCAAGGACATGTTTGAACAAATGCTCCAGACGGGCATCGTCCGACAATCAGGGAGTTTTTGCACCTCGTCCTTGTAATTGGTCCCCAAGGTCACCAACGCGGACTACGGGACCCCGAACTCGTCAGCCTACTGATTGTCCATTCGACTTTGTCTCCAGGACCCATCGCGTTCCTTATATCTCAATAATACCTTCTCTAATACAGACCTGGACCGGGTATTCCATGAGATTCCTATCATCATAAATGACATTCTGGAGAGGGCAGTCACCAGCGCCATTGTCCTTTGCGAGTTCTACAGCATGTCGTTTGGAATCAACAGTGCCTCCCGGACACCCCAGACAGCTTCACCGTCTGCCAGAGATCTACATCTACAATATGGACTTATTGGTGGCCAGCAGTACCGCAGAAAAACACATAGGACCACCATCAACCCTTATTAATTAATTCCGGCTAAAAGTCGCTGCAATCCGACGAACCTATTTCTACTGCATACAGCGCCTCCAATGATACAATCGACGAGATTTTTCAATGCAACCGCGCAGACCAAACCCACCCCTTGCTTTCTTGTCCAGAAAGTTGTCTTCCAACAAATCACGCCAATTCATGTTTGAACAGCGGCTTCCTGCACCACTCACAGCGGCTAGCAATTGCGCTTGGCTCTCAGCGTTGTAAACATCTGCTGCGATCGATTACTGAGCTGCCCCTAAGCTCCCTGTTGCAGTATATACTGCTGCCAAGTCTGCCTCCCCGACAGTATACTTTAAAAACTTGATAATGTCAAACTAACGTGCCTCGACTACAGGTCTAATCGCAATTTCGATAATCCACTCCCAGAAATGGCAAATGTTTCTGCCACCAAATATTTGTTTCCCACGTCAAAATTAATCACTTTTTTTAAAAGAATTTCCCACCTGTCCTACGACTTAAGGTCTCTTCTGAATGCATCTCTTTGTTTTGTAGACGGCAACTGGACATTTGAGTCCTTCATTGTTCTCGACCGTCCGCACACTGTTTTGGATAACCTTTTGTGGAAATTTGAATGCGAGTGTTGTTTGTTGCAAAAAGTATATTAGGAATGCGCCGAAGCTTTTACTATTGAAATCCAAAGTCGTACATGTGCCACTCAATTTAGCGGAGTTTTAAACTGCAAAACACATCCAGGCAGAGACAGAGGAGGATACTGAATGACCGCCTCCAACTTGTTAACTATCATCAGCTACCCACAGCCTAACCCCGACCATCAGTCTTCCTGTCCAAGTTCCGTCAGTTGTAAGCTGGAGTGCTGAAAGTCACTCGGCAATGGAATAGTCGCTTAACACATTATTATTCAAAGCTCAGACATTCCCAATACGGATTAAATATAAGGCTGGTAAAAAAAGATGATTTTCCATTTAATTTTTCCAAAAAGTATGACTTTCTTGTTACAGGCTCGCATACCATAATAATTATTTTGAATGATATCATAAAATGCTGGCCGCAATTCTGAAATGCATTTTCGAGTAGGGGGACTACTGAAGTTATTGTTGTAATATTGATTATCATACGGCATAATCTTAGGTTTTTTTAGTTACCACAGAATGTTAATATGTGGATATACTTCTACTCGGTTACCTGCAAAAACTAATTCGGTTAGAAATGGCTACTTTCAGTGCGTTACCTAACAGATGAATTTTGTCGAACTTTGCGACTGATTAATAATAGCTCGCAAACTGACATCAATGCATAAACCTAGCACCTATGGTAATGAGGAGGAAATCTATGCGAACTGCAAAGATAAATGAGAAATTAGAAGTCAAATAATAATCTGTAGAAATGCCATTTTTTTCCGAAATGTAAAAAAGCTGAAAATGAAAAATGGAGGTAGTATGCATTCCGAGGCGATTTAATAAAAGGAGAAGGCTCATCGGAAAATCGAGGTATACTCGTGAATTTTCAAGTCGGTTACACCAACCCGTCGTCAGACGAAAATGAAAAGTGTAAGGGAGATAATCCTACTGGGGAGCTAGGGGGACATAGAGATTACATCGACAAGACAGACGTTTATTTGTGTGGGTGAAGAAAGTGTTTGAATAGGTGGCGGACGTTAGGGGAGGTGAAGGGGGTTTCACACTGTCTCAGACGCCAGCAACAACCACAAAACGTCGACTCTAACGGAGAAAGAATATCACGGAAATTCTATTCCTTGCCCTACACGCCGAGAATTTCCGAAGCGATTGCTCGACAATTAAATTAATTCGGCATCTCCATCGCCCAAAAACCGGCGTCTTCATTGCGCACGACATTATCCCGGGTAAAAGACCCCACACCGACGGAGCAGCAAACAAATGTCATTTACCGCATTCCATGTGCAAACTTCTCTAGCGTTTATGTTGGGCATACCGGCCGACGACTTGGGACCCGCATTAACGAACATAAGTTGGCCATCCGCCGACGGGACCCCTTGTCTCTCGTGTTTGCGCACTCCCTTGAGTGTGATCACCGCTTCAACTGGGAGGGGACCGAAGTGATCGTTAGTGCCAACACCAAACAAGCGCGAGAGTTTCTAGAAGCTTGGCACTCAAATAAAAATAGCATCAACCGCCATGTCGACTTGGACGCTCACTACGAAGACTTACGTTCAAGGTTCGCAGGCTTGTGCCCACCCTAAGACACCAACTGCTAATCCATGTTCGGCCATGTAGAATATCACGGATTCAGCACCTCCCCCACAGAGTGAACCACAGTGTGAAACCCCCTACACCTCCCCTAATGTTCGCCACCTATCCAAACACGTTCTTCACCCACACACATAAACGTCTGTCTTGTCGATGTAATCTCGATGTCCCCCTAGCTCCCCAGTAGGATTATCTCCCTCACACTTTTCATTCTCGTCTGACGACGAGTTGGTGAAACCGACTTGAAAATTCACAAGTATACCTCGAAATCTGAAAATCTCCAAAATGAGGTTCATTCAGTAGATTTTAGATTTCGATATGCACAAGTCCTGTTGATGGAAGAACTTATGAAATGTGACAGCATATGTAGAATTATAGTAAACAGGGGTCTTAGGCGAATTTTACACGTTGATATCCTTGAAAAAATATTGTGATCGAGGGCATGGCTCTTAACTTCAGTTCAATTCAGTTTATTTGAGGAAAATATGGGTGTTGAACCTCTGAACTCCCTATTTGTTAGAAGGAAGCGAGCTATATCAAAAATTAGAAAATGGAAACATCTAACAGCTACATCGTTTCTTCATTTTGGCAAAGTTTTCGAAGCCAGACAGATAAACAACTTGTTCCAAGAGTTAAAAATATTAACGCTACTAAATGTGCTGTACAGAATTCTGTATATGGATAGTTGGTGCTATCTCAGTTTCTGAGGAAGACGAATTAAATGTCAACACACATTCAACAGACATCTGACAATAACAAAAACAAAAACATTACTGAAATACAGGCAGTAATATAACAACATTAATAAACTGTTCGAACGAAATGCTAGGCGTTGTCGATCAGGTGGCATTATGACGTTTGGTGGTACACTGGTCCAACTTGCGCTTAAAAGCCTCGACGGAGTTGGACATGACGACATCTGTAGGCAGATCATTCCAGGCCCGATCACTCTGAAAAGAAGAACTTCCGAGTGTCCATCTTCGCGCCAGTTATGCGTATTTTAAGTGGATGACCTCGGAGGTTCGTTGTGGTCGCTAACTTAAAGAAATCAGCAGGTACGAGACAGCAGTCCTGGCCGCGCTGTCTGCAATTCAGTGGAAAAAGGCCGCGATTGGAAAATCGTGTTTCGTAGGGTAGTGTACCCTGAACACTTACGAGTATGGTTGCCCGCCTTTGGACCTTCTCAAGGATGCTGAGATCTTTAGAGGCCCAGGGTTTCCATGCCTGAATAGCGGACTCTAGCTGCGGTCGTACGAAAGTCCGAAGGACTTTAACGAAGCAGTTCTCGTCGAAGGTAAAGAAAGCTCTCTTGACAAAATAAAGGTCTGACATCGCAGACGTGGCTAGCTTGGAACAGTAAAGCGACGGTTTTAGAAAAGCCGTTACCCACACACCCAAGTCTTTCTGGGCGTCTACCTCCTGCAATGGTAGGCCATTTAGGTGGTAAACCCTCCGGCTCAGAGATCGGGTCCTGCCGACTCGCAAGACGGCAAAAACCAGTCCTGTGACAATTTCTCGAGTCGGGTCAGGTCTGCCGGCAAGCGCTCTTTGTAAAATTCATTTCGGATGACGCTCCCAAGTTCAACATCATCAGCGAACATGGCGACATCACGATTCAGTTCACTGACGCAGTCGCTGACGTACATAAGGAATAGGGTCCGGCCAAGAACGGAGCATTGTTGAACACCGCTTTCAACCGCTACCTCCGCCGACTGCCTGTCACTGACGTGGACGAGTTGAGCACGACCGATAAAGAAACTTTGTATCCACCTGAGGAGATTACCCCTTATGCCTGTTTGACTTAATTTGCACAGGAGACGCTGATGTGGTACACTGTCGAATGCTTTCTTACATTCGACGTAGACTGCGTGCACTGCATTACTAACATAACGGCGATAGCAAAGGCAATGTGAAGTTGTTTAGAAACACCAATTTTTTTCAAAAAAGCCGGAAACTTCCATAAATGTCAGAAAGGGTTGTAATTTAGTATCCTTCAGTTTCCGATACAATGAATTTGTCCATACAAACAAGCTGTGAAACTATCACAGTCTGAATAGAAAAATGTCTAAAAATAGTCTTTTGGCGAGATTTCCATCTAATGATTCTCCAAGAATTTGTGTAATTTCAACTATGACGTTTTACTTACTCTCTCATCCTGAATACTGATTGCGAAACGATTTCCTGAAAAATCCTTGTATTTTTTGCACTTTTGCTTTGGCTACGATACGGTTCAATAAGGAGGACTGGAGTTTGCTTGGTGTCGCCGAAAAGACGTCAGTGAGTAACAAATCTAAGTAATTTTGGCAGATAATATCACAAACCTCATACTATGGTATGCATATGAAGAACATTTTTGTACGTGAAATAAGGTGCGCTTTTCCTTTGTTTCTTATTATGTTGTTTCATAGCGGCGCTGAAATATCGCTGAATATTTCATGTTTTGCAGTCTTTTTATCCAATTCCTCACGCAGACATATTTCTCACCAAAATCGCAAGACACAAACTAGAGGTTATGGCACTTCCGTTAGTTTACCCTAAATTGTGACTGCGGTATGCTGATGTCCCAGTTTTTGTCCTCAAAATGACCAATTGCAAGCGCTCCACAACACTATGGACTCAAAATTCCGGGGATAACATTCACACTCGAAAAAGGAGGCCGACAGTAACCTCCACTTTCTGGATGTTCTGGTACTGCGTAAGACCGACGGAACACTATGCGCATCGGTCTACCGATAAGACACTTATGCAAAAGTTTTTCTAACTTATGAAAGCAATCAGCCAATCTCTCACGAACGGAGTGCTGTCTACAGTCTGCTTAATTGCGAAAAAACACAGTGTTCTTCGGAAGAAGGCTTTCGAGTTAAATCAACTTTTTGTGTGAATTGCTTTCTCCGAATGAATACATCAGAGAATCTGTAAGTCGATGTATGAGGCAGAGAGAGTCGACGAGAAAGGAGCCAGGTACACCAAATAAGATGCCCGAAACAAAAACATGGCAAACACTTCCTTACATTAAAAGGGTCGAAACGCATTGAAAGACACCGAAGAAAGAACCAAATTCAGGTGGCGCACCGACCATCAACTACCTTGTACACTTAGATCATGCACCCGAAGCATAGAATTAACTATTTTAAGAAGAAGAATTTGTTTACAAGATCCCTTGTGATGCATGTGATGTCGTCTATTGTGGCAAGACTGGAAAATGCGCCCCTACACGCATGCATGACCATCAGTTGCCCATGAAGAGAGGAGGCCACCTGTCTCAAGTTGCCATTCATACCCTGGACACCGGGCACACTTTCGCTTGGGAGATATCCCCTATTGTCGCTGTGTGCCCCTAAAAAAACCCAGAGTTCCTCGGGACCGTGCACTCAGACGACTCATGCATCAACCGACACATCGAGTAAGATGCTGTGTACAGAAATTCCAACGAGAAATGTATGAAGGAGAAATGGACCGACAAAAACGACGGCCGCTTACTGGTAGGAACGCCAAGCGATTTTCAATTATTTAGGTGCACTTAAGATGTTAATTGTGTCGCGCAATTGGTCTCTGTCTGTGTTTGACGACAAAGTGGGGAACCGAGGTCAAAAAATTGCCCAATAAACGTACATTTTCCAGCGGACATATTTGACTTCGAACGTCAAAACAGTCTCGGGTTATGAGAAGGAAGAAGAGTCTGAGTGTGTTACTACTTGGTTAAGGATAAGAACTCGCACAGATTTGCTAATTTGACTTTTAAAAATCGGCAAAACCCTCGGTTTTTTAGAGACAACTCGTGCGTTTGAAGCAAGATTCTCACGGTTAGCATTAGACATAAAATCAGTTTTTGAGGTGCGGCAAGATCGGTTGTATAGGACCGTTGAAAGTAAATTATCCTCTTTCCAACGACAAAAAACGCTGAAGTGAGTCACCGAGGGCTAGGACTTGTAATAACATAAGAAATTGTCCGAATATACCGCAACGTCCATTTTTATTCAAATCTATGAATATTCTGCTGGATAAAATTACTAAGACACGTTTTGAGCACAAAAGGACATATACTTTAAGGCGCTGTGCGAGCGAGCAAAATATGCAACGTTTAAGGCGTTTGAAAACTCTCATTCCAGATTTAACCACCAGATTTCGCAAGACGGGTTACGCACTGCACGTAGTATGATTTTCTTCTATTGGTTATTGACATTTCTGTAAATCAAAACATATTGTTCGAAATCTGCAAATAAATATTTTCTTTGTCTAATTCGGTAGCAATCCATATATTTTGTCCAGTTGTTTGTTCGACGAACAGATGCCTTCCGGGTTCAAAAGTTTGCGATTATAACGCTTTGCAGGGCCGTGAACCGTCCACGCGTTCCGCATCCTGCCTGTCTGTCCCTTACGTCTCATGAAATAGACAACGCAACCTACACAAACTGCAAACTTTTATGATTTCTATATGATGTCTCTCCAACGCCAGAGGGGCGTTTTTGATCTTCCAAACATTGAAAGAACACAGCTTCCAGACTGTGAAATCCTAATGCATATGTAATGAATGATCTGGCTTAGAGGTGGCAGGGAAAGAAAACTTTTAGAAATTAACTTCTACCCTATTTGTAGGAGTACATTCAGAAACTGAAGTCCTGGTGTATCTAAAATATCACGAGATTGCGCCGCAGGATAATCCATATTACGACCCACTACTTTACTTATCTTCCTTCAATCTGGAACGCATGTAAGCATTTCGGCTAACATTTTATGTGATCATTCACTAATTCTGTACGCATGCGACCATTTCAAAATGTGATACTTTTGATGTATTATGACTAACTTCATCGTGTGTTTGCAATGATCAAATGCTCTAAAATATATAGTGACTTTGCTCAAAAACGCATCACTTGTTGCCTTTCAACGGAAATTTCGACAAAGACTTGTCATATTGTAGTGTGTTCGTCAGAGCATGCCATACAATTATATATACTATTCCAAAAACATAAAGGTCCACCTATTTAACATTCAAACGTCCGTAGCGGCATCAGAGAACCCGCAAACCAGACAACAATGAGGTCCCACGAGGAGAGTAAACGTATAATCGAAATAGTTGGCATGTCAATGTATCCCTCACTTCTCAGCTTTATTTTTGCTGCGAATCCAATGCACTTGTCTGTCATTTGTTTAAAGTAACTTTATAGTTATCGAAAACACGTACTCATTTAGAACAAGTAACGTTGTTTTAGTGAAATGCACCTGTCATTAGTTCCTGACGTTTAGGTAGCTGATATTATCCCATGAGGTCTCCAAATATTTAGACGATAGCCATAGGTTAGATTATCAACCTGCATTTTAGCGCACTGTGTTCGACTTTAAATAGCCTAACAATACAAAGCCCCCAGTAAGCTTGCTTCGGCTACCCAATTTAAGAAAGTTAGTTTAAACAACAAACCCTCAATACATTATTTCCCTTTTCCCTAACCCCTGCTATCTGCTAAACTGGATGAGAATGTTCGGCAATTGAAGAATATGTCTAGGGTCCATAATTTTAACATAAATGTAGGGAGAAGTAGGATGACATTGCGTGTAGCCAAGACAAGTGAAAAGAAGAAGAGGGTAAGGTGATCGCTTGGATCAGTTGTTTGTTTATCCGACGTTTCGAACTCCCACGTGAGCCCATCGTCAAACTCATTTCTGTTGATATCAACTTTCATTCGCGCTATTGACAGATCGAGGTATCGATAAAATTAGACCTCAATCGAGTGACACGCACTCTGCTGCAGGCGCGCAACTCGATCGTCCGATGTCCTCACACATTCGAATTTAATGCCGTGTCCGGGCGAGGGCGAGTGGATAGCTCCTAAGGCGACTTTATCTTTCCGTCTCACAACCATCAAATGCTCGTGACGTTTTGTGCGAATTTGTGCATAGGCACACTGATGCGCGCTTCAATTCGTTACCTATATTATGCAGTGACGGGCTGCAGTTGGAAAGCCGTCACGAAATTTATTGGCACGAACAGTTCCTGCTGTACATGCCTGTTTTTAATTCATGTGTGGGGAAATGTGCTTCACATTCACCAACCTACTTAAGTTGACCACAACTGCAGTCAATCGGATAAATGGTTCCCCGATTCCTGATTGGTTGAAATTGTATTCTTAATGCGCTCGAGTTGCCAGCGGACTGTTACAACAGCGACAACAATTCTAGATTCTCTCATCAATCCAGGGGATTTTCCTGACAAATCAACTACATACAGCACTGAGCACTAGCATAAAGGTTTCGGCAGCCTCTTCAGTTTTCTTTTCCGGGCCTTTCGCCTGCATATTTCGATAAAATTTCCAGGGTTCCCATTGTCTGTGAATATTTTCCTCAAAAACTAGACCTCTTGACGAATTCTTAACGGCCGGCAGGGTGCGATGGATTTTTATACAACGGTAGAGTGTTCTTAAGCAGCTGCTTTTGTGCAAAAAGTGGTGGTTACCAAGAAAATTTAGGAAACTAGAGCTTTTGTCGTCTTGCACTTCTCCGTAGCCTTTTCTTTGAACCAGGACACTAAGGCACGAGAACTGGCTATATTTGTCTTCCTGGCTTCTTCTAACAAATGGGTCGGTGTATGTCCATTCCTGAGGGAATAGATACCCGAGCTTTAGCGACAGAGATTGGCCGGGTGCAGTTCGATGAAGTGTCTATAAACCATCTGATAAACCCCAGTGATGAACCAGCTGCCCCAGGTTTATGAGCATATTTTTTGTTTTCGGTTCCAACTAATGATCTGGGTTATAATGGACAGAATGTAGGCAAAAAACCCGAAAAAGTGGTTTATAAATCTGCTTTCTTGGCTTTATCGTCTCTCCTCTGCTAACAAAAATATATTGGTCTCAGGCATCCCAAGAAATATTATTTGATGGTAAATACGCTTTTTTGGGAAAAGGAGAAAACTTTATTGAGTAAACTTTCGACGTCGTTTCCCGGCGTTGTCGTCAGGGGAAAGTGGAAAAGACGAACACCAATCAATACAGACTGAGGCACACGACGGCCTCTCACCGGCTGAAGCACCAAAAAAATGCTAATTTCTCGGTACGTTTGAAATGTTAACTTTTTGCGCATTACTTCATTTTGACGACGACACGGGGAACCGACGTTGACAATTTACTCAATAAAGTTTTAAGGTTTCCCCAACCAACGTATTTGCCTTCAAATATATATATATATATATATATATATATATATACAGTACCTGTGCTAACTCATGAAATGTCACGAATTAACACATGTTAACGCCTTTAACGCAAAATCGGTAAACACTACGGCTCCCAAAGTCTGATAGCGGAAAATAAACGATGTGCCAAAGAAATAAAGCAAAGTTTGGTTAAGAAAATATTATTTACTGAGATAAAAATAAATAATTTTCGACAAAAGTCACATTTTCGAGAAACGCCTATATTACAACCAAGTTAATAAAGGCTACGTATGAGGACGTATAAAGGAGGAGGGCGCATAAAAGGTCAAAAATAATTAAGGACAGAAACAGATACAAAAAATTAGTACTTTGTAGACTGTCCATTCGAATTAATAACAGCAGAAAGTCTGTCCGACATAGACATGACAAGGTTATCTATGGTGGATTGTAAAATGTAATTATTGAGTATGAAATCCAATTTTTCCTGCATTGAAAGAGTCTTCTTAGCTTTGTGCGTATTTCTTTTGACTATTCCAAAAAGATTTTCGATTGGATTAAGGTCGGGACTGTTGGCCGGGATGAAAATGGATTGGAGGCCAATTGCGGAGAGCGTGGTTGTTGTCTAAAATGTTAGATTATGTTTGCAAGCGGCATCAAATTCGTACCTCTTTAGAGCGGTGGACAAGTGCATTGTCCTGCAAAATTACAGTATCCATTCGGCGCCGATTTATGCCGTTGTAGCCGAAAGCATCCTTGACAATTGCAATGAACACCTTGCTGTTGATGGTGTCGGATGTTGACCGCCAGACAGGCCGCTCACCGAATTTAATCGCCATCCAAACCATCATCCGCCGACAGTTCTTGAATGTTGCCGTCGGTGTAGTATGTTCTCTTGGGAAGTTCTTTCCACATATGACAGTTTGGAGCGACTTCGTAGGCTTGTCTAAAAATAGAACCTCATCGCAGAAGAAAATGCTCTTCCAAAATGAAGATCTGTATTTAATATAATTCTTAGCAAATAAAAGCCGTTCTCTAATTAGTTTTCTACTTAAATATGGCTTAATCATGGCCTTCCGCCGCTGCAGTTCAAATTCCTTCATCCTTTTTCTAATGATGTTCATAGAAAACATCGGCAGATGTTCCCGCTGAATGGCCTCAATGGGCATGTAATGAAACTTTTTTAATATACGACGAATAAAATCGTCGTCTTGCTTACTTGTGGACCGTTTTGGTCCCCCTATCTTATTTCTAGGAACAGTTTTATCATTAATAATGCGCCACAGAGTGGCCTTGCTAATATTGAAAATATTAACTAACGACTCACGCGGGATTCCTTCCGCCGCTAATTTTCGAATGCGCTGGAAGTCAACTTCGGATAAGTATTGTTTAGACATAGTTATCGTTTGGCGTGGCAGAGCAAAGTGACGGCATGTCGCGCGAACTCAATATATATTCGTTTACGACACGCATTTTCAGTCTGGTAAAACAATCACACTGATAAACTTTTTTATTTCGGTATTTTGAAACATAAAACTTTACGAATTTGTAAAATAGAATTTTTAGATAAAGAATCGCACGTTATTTCCTGAATACAATAAGAAATAATTTATCTGCATTTCCCTGATTTTGTTGATATTGAAATTTATTTTTTTCTTTTTGTTCGAAAGTTTATTAAAAAATTTCGTCCTTTTATTAATCTTCTTAAACAGATTAATAAGGTTACACAAATAATTTCCATCCGAAAGCTTTAATAGCGTAGGAAACTGCTTGAATATCAGGAATCCTCCGATTTCGCCTTAATCCGGCCCGTTTTCTATTTAATATACAGATTCGTATCAAACTTTCCTTCAGAAAACGGTCTTTTCGTCCTTATTTCAACCAAATAAACACAAATAACGACACCAAAAATAAACTACATTGTCCACTATAATTTTGACCTCGGCATTTCATGAGTTAGCACAGGTACTGTATATTCAATCAGGAATAGGCGCATACCGATCTATTGGCTTCAGGAAGCAAGAAAGCACTGCATGGGTGGCAAAGGTTACGAACAGGCAACCAATTACCAGGCCGAAGTCATAATAGCAGCGAGGAGGTACGACAGAGAATGTGGGCAGATTAATACAGTACTATTTCGGTCTTATCGTACCTTCATTCAGCCAATCATAACCCTGACCACCAACAGCTGGGTCCAGAAACACAAACATGCGCTCAGACGCACCTGGCGCAGTAGATCCACCATTGGGGTCTACCAGATGGATCATAAGCACTTCATCGAACCGAAGTTCATTAGTGCCTCGCCACAGGTCATTCTCTGCGACAGGTTTGTCCGTGCGCATGTTTGTGTTTCTGGTCCGAGCTGTTGGTCAGGGTTATGATTGGCCGAACTAAGGCACAATAAGCCCGAAATAGTACTGTATCAATCTCTCAACATTCTATGTCGTCCCTTATTGCTGATATATACATATACATATATATGTATATACATATATATATATATATATATATATGTATCGCGTTCATCATCTCCCGAAGAAGACGAAGAAGAAGAGAGGGCGAATCCATGGACCATATTGTATCCGAACTGACGTTTCGGAAACTTCCTCGTTTCCATCATCAGAGTAGCGTAATTGTTGCACTTGCGGGTCTTGAGTTATTCCGTCTTGCCGCTTGCCTCGTATTATAGCCGTGCTGGACGCACGAACTTTGACCTGCCTGTTTGCCGCTGACTGGCTTAGGCCTCCCCGGAGCTGACCGCTGATAGGCCTGCGTGACCTTTGTCTAAGCCAGTCAGCGGCAAACAGGCAGGTCAAAGTTCGTGCGTCCAGCACGGCTATAATACGAGGCAAGCGGCAAGACGGAATAACTCAAGACCCGCAAGTGCAATAATTACGCTACTCTGATGATGGAAACGAGGAAGTTTCCGAAACGTCAGTTCGGATACAATATGGTCCATGGATTCGCCCTCTCTTCTTCTTCGTCTTCTTCGGGAGATGAGGAACGCGATACAATGTCTGGACCTCGAATCTTTACGCATGTCGATATATATGTATATATATATATATATATATATATATATATATATATAGGCAGAATAACATTACCGACAAAGACAAGGGAGACTGGAATGGCCATTTCTGGCTTATTAGCCGTCGTCAGCCAGCCATACCCAAGCCCGAAGTGTGAAACACCCGAGCCTCGAACTCGCGACCTGTTGGTTTAGAAGTCAACGCCTCTACTCACCGGGCCACGAGCCCGTTGCCTTGTCGGTTTTCGATCGGGAATATACAGTGGTAGGGGGCGCTCACCGATCGTTCATACGGAACTCACTCGTACGGAACTCGGTAATGTTATTCTGCCTATGTATCATGCGCCGCTGTGCGGCTGCTGGTTGGGCTCGAGAGAGAGCTCTTAAGGCACAACGGAACGAGTGAGTTCCGTATGAACGATCGGTGAGCGCCCCCTACCACTATATATATATATGTAGGCAGAATGGTATTGCCGACAAAGACAAGGGCAATACCATTCTGCCTATATATCATGCGCCGCTGTGCGGCTGCTGGTTGGGCTCGAGAGAGAGTCCATAAGGCACAACGGAACGAGTGAGTTCCGTATGAACGATCGGTGAGCGCCCCCTAACATTATATATATATATGTGTATATATACACATATATGCAGAATGATATTACCGACAAAGATAAGGGAGACCTGAATGGCTATTTCTGGCTTATTAGCCGTCGTCAGTCATTCTTTTCCAACCCCAAAGTATGGAACACCCGAGACTCTTACTTGCGACCTGTTTGTGAGAAGTCCACGCCTCTAAACACTGCGCCACGAACCCGTTGACCTGTCGGTTTTCAATCGGGAATATACAGTGGTAGGGCACGATCACCGATCGTTCTTACGGAATACACTCGTTCCGTTGTGCCTTAAGGACTCTCTCTAGAGCCCAACCAGCAGCCGCACAGCGGCGCTGCTATATCATGTCCATATCCGAATTATACCCTTCCTTTGAGTATAAAGCTGGAAAAAGACGACCTCTTCTTCCGAACAAGCAAAAAATGAATATGTTAATGCATGTTTTCCACGAAATATAATCACATAAATAAGGGGATCGTAAATCAATGAAAAAATCGCATTCTACTTATGTAGTCATTTTTTGCAGAACATAGTTCTTACACGAAGTCGGAAAGAAATTCATTCAAAAACCTTACCCTGAGGAACACGGATAATTCTAGACTTATGCTGCATGTTGTTAAGTTTTACAACCACGCCTAATTAATGCTTTTAAAACGGAACGCATTTCAAAATTTAGGATGAAATTTCATTAGTTAGCCCAACTGCAGTATATAAATATATATCAAGTGAATAATTTCAGAAATTACTCAGTGCAGGTCTTGGAGTTAAATCTCCGGGACATGACTTTTTAGGGTCAGAACCGAAATTTCGATGAACATTCGAGTCGAAGACAATCAACTACTGTGGAATAACCACGTAATGCCTATTTTACAAACAAGTAGTAATACCAGTAGTATGAATTCCAAATGGTAAAGTTATTATACCGTACTCCCGACATTTTCGAGTAAAATGGGTGTCCACAACGAAATTCAGCAACGAATATGCCTTCGATCAATAAGGAGACATTTCTTAAAAAGTTACTTCTTAAAATAGTGCTTTAATACTGCACTTCGTTGGCGGATCCCTGTGTACTTTGCATTTTTGCTTGGTGAGGCCAATACAAAATTTGACACTTTTAGCCGTCTCTTTCACGTTCGTAAACAATATTAATATTTAGCAATCGTACGCGTAAGGACATGGCTTTTTCTATATAGTGCGGTCACTTAAACTGCTGTTTGTTTCCTTTTAGACTCCGTTTTTCAATTATGAATGCACGTCAGGGCGCTCCTATAAATACTGATATTTTGCTGAAACTACTAATGTTTTGCTCGTTCCATTTCTGAATTAGATATGTGCAGAAGTTATACTACAAGAGATGTATTGGTTCATGTGTATAAAACTCCAATTGACCATTTATGTGACATCAGGTGAAATTTTCCAAACGGCACAATAATTTCAGCCATTTAAACGATGCGATCCCTATCTACGTTACCACTGCACTTTAGGGAATTTATCACATAGATCTGCTAATTTGACATTTAGGAATTGATAAAACCTCTGGGTTTCTTAAAATAGCATTAGTGATAGCAGGTTGATCACCAAAGTTAACACCGGACATAAAATAAATTGTCAAGTTTGGCTTAATCTGTTTATTAAAACTATCGCGGGTAAACTACTATCCTTTCAATGAAAAATCGCTTAGGTGCGTAACCGGAATCTAGGACATGTAGTAGCATAGGACATCGCACGTATATACTCCAACGTCCATTTTCGCTAATGCTGACTGATATTTTACTTGATACAATTATGTAAACACAAGTTCTGCACGAGAAAAGGACATTTCCTTGAAGTATGCGGATGAGCAAACAAAATGCGCAATGTTAAAGATGTCCAGAAATTCTTGCATCAGTTTACGTAGTATTAGATTCCATGAGATAGATCACGTACAGTATGGGAAATGACACATTCCTCCACACTACTAAGAAGACGTCATACTACGTACTGTAGTCGATTCGTCTGCGCGTGCCACGGACGCCGGATCCGCGCATGACACACACACAGGCAAGAAAGAGACTGCCCCGATCTCAACTGTGTGCAGGTGTAATTGTTGCCCGTGGCCTCTCAAGACACGGTCGTCAGCGAACCGCGATAGTTTAGTAGCGCGTCCGATAACTTTATGGTGAGGTGGGTGTGGCGGAAACATGCAGGCCTGAGAGGGCAGCCAACACGACACACAGTATGCCCACGCTTATCCGACAAAGACTTACCGATTAGGACTATAGCCTCTAAACCGATCACGCCACAGAGGACTATCAAGAGCTATGATGAGCACGGGCAAGGGGGGGGGGAGAAATTGCAGAATGTGAACAGGGTATCAATAACTAAAGTCAACTTTTTAAATCGACTATGGAGCCTGAAGATTACCTGACATGCGCATTACCGATAAAAAAACTGTCCTTGCAGATGGCATATCAAAGTTAGGCAGAATGACTGCACATTGGACCATATGAAAAATAGCCATCACTTCCAACATAGACACTGGTGAGACTTGTTGTATAAATGGCTTTCTAATAGTAGGAAAACTTTATATAACTAGGTTGGTTATTAATTCTTGTCTTAAAATGTGCGTGTGTGTTCACACACCCCTGAGATACATATGAATCTAGTTCACAGGACGCGCATATTGGACACTCCTGCAGCATGGATGTGATTTAATTTGTGAATGCGGCATGGCAGGTGTGACATCGCATTCGAGAACATGCACACTTCACTTATGTACGCCGCTTGATGCAGTCTGTTGCATGAGGTGGAAACGAGGACGCGTGTGGCGCGCGCAGACGGGATACTCAATCCTATCGCCCACTACGCTCAGCCCTGCGACCAGTTGATTGACAGGCTCGGACAGCTAACTGGTGCGTGTGCGAGTGGAAGGAAGAATAAACCCAACACTGGGGAATCCATCTGTGGGAGCTGTTTGTTTTTGCCAGACATTGTGACCGCAGCAACCTCCGGTTGTCTTAACATTGTCTTGTCGGCGAGGTTTGATTCTGCAGGACCGCCTTAGTGATACCACATGGGTAGCTTTCTAAAAAAATTTTGCAGATGCGAAAACGCTGACTTTATGCAGAGGTGAACATAAATCAATTTCGAGTTATATTCTCTCATATCTTGTCAATACGAATCACCGAGTCGATACCAAAGAAGCCTTTCAGATTGTCTACCAGATACCAGCAAGCTTCTCCAGAGGTCTATGCCAACGGATGCTATCTAAAGCCGAGGCAGTGGCTATAAGGCCAGCCACTCCAGTGCTATGCAGTCAGAAGAGGCTGACACAGGCGCTCTGTCTTCTGTGGCCAACGTCGACCCCAGATGATGATTGCACGTCGCCCCAACCTCCTGATGGAAGTGGTGTGTGCTCAACGTACCCGACGTACAAAGATTACTCGCCCCCTTGACCCAATGACTACGACACGCCGACCACGCCATAGAACGCCTCGCCATACGAGTGGTGTGAGGTCGATGAGTGTTAATAACCCATGAATCATTTATGCACCTTTTAACGTCGCACATTGTTAAATTCTATGTAACTGTTTTGGCCTGATGACGAGTTACCGAAAACAGATGTTTGCCAAATTGAGTTTTCAATTGAAACATGGGGAAATTTACTGAATTTAAATTTCACGTATTTGCATCTTTCTTACCATTTTAATCCAGCGAGTGACTGTGCCACGAGGGGGGGAGGTCTGCTTATACGCCGGCCCCGATTACTTCAGGTATCAGTTCACACGCGCTTCCCTCCGCTTGGTTCGAGCCCTGCTTGCCCTCTCTTCATTATCATAACTCAGCGGGTGGCCAAGAAGTCTTGCTAGTGGAATTGTTCCGACGGTGTAGAACGCCATGGGTTCCATTACAATGGTCACGCACTGCGATCTATCACGCGCTACCCTCAGTGGCCTTCCAGTAGTGATTGCACATCCTCATATCCTCTTAATCCAGCGTATGGCTGTGTCTGGTGAGGATTGCATACAAACAACCTTCACTCGCTTCCCTGCGCTTGCTTCGAACTCTTTTTGCGCTCGCCTTCCCCTCTTAATCCAAGGAGTGGTCAATTTAGGCATGTTAACTATATAGTATGATGGTATGCGGCTGCAGAACCAAAACCCGCCGTCTTTTGTCATCCGATCCCGGGTGGGTAAAGGGAGAGCCGGAGGATTATCTGACATGCGCATTACAGATAATAATTCCGCTGTGACTTCATCTGAAGAGTCTGTCGAGGAGGAGAAGCAGTCGCACCTTCTTATCTTCGTCTCTATGCATAACTTAAAAATTTAAGCGAACACATTACATAAATTCTGCATGGCAACAAACGTGCTCTTAAATATCTTTACTTTTGATGCCTCCGCTTGTAGGTGCTATGTCCCCATTTTTTGGTTTTTATCGAATTACCTGCTGTACATCGTCCACAATTCCGTAGACGGCTGTTCAAAAGAAAAATGACCATTAAAATGTCCTTACACGAACACAATATATGCATCATTATCCGTTTCCAAATGCAACGGCAAAATCTTGGCTTAACTGCAGAGGACCTTTTAAATCAACTAGAGACCAGGTGAGCGGCGATCGTTTACCTGTCACTTGTTATTGTATGGTATGAAAAATATGACTGAGACGTGACCATGTCAGACAGCAATATGAGCGCGAGTGAGGTTACATTTTGAAATTTTACGCAACGAACTTGAAGATGGAAAGAGAAGAAGACGGCCTTCCTCTCTCCCTAGCTGCTTGGCGTCCCTTCGACCGAGTTAGCAGTGGCCAATTTTGCCTAGGTCATGCATAACATTCTCTCTAGGATTCACAGACCACAGCCGGTCTTATATTCGACAAGGCCGCGGGAAGGCTTCCTTTCTTCTTTTTTATTTTGCTGCCTGCTAATGCAATTAGTGGTTTTGGTTGAGGACCGGGAGCTCACATGCGGGCAACGAGAAGAAAGGGTGCGCTAGCCTTGCTTAAAACTACAATTCATTCAAGTAAGTCCATCTCACTGATTTCTTTCTAGTCTAATAAGGGCGCACAGACTGCTGTCAATAGTCTACCCATTTCTAGCCCATGTTTACCATTATGAGCTTTCAAACTAATGCAGAAGTCCATCATCAAATATACAGTAGATGTGCTAACTAATGAAATTCCAACCAAAATTTCGAAATGTGTTCTCGTTTCGAAAAGATTAATTAAGTAGTGCTGCAAAGCTAATCATGATGCAGG
>CACRXP010000540.1:233323-358347 GCA_902702965.1 Spirometra erinaceieuropaei | reverse complement strand
GAGCACATGGTTACAACTATAAATCATGTTTATTATTTATAATTATAAACAAGTTAGCAACTGCGGCTTTAACATGATATGCAGTAGATGTGCTAACTCATGAAATGTCAAATAAAATTTCGAAATGCGTTCTCGTTTCGAAAAGATAAATTAAGTAGTGTTGTAAAACTAATGATGATGCAGCATATATATACAATGATCCAGTTACAGCTCTTTCGTCTGTATATTTCATATTATAGTCATAAAACGTGTAATGATTTTTGGTAGACAATGTGTAATTAACGTAAAATATTCAATGGGAAGCCATTCAAAATCAGTGGTGTATATTTACATCGGTCCTGCTGAATGAGCAACCAGGCGTAATTTTCAAATGTGCCATGCATGGAAGCTGATAGTTGGCGTATTATATTTACATATTATTCTGCGGAGGTCTCCAGTGATGTTCTTATACTGGCAGATTTTGTACATAAGATAACGTATTACCGAATGAATGTGGTTGTTATGTCAGTGTTAGTGTAACGAATCATTCGGTGGTTATAAACATATTAGCGGTAATCAATCAGAGTTTTCTAAGGCTAAAGTAAAGAAAGTAATTGTTGAAAACAGAACGTTTTTAGTGTAATCCCAGCGTGTGTGCATCTAAATGTTTAAATGTTAGTTCAACTGATGTGCCAGTTAGTAAAACACAGCATATTTTATTATTTGTAAAACGAAATGTCATGGAACGGTGTCGCAAAATGCGTTTATGAAAGTCTTTTGTGTACAGTTCGACTGTCCTTACATAGAACAGACTGATTAAGTATTCAGCCAGAGCGTGGATTAGCAGGACTAAATGAAAATAACACTTCAGTAAGTACAGTTCAGTATGGGTGCGTTCAGTCTAAAAACAGCGTTCTACGCTGTGTTACTTGCACAAAAAAATTTTGCACAGCTTAAAAACCATCAGCAGATAGTCGCAAACATATGGATAGAGAAAAAGTTTACATCAGCTAAGCAAGCGTTATGTTTAAAAAGCGCCATTGACTGTGTCGGCACGGTTGCCTCTATGCACAAAACTTATTAAAACCACGTATCTAAATATAAGCCTTTAGGTAATACCACCTTTAACACACAACACTTGCTTTCGCCAGCAGTTTAATAGCTAGTGCCACGTGATGCCATGTTTATGGTTAGACATTTCCCTTAATGACGCTCTCATTTACGTGCCTGCCTAACTAAAGGTATTGCCACACTAAAAGCAATGACCGCGAATGATCTGAGTAAATCTTAAGGGGCTGACGATAAGCAATCCAAATAGATAAGCGGACAAAATTTCTAAAGTTACCATGCAACGTAGCAGACCACATGGTCACAATTATAAATCATGTTTATTATTTAAAGCTATAAGCAATTTGGCAACTGTGGCTTTAGCATGATATATGTGGTTGATGGATCGGGCCAGCGCTAATACTTGCGTAGGGTGTTTGTTTCCAATACAATGTCGCGCCAAATGGTACCTCGATTTTGCCCCATCTGGTAAACATTAGCGATGGAATCTAGGGAGGAAGACGCTAATGACTCGTTACATAGGCTTCATCGGAAACACACATGAAAGTATCATTGTGGTTAACAAAAGCCGATGAAAACAAATTTGAACAATTATCAGAATGCAGAATGTGCAAAAAGGGAGAATAGATTTAAACAAATATGCGCAAAAGTAAAAAAGTAACGAACATACCTGTGCAGCTCTCAAAGTAAGGTGGGCACAAAGAAAACCTTGCAGCAAACAGTAGCTTTTAAAAACACTCTGATTGTTGCTTGCTGTTGTGGCCTGCTTGCTTCAACGACCTTTTGTCAGATGTAAGTCAAGTCCAAAAAAGTAACACATCTACAAGATATCCATCCCAAATTTACATCACCTAACATATCTGCAGTTCTGTCCAAGGACGTTTGGAATTTTTTTAGCTTCTTACTTTGAGCTTCATTTGGTTCACTGGTCGTCCTATGTCGGAGAGTGGAAGCAGCTTCGTTATTTCAATCGCCAGCGCCATGCCTTTCAACTTCATTATCCTCGCGTTTTCATAATCCAAAATATGACTGTAGTTAATAGTGTCGTTTAGATACCAGTTAAATAAAATATTTCGTTATGAACTGTGTTTGAACAAAAAGCGTATTTCGAAGATGTTCATCGTTTCTGGAGTACATTTATGCATTAAACAGTATGTTACAAAGTTTAGCATGGAAGTATTGCTGTCTAACCGGGACTGGATGTCGTCTTCGTCTTGATATACCTTTACTCATAATATACATATTTCGCCACGTCGCATTGTTTAGACTCGACGCCATACATTCTAGTGCATACGGCAAAAATGTTTTAGTCTTTTCAAGGATTTTCCCTGTTTTGAACGTAAATCCTTGCTTGAGACATCTGTCACTAACATTTCTTGTAGCGCTGGAAATACGAATAATGTAGAAAAAGGCAACATCAATTAATGCAACTTGTTTCAGAAAAGCTGTTCGTTTCAGTTAAAAGGGAAGAATTTCAAAATTGTGGTAGGTAAGCATTGGACGTGCGGATAAAAATATCCTTTTGTGTATTCGCTGTACACGCCGAATTTTAATGGGAATGTCCACGGTCCTAAGATTGTCTACGTGGGCCTCGAAAGGACAACTTCGCTTCTCTTTTTTAAGAATCTGACTATTCTTGGTAAATGCATTCAAGCAGTTTTCACAAGCCCTGCTTTTCTTACTCGTGCGATCACGACGTGCGTGCTACTATTAACTGACACTCAGAACACGGGTAATTAAAACTCAATATAATCACTTACAATGCTGCTACAACAAAGGCATGCCCGTCTCCATTTCGAAACTGGTGGAACTTTGGTTGATATCGCCCAATTTTCTTTCATACAGAGAGTGGTTGCGGAAAGGAATACTATAAATATAACCATAGAATAGAACTATAAGCTTTTGTTTGCTTCATGTCCTTGAGGAGTTCAACGGACAAATATACAGTAGTTCAAAATGAATATTTGGAAAAAAATAAAAGCCAGGAAACTTACAGTGTGTGCCGATCTCATATAATTTTGGCCAAAATTCTGTAATGCGTTTCCGACTAGCAAGAATTACTTAAGTGGGGTTATTGTAATGATTATGATGTAGTATACCCTTATAAAATCTCAGACTTGCCAGGATATCGGCTTTTGAATACATTTCTTCTTGACCGGCTGCAGAAACCGCACTCGTTAAAAAATGACTGCTTTATTAGCATGCATTTTTCCTATTGATTTTCAATGGTCTTATAAATTCAAATATTTTTTTATGAAAAACATGCACAAAATATGCTTTCTTTTACTTTGTTGACAGAAACTAACATTTTCCTTGCAGTTTATTCCCACAGAAAGCGTTAATTAAGTTTTTAAAAAGTTTCTCATTATGAGATTTTTAAGACCTTGCGATGTCCATGCACGCCAGACCGCACATGTCTGTCTACTAATGCTCCTCATGAAATGTACAACACAGTCTGGATTCATTGAAATATTTCATGAACTCTATGTGGTATCTTTTAAAAGACATAGAGGAACATTTGATTTTCCTTACGCGGAAAGCTTGCACCTTGTAGACTGAAATTGATAAACGCCGACTCAACGGCAGATCAGGCTGAAAACTATTCGGGAGTTGGGAAACGTTTTTAAAACTAAAATATACCCTGTCTTCAGGCATAAAATATAAAAGAAATGTGATTGCCTACCAAACATGCAAAAGAAAGCATATTTTGTGCATGTTTTCTATAAAGTATATTAAAATTTATAAGGCCATCGAAAACCAATACGATAAATGCATGCTACTTAAGTAGTCGTTTTTTACTGAGTGCAATTTCTTCAGGTCAAACAGAAGTTTATTTAAAGGCCGATATCCTGGCAAGTCCGAAAGGTTATGCTGCATGCTAATCAGTCTAACAACTCCTCGCTAATCGGAAACGCATTCCAGAAATTTGGCCAACATTTTATGAGATCGGTCACGCACTGTATACCGCAAGCTAAGCCAAATTTTACTTAACAGGACAAATGTTGGAATGTCCATTATACATGACAGTCCACCTTGGGCAGGGAAGATCACCCGCGCAAGAACAAGGTTATAGTGATAATGGACTCGGACTGCACCTAACGCACTCCATCTTATTCCTCCGCCTGAGTTCACTGTCAGAACGGAACGCCTTCCAAAACAGTAGTATTGGAACGCTTTTTGCATTACTGGGCAGTTGTCAGTCACTCATAAAGTGCAGTCAAGAATATGGAATTTTTCTGGACATATTTCAGAACTTGCCACAATTTCGCGTGAGCTTGGACGATTAGACTAATAGATGTAAAGATTAATCGCATTCTAGGATATGGGAATTTCCTAGACAAACATATTTTAGAACACCTATTTGACTTGTGTTCAAGGCCAAGTACTAGTATTCCTGTAATATTAAATCCATTCGAGCTTGATTCAAATGTATATAACGGCCACCAGCGATGGAAATCGGGAGCGGAATATATCTATTTTGTCATAAAATTTAAGTCGGGATTTAAGCTGGTATACAGGGCAAGTATATGCATTGGAAACATTACCAAATTTCGCGAATGACTGTTTACTTTACCATCCTGCTCAGATTAACAGATGTTAATATAACTTCACCCTTGTCAATATTTTATAGACATGTTTTGAACAAAGCGGCTTAATGCGGAAACACTCCAACATTACTTGTTCGAACTAATGATATATACCGAGCCACACAGACTTTATAAAAAGTATGCTGAAGGACATCGCTTACGCAGTTAGGTATTAGTGTGCCCACTTACAAACATTCTTTTCACATTCACTTTCACTTGTCAAAATTGCAATATAACTTTTGCAGCAGTTGCAGTCCCACTAAAAAATGCTAATATTTATGAGTTTTCCAGTATTGTTCTGTGCACATATGATCGACAGCTAGGATATGCCAGTTTAAACCATGTAAACACTTATTTGGTTTATTTATTTCTTTATTTTGCTGCCTGTTACTTCATTTAGTGATTTTGGCTGTTGGCCGGGAGTTGCCTTGCGGACAACGAGGAGTAAGTGCCAGCTTGCCTTATTTAACACTACAATTCATTCCGTTAAATCCTTCTCACTGATTCCCTCTTAATCCAATGAGGAGCGCATAGACCGCTGTCAATGGACTACCCAGTTTTACGTCCAGTTTACCGTACCGAGCTTTCAAACTCGTGCAGGAGGCCAATCATCAGAGATATTGCCCCGAACAGAACGAGCTATATTTACAGAGCGCGCGTACTAATCATCGAGCAATGACGCAGAACTGCAAGCGACTTTGTAGGACTCTGTACATCAACACGGGATCGATAAATCGATTTTCTGAATTCTTATCCGAGACCCAGGCTTTAACGAACAGACTGTTGCGATGCTCAACCAGTCTTATTTTTTCCTTAGGTATATATGTTGTAAACGAAACTTTATTCCCATTTCTAGCAGTATCTCGAGCAAATTCTAAATAGGACCTCAGAGCGATCAGTTTGTTTACCTCTAATGAAATCGGACGGTGCTGTCGGCAATTATATCGTGGGTTTTGTGTCAGTCAACTACCAGGTCGCGGGACGGCTTCCGCGTATCCTCCCCCATACTGCTGCTTCAGTTATTCGTTCATCATTGATGTCCTACTACTATGCCAGTGAGACCTGTAGTTCCTGTTTGTGCTTTGTCTTACTGTTTATTCAATCCGTATTCAGTTTGTCATTCAGTTTGCCGCCCCGATTCGCGACCAAATGAGCCTACATAGATAAATTAAGTAGACAGGCAAAAGGGATATATGTTGTTTCTGTCTCATTTTTAACCAAATTTTAAATTTTTCTGCATACTCATGTGACGTTTTTTGACAAAAATTTAGAGAGTTATCGGAATTTTACGGTCGCTTTTGATGCGATTATTTTCTGGAAAAGATAGGGTTTCGGAACCGTCAGTACAAATATAACTCGGTTCACGAATTTGCTTTCTCTTCTTTGTTTTCTTCTGGGATTATGAACGCAATATATACATATATTGTAGGGAGCGCTCACTAATAGTTCATACGAAACCTCCTTGTGCCTTTTAGCCTAACGAGCTTTCTCCCGAACCCAACCTGCAGCCGCACAGTGGCACATCATATAGACAAACGCTTATAACCGACAAAGACAAGGGAGACTGGCATGGCCAATTCTGGCTTATGAGCCGTCGTCAACCAGTCATACCCAAGTCCGAAGTGTGGAAAACCCGAGGGTCGAACTTGCGACCTGTTAGTTAGGAGTCCACGCCTCTAACCACTCGGCCACGAGCCCGTTGCCCTGTCGGTTTTCGACCAGGAATATACAATGGTAAGCCGCACTCACTGATCGTTCTTACGGAACCAACTCGTGCCGTTGTGCCTTACGAGCTCTCTCTCAAGCCCAACCAACAGCCGCAAAGCGTCTTATGATAAAGTCGGTTAGTTAATACCGACTTAGACAAGGGATGGTATTACGGGCTAATTAGCCGTCGTCAACTAGTCATACTCAAGCCTTAAGTGTGGAACACCCGAGGCTCGAACTCGCGACCTGCAAATTGTCGGTCGCCATAATGAAGCGAGAATTTCCTTTTGCTAAATGTCGTGCAATGCATAATCATCAGTAAGAAGGTGTTGTAAGTCATTTAGGAAAACCGTCTATGTCCTTTCCTAATGCCTGATTAGTCAGCAATTCCACAGGTGCCAAGGGCGGGCGTCGATATTCGACGGAAGATTCTATGCAATTTTTATATGCTGCTGGTATTGTCTTCATTCTGGCGTCCTAGCAGAATTTGTGGGACAAAACACAATCGACCACTTTACGGCCATCCTTTAAGTCCGTTTCAACGCATAAAGGTCTGTCGTGACTGGAAGCCGATTCGGAACTTTCTATAGCTAATTCGAGGACAATAATTACTGGTTACATCATATTAATATATTACATCCTTATAATAATTGCGCACACGCCAAAATATTTGAGTATTTGTTTAATTCGTGTGCAACTTGCGATAGGGTTATGAATAATTTATAACTAATTAAGCAAGACGACGTCCAAGGGTCTCGCCGAAAGAGTTTTATAGTCTCTTAAATATAACGTATCGACACTTGTACTAAAACATCTAATAAATCATTACGTCGGAATGCGGGTGAACATAAATTTGTCTTAAAAAACTTTTATGTGTGGATGCAATACATAAACAGCATTATGCTTTGTGGCCTCTACAAAACGCAGTTTTGCTTGGCTCAAAATTCCATTCAAAATAATGAAAACTGACGCAATCAGCATGGGTTGTTCTTTTTCTTTTGAGAAAAATAGTGAGTATAAGGGAGACAGAGGATTACTTTTTTGAAAAAAGCCGTTGAACTCAGGCTTTAATTAACACTGCGTGGGATAAGCTGCGTTGTTTTTGTAAATCCTCATGAAGCGAAATATCTGAAACCAAGCCTGTCTTTCGTACTTTGTTCCTGCAACACATAACGTTTTCTTTCACCAGCGGGCCAGTGGCTAACTGCGTGTTTCGGCATAAAGTAAGGTCTTGGAATACCCTAACAATGTTAAAGGAACAGTAATGTTTTATAAAATACGTTTTTGACAAGGCTGTTAATATTTTTGCAATATTTTTAGCGTATTTTCACTGAAAAATGGATGCAGGCCCTCCAAAAATAATGGTTAATCTAGTCATAAATTAGACAAAAAATGCATCCAAAAATTTTGAATAACACTCATTGCAAAGACAACCGCCCAATGTATATCGAAGTGCTAGAAAATAAATACAAACTAAATGATAGATTTCTCTGTTGAATTCTCTCTGGACTATAAAGTAGAGGATGAAGTTGAGAAGGCTCAAATTGTGTGTAATTTGATATGTAGGCCATTGAGTATTTTTTTAGGGCAAATAAACCTCGATGTTTATAAAATTAAAATAATATAAATTTACAATTGTAAATATGAGGCAAAATCAAATATGAATTTCCAACTGTCAAAAGGGTGTCCGCGCAAAAACCTAGTCTTCCGCAATCGTGTTAAAGTGCTCTCGTTACTACTAACAGTTATAAGCTGCTTTTTGTCGGCTTGTCGTTCAAAGTGGGCAACGGAATGTTTGTATCTTTAGTGTGGTCTTTATATATATATATGTACACATGATTATTCTAATGACATAACAATAAGTATATGGTGATAACGCATAGTGCTTTTTAAAACTTATCAATCAAAATCCTTAAGAGCTGTCCTTTATTCTATAACAACACAGTTTAGCTATGAAAATAACTTGGGGATTTATCTTGTGCGTAACAGTTTATGTCAAATTATTTATTATGAAAATGGCATTGCGTAAATCGAACTGGACTTTTTGATCCTCATCTTGGATTTGTTTCTCTTATTGATCTCGAAAACATCCTATTACACGGTTCAAAGTCAACGGCGTAAACCCTAATGTATAGAGCAATAATGCTGTAGACTTACTAAGGGATCCTGCCGTCTTATACATAAACGCTTACTTAAGGCAACGGTCCGCAGAGTTTCGTATAGTTTCAAAAACACCTACATCCACCAATGTACCCTGTTGCAGAAAACGTGCTTATTTTGATTAAAAAGGAGAATATTTTAAAAAGTTGAATAGAGCAATCAACGAGCACTTTGGTTAAAATGTGACGCGGTAACAAAAATAATACTAAACTTTGTATGTGCTAATTCGCAAAAATAGTAATCTGGCTATCGCTGACGTTCTGTAGAAAAGTTGGTGATCCTAAGGTTTTCTAAAAAAACGTCGCATATATTAACTTCATTTCGATTTCTAGACATCTGACTAATCACGGAGAACCTTTTGGATTACCGTCGTTCGAGCATCATGCGTCACAAATGCATTACGAGCAGCTTGATCAAATACAGCAAAACTAATATTTATTTGTTTCCTCTCATCAAGAGAGGTTGAGGTAATAAAAATGATAAGTATAGACGAGAACCATAATTGAATGCCTGCGTAGTGTCCTATTACGATCACATAAACAATCGTTCAATCATTTAAAAGTGTTTGCCCGACAAAATGAATGTCTAAAGCGTAAGCTTAAAATCTAAGTGGAATTTAGTAGTCTTATCATAATGATTGAAGTACATATGTATTTGTAAGTAAAAAGCATCACAAACACTTTTTAACTTGTCGCACAAAATGAAGTGCAATGGCGTTAAAAGAAGAGTTCCTCAAAATCTTTATGCACAACTTAGCGGCCCTTTTTCTGGGCAGACAAGTTCAAAATAAAATCAGCATAAACACGTAGAAGTAATTTTACTATAAGTACAGTTTCGTACAGGGAAGTTCATTTCAAAAACGACATTCTTCTCTGTTTTCTCAGTGCAAATTATTCTGCATATATTTAAAAGCCACCTGAAGTTAACGTCAAAAATAACGAATGGAGAAAGCATGTCCATTAGATATAAAGGCTATTTAAGAAAGGCACCGTCAACGGCGTTGGCATGGCTGCGTCTTTGCCCGAGGCCTACTAAAGCCACGCATCTAAAAATAAGCATTAAGTTGCAATTACCTTTAACACACAACGCTTGCTTTTATTAACGTTTAAGTGGCTTAATTCACACTCGAGTACTAAACATTTTGTCGAATGATTTCTTTGGCGTCACTGTTACTTAAACGCACCGCATAACTTTCAGCACAGCCTCCGTGAAAGCACTGGTCCCGCACATTCTGCACAACTGTAGATGAACTTATCATAAAAAATGCAAGTAAACATATCCGCAACATTTCAGCAGCTGTCACACAATGCAGCAGAACATGTGCTATGATATATGATATATATGATATATGATATATATGATATATATGATATATATATATGATATATATATGATATATATATGATATATGATATATATATATGATAAATTATGTGTCTTACTTGGTTCAAGTTATATATAAGTATGAAAGTATGCGTTCAGTCAGTTATGAGCAATCGGTGACTCTGGCTAACGTTGGTACGTTTGCGTCGTTTCTGGGATACCGTGCCCCTCAAAAGGTACCATGATTTTGACCTAGGCCGTAGACGTTAACGATAAAAGAGAGAGAATTCCCCACTTATGACTTGTTACATAGACTTAAGCACAAATTAGGACAAAAGTATCGTTAGTGTTACAAAAGCAGACGTAAACAAAATTGAATAGGTATCAAGTTGCATCAAGAGGGGTAGATTTGGATAGAAACTGCTTGAATATAAGAAGATGAAACAAAATATTCCTGTGCACGTCTTCGAATAATGTGCACAAAAAAGACTTTACATACAATAGCTTTCAAAAGTACTTGCATTATGGCTTTTAGATAGAAACAGCAAATGTTCAAGACCCTTTACAAAACGTGGATTGCATCCCGCTAATAAACCTTCTACTCAACCCCAATTGCAAACCAATTTCAAAGAAATTAACAAGCTATCCCTTCTTAAATTACATCGCCCTGCATACGTTTTAGTTTTTCGCTCCGGACTCTGTTTTTGCGTCAGTTCGTCGGAAGTCGCTATTTTGCTGTATGCCAACTACGTAAAAGTAGTTAAATATATTGCATAGATATTCGTTACAAGACAACATTAATTGCTGACCATCGTTTTAAAACAGCATTTATCCCAGTGTCGGATAAAGTATCTGAAAATAATTTTGGCAAAAATTAAATGTTAAATTTTGTTAATATGTAAATATCCCTGCATAACTGGGACTGGGCGTTCTATTTCATCGTCCTAAATCACACTTCAGGGATTCTTCCAGCTTTGTGCATGAATACTTATCCAAAACATTTGTCATCAGCATTTCATGTGGCACAAATCATAAGGATGACTATTTACAAAGCCTACACCCAGTAATCCAGTTTGTTGATGCAAAACAACTTATTTTGCTGGCAAAGCAGAAAATGTGAAAAAGTGAAAAGATACAATGCGACTGAAAATACAGATCAGTGTATGCATTACAACGTGTGGCAGTCCGAATCTGAACAGGGATGACTTCCGATAGGAAGGTCCGCGGTCCTTAGGTCATTTGCGTGGGCGTCGAAAATGTGAACGTTGCTTCTGCTTTTGAGAATTCGACTGTCATGGGAAAATGCATGCAAGTAGATTCCATAAGCTCTGTGTTTCTCATATGTGCAATCACACCGTGAAACTTATACATTGCTGACCGTCGTAATGAATGCAGTAAAATCTCAATAAAATAATTTAAACGAAGGTAACTCGGGTATGCGTCTTAAGCAAACAAAAGCCCACCCTCATTACGCAATAGTAGACTGTTGTCGGTTATACATCAGTCTGTCTCCACGTAGAGAGGTTACAATATCTTCTGCGTGTCCCTTAAGTCAATGGCTCTTCGCAACTATGTCAACCATTGCGTATGTAAACGAAACCAGAGAACAAATACAACCGGCCCTTAATTTTGTCGAGCTCTTCCGTATGTGAGAAACGTCTCGGAGGTCGTCAACCGCCTTCTCACTGCACATGGTATTGGAGTTACACACAGGCGGATAGCAGTCAACAGGCGCCAAATCATGAGGCCGAAAGGCCTGCTGCCAAGGCAGGGACGTCTGGAGTCGTTTACCAGATCCGGAGCAGCTGTGGACAGAGCAGCTGCGTCGGTAAGACCGGATATTACACTGGACGAGGATGTTTGAGCACGCAGCAGCGATGATGAGGAAAGACGCTAGTTCTCAATTGGCGGCTCATTTCACGGAACCTAACCTTAATTTTCAGGTTTCAAGAGGCTAAAATCATTGCAAAAGCTGACCACCGTGTGAGCATGGAGTTTCTCTAATCATGGTTCTCAGGGCCCGAACCAATCCGCAAACGCAATGATCTCCCCGTACCGTATTCGGGGCTGCGGCATTCCCTGAGCGGGAAGTCAGTAACGTGGGAGTGGTGAGGGGATAAGGAAAGCACAAATCCCGATGACCGCGGATCAAGTTTCCAAGTAAGTAACACGCCAATTTCCAACACACATGAGGAACCTGCGGCATTTATCGACTCAAACGCGAACTGATGGGCCATTATCCCCTCAAAAACAACCTCCAGCAATGATCGCGAGGTAATAGTACTGCAGTCATCGTGTCTTCACCACCCTTACATGTGACCGTCTCTGATGATGGGTTCGCGCGATAATCCGAAACGTCAGGTTTAATAACTTCCTGTTGCAGTGATCACATCATCGTCTTCTTTCGAGCTACCTCCCGGGACTAGCATGTTCACTTATATCGGCAGAGAGGTTGCGGTTAGGGTAACTATAATGATCAACATGGAAGAGTACCATAAGTCAAGGTTTGCGCCGTGTCCTCCGATAAAGTCACTTCCAACAGTTCAGTCATTCAGTAAAGTGTTTGGAAAAATGTTAAGAAGCATATACTCGCAAAACTTAGTAGAGTACAAAAGGCTCGTTTGAACGAATGGAGCATGGTTCAACAAAAAAAAATCAATGTGTACTGATCCAGTATTTCAGGCGATAAGCAAGAATCGGTTACATTCTATGATTTACGATTGTCTAGTTTTTTTAGAATCGTAGGTGATTTCCTGAACAGATATCTACTGTGACACCCACGGCTTGCAAAGCAGACAAGGTTCTCCAGGTACTTACCCAAATGCTGATATTAAGGATGGCGTTTTTAGACAAAAATAGAACAATTTTAAAAATAGAACATTTTGAAGCAATCGGACTGGAAATTAATAATAGGTTTTTTGCAAAAGGACGGTGCTTCATAGAATATAAACTTCAGCAAGATGGAGTATCAACAAGGAAAAGGCTGCCTAGGATGATCATCTCTTCACTTAGTTCCGTCGTCAGATAATCATGTCAAACCGCATATTTGTAGAGTATCCAAATCTAACACAGGCACATTGTTTATTTAAAGTTGCTGAGCATAATGTTGTACTACAGCATCAAGGACATATGGCTCAGTCGGTCGCTAACGGAAATAACATTGGTAACCCGTAAAACTGCTCTCAACAACTGCGGCTTTTGGTGTCCACCCGTTTTTAAGGAATTCAGCAAATGCGCATCGCGTAAGAGGCACGTTCATTGAGAAGAAATTAAAGTTAGTTTATAAAGTATTTTTACTTCAAAAGGAGAATATTTTGCGCCTCGGTTTGGGTTACCATTAATTCCTGGCGCAAACAATATCAAAGCGACTCCCAGATTTATCAGTATCACATCTCGTCCATTGTTTCCTGACCACTTAAAGACTGCCTGTATATAAAACTGATACGAAATTCAGTATGGGTTTAAATTTGACAGGCCATACTCTTTCTGCCAATACGATAATCCCGATAATACAGACCGCCGTAAAAAAGCAGAAACAAAAATATCCGCTTATTTTACTTCCAAATTACTAAACCGTCATAATGGCTGCAAGCGTTTAGTTAGCACTGCTTTGCTGAGAAAGCAGCGATCCCCAAAGTTTCCAATACCCGAAGTACTCTGGTAACGATAAGAATGTTTTCGAAAAACTGACCTGTTAAACCTCATTTACGCCCGTCTGACAGTCAACTAAACTGAGATAATGTCGTCGTGGATAAATATGCGTATTAGTGTAAGCGTTGAAATCGGTATGTTACGAACAGAAACTTAAAAAAGCACAAGAGTTAACAGATGAATATTTATTCTCTTTAACCCTCATTTCGAAGGGGCGAGTACTTTCGATTACTTGAAGCATCCCCAAAACATTCTAGACTGAAATATTCAGAAACGCATTTCCAAACTAAATAGAGTGGTCGGGGTTCTCGTATTCTATGGAGAAAAAATGTTGAATTAACCGTGATGTGTCAATGAATTTACTTGTGGAACCTCCTCAAAAACCCTGCCAAATAATTGGGTATTCAATATTTTAGAAGTGTAATAACATCGTTTTTCTGCGTGGTATACTTTTTGGGGATAAAACTCTTTGTTTTCAGTGTCAGGTTGCGATAATTCGACAAAGAGATTTGTCGTGAGAAAAGATTACTAGACATCGCGGCTCAACATATGAGCAGGGCAGGAAAAAACGACCTACTGACGAACGCTTGCTGTCAGTCGGTGTTTATACAATATGATAACAGATCTTTGTTAGTGACCAGATGTTCTTCGTATCTTTTTTAACTTATGTGTGAATTAATGGGTCAAGGCTTGTTAAAATATTATAAATATTACAGCAAAAACTACGCCACTTGTAAATTGTAAAATATCGTACTAATTATACATTCAAATATTTGTGCGTCGACTTAAAACTTCGTGTTTATTTCTGCATTCAATTGAAGCATTACAAAATGTAAATGATAAACCGGAATTTTTTATGTTACTTAATTCGTGTTACGGGAACACGAGAGTAGGGACAATCCATTTTAAACATTTAAATACTGTAAATTTATTAATTCGTACAGTTTTTTAAAGAACTGTCATTACTGCTTCTAGAATATGCAGATAAAAATGTTATCAAACAAGATATGTTCAAATGTGAGTGACAAATTGCTTTGCCTTCTACGAAGACAGTTTTTTATCCTAATGACCCTCCGAATTTAGATCCGCGCATTCTTGCATTCTTTAGTATAAGAGCTATGTAAATATAATTCAAGCGTTTTGCCAAAAAAGTTGCTACACTTGAAAATAATGAAATTTGATACAGAAAACATGTTGGTTTTAACAACACGGAAGGTTATTCGATGTTAAAAAGGGAGAATTCAGATCAATGTGCTTTTATGCTCTGAAGTGCGGAAATTAAACCGAAATACAATTTTAGTTTAACGATCGGATATTGTCCCGCATTAAGCAAAGGGCCAACAACTTACCGCAACAAGGCTTAACGCTAGACTGCCGTGTTAATAAGATAAATTTTGTATGACTTGCTTTTCACTAGTTTGTAATTTAGATACGAGACAAGCCGACAGTTAGCCGTTTTCGCAATATCTCATTATTCATGCAATTTGTCGGTTGTGAGTTTACAACCGCAGTGAGTCATAACAGTAAACCATTATAACTACAAAGTCAGCAATGTAAAGAAAAAGGTGAGTTCTTTGATTTGCAGCTGAATCTCTATCAGTATTTTTCGGGAATTTGGAAAGGTCTCTTAAAAGTTCCAATTGTACTTTGACTTTCGCTTGGCTGAAGGTTAAGTACCTAGACATCGGTTAGTAAAATGACTGACCAAGACACTTATAAAAGAAGAACCTGATTTAAAAAATGATTTTTTGTTGCTTAGGAGCAAAATCATTGCTGACTTTCTTTGTGGGCGTTGGTGTCACTCGAAAAAGGGGCATTATGTTTAGATGAATCTATACATACGCTTCAAACACCCATATGCATTAGAAAGCTCAAAAAGTAACTGCTTTGGTAAAGGCTTTTGAGAAATGTTCTGTTTGGAAGCTTTTCGATAAAAACATTTCCAGCAACCTATTTTTATGGACAGTCGTTTAAGAACGCTGAAAACCGTAAAAGGTTCATCGACATTTTCGGGCCCCATGAAACTGGGCGTAATCTACCGTGACTTAATCGTTGCCGAAGGTTCGCTGGTTCGACACACCGAATTTTATGTACATGTTTGCATCTGTCAATTTTATTTACACCTTTTATTCACTGACCAACTTGTTCCTCTGGAGTCCCTATCGGCGAGAGCAAGCAAAATCGTATTTGCCTGTGCCAACTACATTTAATACCCGATAAAAGCCGCTATATATGACGCCACGGTAACCACTGAACGATATTCAAGAATAAAAGTAAAGCCATCATGCAACACCGGTATTACGGTTTATTTTGGTCAAACTGAGAAGTCCGTCTCTACACGATAAAGAGAACATTGTTTAGTAGTAAAAAGCGAAATCTCTTTTTTCAGGTTGACACGCATACGGCAGAAACTGGAAAAAATTAGTCTGGAACAGGGTCGCAATATAGTAGTTTGCTCATCGTCGAGAGGCCATGCATTCTGAAAACTCGCACAACGATCGACACATCGAACTGGATGGTGCGTACCACAATCTAAAGGTAAAGCAGAAAAACCGTTAGCAAATCGAAAAGCGATGCTAGGCAGCAGTAAAAGATTGACCGACAAGAATGATAGCGCAATATCGATTTTTAGGCATGTTTAAATTTTAATATTTTTTTGCACATACTTCACGTCAAAGGACAAATTGGGAGCCAAGGTCGAAAATGTTCGAAACAATTATGTTATCCTTCCCAAGGTTTTATTTCTCTCGAAATATGCATTGTTTCATAGACAGGCCTTACGCGCTTGCAGTCCCCAGAGTTTTTGCATTTTCGGCATTTTTGTTTTTTTGGGAAAAAAGTTGATATTCCCAAATAACTAAACATTAACTATAGTTTTTCCCTGTTTTTTATCTTATGTATAGCTATTCATTTCAATCTAGAATGCCATTCCGTATACACAGACTAGTTTCCGAAAGATAAACACTTTTTCATAAATGTAGGCATATTTCATTAGTCAGAGATATTGCTTTACTTCAGCGCATTGGTACAAGCTCATCAGAATAAAAATGTCTAAATCCTGCTGCGGTTTCCGTTTAGATTTGCATATACATTATCAGCTGTCCTGCTTAACGAGCTGAGGAATCCGAACGTGCGTCTGGGCACTCTACAAATGACCTCTTCAAAACAATGGTAAATTGCGGGTTTTAGTATTTAAGGAGAGTGCAATACTTCTGGCTTCTTTAAACAAGAGGGCAACGGTATAGGGAAGGACTGCGGGTTGTAGACTGTGGATTGTGTCAGATGGGGTCTTATTTTGGCATACACCTGCTTGCTGTTACAGACATTGCACTGCCAACAACGATTACTTCCAACGTCCTCACGCGTTTAGTGACAATCCGTTATTATGTGAGATCTGTTTTTTGTTTTTTAATCAATACTCTCATGTCGTTCTCGTACAATAGCGTAGAATAAGCCTTTCGGCATAAATCCAGAAAAATTCTGTGTTTTCTTTTATTTCTTCAGCTTACTGTTTAGCGTGCTGCCCAACCCATTAAACACACTTTGCCAAAAATCACATACGACAGGATCCACAGTCTACTGACAGTTAAGTGGCGTCCTTCGCAATGCCGTTGCCGACCAGAGTGCTCCCCAAGGCGCCATTATTAAAATACTTCCTGTTTTCGCTCAACAACCTTTATCACGCTGTGCGAAAAGTTCATCCAGAAGTTCCTTGATTCGAAAATAATCGGCCAGCGTAAAAAATATTGTGACAAGTTTAATATGCCAGTAAGATTTGAAGTGCGGACTAAAAGCACAAACAGTGAAAGTCTAACCAATTTGCATCTTTTCTTTAATATAATGGAATGGATTTGGATTTAAAAATTTGATAGAAACATGATAAGCTTGACTGTCATCGGTAGAAGATTATCTTTTCAGTCTAACAGTAGGAGACATGGTAGCATTTCTCATTTGAGATTTCCGTCCGATCTGATCGAGGATGAATTCTTGTTCAAAACCGGCATTCTCAATTTTCTTGGCCTGTGTCAATTAAACCCCTTTAGTTCAATCGGAAACTGGGTTACAGGAAACGGAAGTCAAAGAATTCAGCTACCATTTTTCATTTATTTCCTGACTAAAGCGTAAGAAGGGCAAACGTCAAGAATGGCTGCTCTAGCTACGTCATTCACTTTAAGCCAAGCGTGTTCTAACAATGGGTAGTTGTCACCTAACGTTAGATAAGCCCGTGAAATTCAGGCTTTTTTCATCCCTTTTTGCAATTTTTTACTGGCCTTAGCCAAGGATAGGGAACGCTGTACCGGTATGGCCGACGTTAATAAAAAAATTTGCTTCGTGTAATCAATGACTGTATTTCACCCCCGCCCTGATTCGGCGACTGTCTCGAAACTGTCTTTGTTTATCCGTATGAACATCAGCGAACATGGGTCCCAGAAAGGAAAGCTTCGATTTCGTAGACCATTCTACCAAACTTAATAATATAGGACATTCCTGGAATTCTCATGTATTTTTGTTTTGAATCATATGCCTTAAAAATATGCAAAAAGCGAGATCGATTCCCACTACGCAATATGGAAATATACGAAATCGCTTTAGGCAAAAACCTGTGAGGTATTCATTTAAAATATTTTAAAATAAAGACTAACATTGCATCGTGTATCTTTTACAGCATTTGTCTAAGAATAAGTCCGTTAGTTAGTGCTGACGAACCCACGATAAAGCCAGAAAAGGTCCAGCTAATTGTTTTACAAAAAGTTGCACAAGAACAGTATTTGATAATAAAAACGGAATTTTTTTCCGTAAATTATCTCTTTCGTAACATTTCAAAGCAAACTCCGATGTGCTGTTTTGATTGGCAGGTTCTTATTGAAAGATTTTCCAATACTAACTGCCGCGAAGAATAATCCGAATAAATTTCGGTCGCGCCAAGCTATCGACTTTCACATATGCTTTTTTTTCTGCCCGCGTGCAGAACCATACCTTGTAAAATATAACTACCAAATTTAGCCTTTTATTGGTTTGGGATACTGTTCTAGTGTTAGATATATTTCATAAAGAACACAGAAAATATCTCTCCATGTAGACAATTAGTTAAACAACATGTCCTTCTGAAGTTGCACAATACGGACAAGGGTGTCTTACGCAGTTTATAAAAGAAGTAAATTTCCTGGATTAAGGGCTGCATCTTTGCACTACCGTTGTATTTAACAGGTGTAGGAAGTATATTAAGACTGCATACAAATAGTATGCGGTACACAGCGTGTTTTGATGTGTATAAAAGTGATAATCGTAAGCATTTAAAGATTATAAAAGATCACGTCATTACATGAAAAGTAGGCGTTTTTTTATTTCAAGACCCTTAATACAAATGTAACGGCCAAGGCGTGCAAGACCATTCGGAAACATCCTCGAAACCTGTATTATCTGCACTTTAGTTGACACCTTTAACTGAAATATTTGCGAGAATAAAAAAAGATGGAATTGGTTTGCAACATCTGTATTAATGCAATTTTTTAGTATAAGAAGCTTGAAGACGGTCCGCTATTCTTTCGAACCGGCGTTTTGACTGCTTTTCTATGTCCGAGCCACCGAAAATGTGCAGTCGGACTCATATGCAGAGTCGTCGCGAGTGAAACGATACTCTTTGACATTGGGTCTGGTAATCACTCCACCTATTTGCCTTATTGTGAACAACACAAGGGTGCTACCTATTTCACGCAGTGAAGTGAAGATCTGCTCTACTTGTCACGTAATGAATATTAACAGCGCCTCAACAAAAAAGCATGCACCAGACCGGCTGTGCATGTGCTCGCGTCTTAGAACCAAATACCATTTGTTTCTGCTACATTCATATCCTACAAACGAACTCAAGGGCTCTAAAAATTATTGAGGTGCAACCAGAAATCACAAAACAATGACGAGAGTATCGACAGAAGTTTAAAAACCGCACGGGACTTATTACAATTAAGCTTCTATGCTTTTAAAATAGGAGGAGAATTGGCATTTACTCATTTGTTACTAAAATAGATAGAAGAGTTTATTATTTGAAGCCCAGTTATATTAAGACTGATTGTTTCCGATGAAGTTCGTACAGTAGACGTGCTATCTCATGAGATGTCAACAAAAATTTCGAAATGCGTTCTCGTTTCGAAAAGATAAATTAAGTAGTGTTGTAAAAATAATTAGGATGCAGCATAAATCTATAATGATCCAGTTACCTCAGAGTGTCGGCTTTCGGCAAGAATTATACTCTGCGAAAATGACTTCTTATGCAGTATGCAATTTCCTCATTGATTTTCGACGCCTTTGAAAATTCAATTAGATTTCATGGGAAACATGCATATAAATATTCATTCTTTTAAGTATTCGGTAGGAAACCACGTTTTCTGCCAGTTTCATGCTCAAAGGAAGAGTATAATTCGGCTTTAAAAAACTTTTCTAACTCCTGAAAAAAATTGAACTCGATCTGCTGGTACATTTGCATTCAGGGTTTCAAAACTACAAGCTGTATATTTTCCGTGTACGGAAAACCATACAATTCTCTACGGTGTTAAGAGGAGACTATATAAGGTTCATAAAAGTAAGCAGTGGATTGGAGCAATATTGTTAACTATGCAAGCCACATTCGTAAATGCAGATACATGACGTTTCATGAACGACCATTCAACGGTATTAAAAAACCTCACAATTATTAACTTATTTAAAACTGAATTATACTATTCTTTTGAGTATATAATTGGCAGAAGACGTGATTTTCTACGGCATAAGTAAAAGAATGAATATTTTATGCATGTTTTCCATGAAATCGAATTGAATTTTTAAGGGCACATCTACTGTAAGTTGCATAAACGGTCCTTTTCCGAAAGTAAATGTAAAAATCTCCGTTTTTTCGAAGTTTTGTTCAACAAATTGCAAAAATTATCTTTTTTACTATTTAACGTCATAAACCTTGCTTGCTGAGAACATCGAATTCGTTAGTGTCATCTAACAGTTTGTAGAAACGCAGTTAGTGCATAAAATAACATTATTCTACTATTCCTTGGGATGTAGAGCTCGGCAAACTGTTAGTCTATAAGAAAAATAATTAAAAGCATTATTTCTACAGTGCAGTTTAGAACACTAAAATCTTTTATTTGACAAGCCGTTGACTCATGCGTAAAGCTGCTGCAGGATGCTGACAATTTAGTTTTGTCTGCAAAATACGCAATTAAAAAGCAGTAGCATTTGTTTCCTGTGCGGAATTCCAAAACGTGAACATATTGATCTTGAGCCTTGGAGCCTTATTAATCTTGATTTGCTTTTGTTAGTTGCCGATTATATTTGCCCCATTGGATGCCAAGATAATTATCACGTTGATTTTTTTTCCGGAATTTCCATAGATCAGGTGATCTAACTCTAGTTATATGGCGCCCGGAATCAAAGCGACTATTACCGCAGTGACTAGCGCATAGCTGTTTTCACCTAATAGTCAAACGTTTTGAACATACAACTGTGTTATCTAAATCTGTATTTCAAAGAATTGTTTAATTACCAACAATTAAGCCTCTTATTTGAAAGCATGTTTTTCATAGAGACGTTCCATATGTAAGGATCATTCTAAAACTAGGCCTAAGAATTTCAGCATAACCTCTTCTTAGTAAGCTTGATATTTAGTGGAAAATGCTTACGAGCAAACTTTAAAGAATTGCAAAACTGTCTTTGCGGTTAGCGTAACATACGTGAGACTCAGTTTGGGTGACGGTGTATTTTATCGAAAGTGGGTATGTGTACTCATTAAGAATCAAAATATGTTGCACACTACGTATGGTAACAATGTGCAGATACTGACAGGAAGAAACAAGCTGTTCGAAATAAAATAGAATACCAGAATATTTATAATAAATACAAAGCCGTCCTAAACTGTATTAACTGGCCACTTTGAAGGCTTTTCAGAATACTTCAGGAGATTTTCCTCAATAACAATGGGCAAAATCGGTCTTGATACGCAAAACAGCATTACTATGCACCAAAGAATTTTAATACGTCTTAATATTGTAACAATGATCAGTATTCGAAGCGCCTCACAAATTCAAATTATTCAAAGCACAAAAATGCGAATTAACCTTCCCGGGGACACAGCACTATGATCCTCGTTTGCAGGAAAATACGAAAAAATTTGTCTTTAGGGCAGAAGAATTAGAAACATTTTAGCCAGTTGAACTGTTTTCGTCCCTGAGGAAGCAAAACATATGATAGGTCTTTTTAGTTTCAGGCAAAAATCACAATGAAAATGTTGGAAACATAATATTCAAAAGTAGGCAAATGACAAAGGCAGTCGTTTTTAAAAGAAAACAGTTAAGGAATGCCTTTCATGCTCTTAGACGATACGCCGGCACAGAAATTAGATGGCGCCATTAAGTGACAAGATGGACAGAGACGTGATTTTCTTTGCTGTCGGGCAAATATTCGGCACCCTGCGCTAAAAGTGAAACGTGTACAATGGCTTATGCCAAGTAAAAAGGCAGATTAGTTTGAAGGCAGTGTTTGATCTACTAAGATCCACGCATACAAACTGACCGTATATCCATATTTCTATTTAACCCACTAAGAATCTAAGTTTTGAAATAGCGTATAATTTTCCTAATCTGTATTATAGCCGTGAAAATGTTGGCAAAACATATTTATCTTTGCATTTTTAGTTGAACTTAGGGTCGCCGAGAAGGCATGGCGGAGAGTCCGTCGGCCGAGTTGTAACAAACTTGACGCTCATTAGAGGTCCAGCAGCTTTTTTGGAAATAACAGAGGTTTGTATAATAGTAAACTATCTTTCCTATTGGCATTTATGTAAACCATCAAAAAGATGTGATTTAAGATACGATCCTGCAGTTTTTTAAAAAGGCCGACTGAGCCGAGGGGCAAGTCCCTGGCAGATAGATACCTGCATTTCTTGTGAAGTGTAATTCAGTTTTATTTTCTCCTGAAAAACAGCATTTAGGCGAAGGATTTCAGGATACTCAAATCCCTATTTTTCGTAGATCAGGAATAAAGCCATAGGAATAGTCAGATTGGATAATGTTTCTGTTGCTCTTTGTTGAATTTTTCAAAAAACAAAAAATCTCATACTGCAAAATGAGGGATCTGCAGATAGTAACCGGTATAAACTCTCCTCCACAACCTTATTTATATTAACGTAGGCGAGACTGAACGCACGTTTGGATTAGGGACCCCAGAACAAACTCGGGCCGTGCAAAGGGGAGACATATTATTGCTAGTTGCTGCCAACTTCGTCGGAACGGGCCACAGTTTAGCTTAGCAGTCATTAAGATAATCGTCCACGCCGGAGACAGAAATAGCCGAGAACTAATGGAACGTCGGACTCTACCAAATGATGTTACAGTCGTACGTACAGCAGACACTTGCCACTACTGGAAGCAAGAAAAGCCACGCGTTGATTGATGCCTAGGTCTCGGACGAGAGCTCAATCAAGAGGTATATCGATTTTGTGCGACACACCGAGCCCTTCATGGCCGCCTCCAGACCCCCATCAGTGATCCCTATTTAGCTAATAATCCCTATAATTTTCGTTTTTTTTGTTGCCGTTTTTATTTCTGTCGATGTACTCCTGTGCCAGTTCGGATGTTCCAAAAATATGACTAGTTCCGTTACTCGATATGTACTCCCCTTCCTCATATGTATACATATTTAAGTTGTTTAATGAAATCTCTAGTGTCTTGATATCGTCACGCCCTTCCATTTAAGCATATTACATTGCTCAGGCAAAATCCTTGCATGCAATATGCGCTTGCGGATTTACTGAGGACCTCAGAGCCATGGCTCAAACCGCTCGTGTAGGTGTTTTGTCCACAACTGCAACAGATCCGGTAAACGACCTCAAACATTTCCCGCAGTGACAGTGCGTGTCTTCACCTCATGAATTAGTGCCCGGTTTTTGTTGTTTCTGGTCTGTATGCAAGTCAAACTCCAAGTATTATGATCTGGCGGTTGAAGACAAGGATGCTCACCAAAATTTAGTGTTGGTCGGATTGGATCTCTCGTCCCGTTTGCGCACACACTGTTTGAAGAAATTGCTCAGGTAACCCTGTGCTTTAGATATCTTTCGAAGCATTTGTAATTTATAAAGGGGAGGCTGATAAGCAAGCAATCATTGTATCAAATAGCGCGCTCAGAGATGAACGCGAGTGCTGTTAATTACAGTAGTAGTGTGATCGCGTGGCAACTGCGTCCTAAAATGCTTTACTCCTTGTGCTGCACACACCATCCTTATCTGCGACTTTCACTGATGATGGATTTGTGTAAGAATCCGAAACTGCAGGTCAATAAACTTCTTGCTCACGGACTTTTGAACTCATAATTATCATCTGCAAGATCATTCTAAGAAAAACCCCATTCTAATCAAACTGCTATTGAAGATGTTTTTCTACAATAAGCGTAGTCATATAGTCTTTGAAAGAGGAATAGCAAGCAGTCATTGCACAATCAGATGGTGATGTTTGGGTGGTTCTTTCGATATCAGTGGCAAACGTAGTCCTTTGCTGGCTTTGGTCGAGCGCAGGATGAATAACCTATGTACAAGACTTCCTAACTTGGTATATGCGCATTAAATCGTTGGTTTTTTGTCATCTAATTACGTCAATGACCCCGCTTAAATATTATATTAATTCAGAAGATGAAGATGCGATCACTGGGACAGCGAGCATAGAACGCCAACGAGGATGTGTGCCTCTTAGTTGAAGACTCTCGTACATACCTTGACTTTATACCGAAAATTAGTGGTCTTAGCTAAATATATCCAGTAACATAACAGTACATTGTGGAAGTTCAGTTGCCTTGTTCTGTAAAAACCAATGTAATTTGCGAATATAATAGTGTTATAGACTCGGATGAACTGTGAGTATCCCAACACGCAGTACGCTACATTTTGTTTATTCTGAGATCATGCACCTTAGCATATATTATCATATATTAACAAATATTAACATTTTTTCTTAAATTCGAGAAGGTTTATTTGTCCTCGGATCCAATTAAATTTTCGAATCACAATCTACGCAAACGGTCATTTCAGATAACAGCGGAAATTTTTGTTGCTCTAACACACAACTACGTTTTGAAAAACAATCCAATCTATTTAAGCAGTTTATAAAAGAAGTAAGTTCCCTGGATTAAGGGCTGCATCTTTGCACTACCATTGTATTTACCCGGTGATGGAAGTATATTAAGACTGCATACAAATAGTATGCAGTACGCAGCGTTGCACCCTAAACTATGCGCCGAATACGAGTCTCTATCACACAAAAGTTAGCTTTGCCGCTGAGCCCATAGGAAGGCAGTTCGTTTTCTGGGAGCAAGCGTCTTCAAAATAGATCTAAATAGTTCTAACATGGTAGGACGTGCCTAATGGTCAGTAGATTTTGTTTCTAAATACGCTCACAGATCTGATTTGCATTTATAAAGAATTGTTAGAGGTCTGAAAAACAGGTAATTGTTTACAGCTTTGGCTGTATTAATTCCGGTAGATGTTTCTAATTTGTATGCTAGATCGAAAGAATTCTCCGATTCTGTGCAGAGGAAAGCCAACGGAAGTTTTAAGAGAATCGTGATTTGCATACCAATACCCGTGTTTGCTAATATGGCTGATATTGTATGCTCCAAAGAGAAAATGTCAAACGTAATACAATTAATTTATGTAAGCTGACTAATAACGAACACTGACAGAAGAATTTTGTTAGCGTTGGGATCACAAACGTCTGCCCATGCATAAGTTGGCACGCCTGAAGGGTCGGTTTTTAGCGCACCAATACATAATGGTCGGTAAAACATTCCAAATGGCCGACTTTTTGACGGAAAGTTAAGCAAATAGACGTAAGAACAAAGTTAGCGATATTGGGATTAATGACAACCAACTATCGACCTAAGATACGTGTTGTGCGGCTTTTGACTCTAGGTAAGAATATTTTGCTGTATCACCGGTGCTTTTTTTAAAATGACTCAAGTTTGTACTGGTGACTTTTGTGGCAAGCCGGGATCTCCAAAAACGTTAAATTTGCACTTGAGGATTAGTTAAAGTACGGATGTATTTTTTTAATTAGGTGTAAATTACTATATTATGGAAACGAGGTCCGTTGATTCAGTTCCCCAGAAAGCTCAGCATGCATTGTCTTCTGTGTTTCATGTCCATTTTGCAAGGATGTATGTGAATAGTCCTATTATCAACTGCCAAACCTCCAGAAGTGAGGCTAGTATTTAACCGGCCATCTATCTTACAGTAGTTAAACTTTTGGCGTGGTTTGCCAGTTGAAGGTTCCGCGAGCATTTCATGCAATTTGTTTCAAAAGAGTGCAGTGTTGCTCACGTTATTCTGGACAACCTTCACTCTCGTTAATATTATGTAATCCAAGCATTCACTGGTTTCGCTTTCTTCATCATTGTTTTAGGTGTTGAAATAAACGATACTTTATGTTTTTTGTAAAACAAGAGGTAATCGTTTCTTCGCATCTTTTGGGAATTTCAAGAATTTCGTCCTGAACGTGATTAAGTTTTAAATTCCCTTTCGGAAAATATAGAAACAGACCGCGAAATGGACGCAAGATATACTTCAGAATAATGTGCGATCTGTACGCAACCTGATTGGGCTATCTTATAGTATGTTAACAATAGATCTAAAGTGAGTTTTCAATTAAAAGTAATTAATTAACTTTAGTTGTGATATCAGTGGTCGTGCACCATGAGGGTAACAGCAATTTAAATGGACTATTTTCGCGCGGCCTGCAAGAATTACGGCTTGCAAAATTTGTCCGACTAAGTACTAAAAATTTCTCTTCTATTTTTCTGCCTTGTACTTATTAACATATTTGATAAAAAGAAAGATTATTTTTCCTGCCCACCTTTAGTAAACAAGTACGTATATCTTTCAATCAGAGAAGATATATGTTCGCGCATCATATAGAGACCCGCAGGGGACTCATAAAACGTCGCAATCGATGTGAACTACGTTGTTTACTTTATAAGCAGCATTAAGAAAAGAGCGATATGATGCTTTTTAAATGCACATCTTGCGATCTAACGACCTTATACAATTGGAGTTTTTCAGACAGCATGATGCTTTTTTTTCAAGTATAATGTATAAGAAAACGTTATTTTCTACAAATCGTTCACAAAAAACCAGTGTTTTATTAATGATTCATTCAAAATATAACTAAATTCATAAGGTCCTCAAAACGTTAAAGGGAAAACCCTCACTTCTTAAATATTCATTTTTAACAGGGTGTAGGTTTCTTTGGCGGCCCGAAAGGAGTAGTCTCAAAAACGGACACCTAAAGTGGCTAACACATTTCGAAATCATGCCACACGTCAAATAATACTTAAACTTTACCAGGCTATCTTTCTGAATCAACAACGTATTTCAGAATTCGATTAGCATTGCGCGAGATAGTATTCTAGTGTTCAATGTCATTTCCCTATGCTTATTAGTGCCTTTGTAAATGTAATTATATCAAGCAGGGAACGTGCACAAAAATAGTCTTTCAGTATTCATTCAGAACTTTGTTTTGTTTTTAAATTGAACCCCAAAATTAAGGTATCTGTAGGCTTCACAAGAATGTTGATTTCAGAAACAATCCTTTTGTGTTGATAGCAAACCAAGGTATGTCGGTCAACGCTTGCTGGCTATCAGCGCCAATACGACAACAGTTTTCTCGGGACCTGCGAACCTTTTGGTTAAAAGCGATAATTTACGAGCCAGAAATGGCCATCCTATCTGCCCTGTCCTTAAGAGCACTTCCTCCATACGCATCATTTCCGATTTGTTAAGGACATTCGTTTTGTCCAAATTCCCCAAGCAGGCATCTTCCGGCGGGCAATCTTTGAACCCCTCACTAGTCCATATGAGGGATTGCTTACCACTACTCGATGAATAAGAATATAAAAGAACAATAAGAGCTTAACAACGAACAAAACTAGAAAAAAATCCTGTTTGAAAAGTTTCGACGAGTTTCCGGATTAAAAGAAGTACAGATGAAAATAACTGGCTTCAAGTTTTTAAATACCTAAGATACTGGTTCTCTGTAAATTGAGTTTTATTTGCTGAACCTTCCTCAATTCGTTATGATGGGTCTTCTTTAATTACTAATAAGCGTGCGTTTCTTAGCTTTCATTTTTCAAGTATGCATTCTTGAGTAAGTGAGCAGTTATTTGTTAAAGTTGAGTAGACCACCTTACAGCCGCTAATCTATGGTTCTAGCCCGCGCATATCATTATTGTACTTACTAACGTTACCTGTCTATATGAGGCCAAACTGATGAATGCCGGTCAATATGCAGCTAGATGCGCATGAAACATGGACACGTGATCCTAGCTGAGTTTTTTAATGTTTTAATAAGTTAATTGAAATTTCATTAAATCCGCTCCAACTGTCAGAAAAGGGTATTTGCAACGACGTGGTCGCGCGACTAGGAAGTGAGGGGTTTGTAAAATCTTCTTGCATGCGTTCGATCGAATTCCTAAAAAGAGGACGTGAATTTTACGTTTGTGTTTTCTACCTAGGCGGCTGCGCACATCCGACTTTCAGTAAGCATACTGACAGCCTCGATCTACTTGAATGATTGAATGAATTAGCCGGCTTGCGGGAACAAGTCGCATGGAACGAATGATGTATTTGAAGTTACACTACGTGAAATTCTACCTGTACATTTCTAAAAAGACTAATTGTGTAAAAGAGACTTGCAGGTTTTTTCGATAATACTGAAACACTACTTTTATGTTTTTTTAATTTTAAGAGAATGGCGTACATTCTGAATTATGCAATGGGAGTATGTTCCACATCCTATAGAAGAAGCAAAGTCAGAACCAAAAACCACCACATTTAGTTTTATGTTAGTCAGTGACTCGTTTATATTTGATCACACGGCCTCTTGGCTCGGTCGGTTAGAGTTTTGGCTGTTTTCCTTCGCGCATTTGAATCCCTTTGAGGCCGCCGAAATTGTCATAAATGTGTCAGAGCATTATGCAATTTTTCTGAAGGCATCTTTTAAATCTATGAGTTATATCCATAGTTAAAATGACAGTTGTTAAAAAGCTAATGCAGTTCCGTATACTGCTCTTTATTGGATGTCATATTTTTGGTTTACGAAGATATGCATGTTCGTATATGATAAGACAGGCTGAAACTTCTTCTTCTTGCTACATTCAACGGCAAACCGTCAAAAAACGAATTGCATTTGAAAAACACAAAATCTTTAAACTGCCTTTACAAAACCCTATATGAACGATAGATAAGGTAATTCGTTATTCATTAACTGAAGTCTTCACATTCTGTACGTGGGCTAATTCATGAAATGTTAACAAAATTCCGAAGTGCGTTTCCCTTTCGAAAAGCTCAATCAAAAAGGGTTTTCAAACTGAGAAGTTTGCAGTGCAATTATCTAATAATTTGCATACATCAGAATGCCGATGTTTGGAGGAACTTCCATTCGGCTGCATACAAAGGCGTTACTCTTTAAAAAATGACTACTTAAATAGCATGCATTTTTTTCATTGATTGTCAATGTCTTGATAAATTCAATTATATTTCATGAAAAACATGCACAACAATATTTAACCCTGGACTCATTCGGTAGAAAATTACGTCTCCTTTTAATGTTATACTCTGAGGAGGGACATAATTCGGCTTTAAAAAAGTTTTTAATTTTGAGACCTTTCGAAATCACGAAATGGTCATTCATAATATGTCCTTTCTCTGCATTTACCAACGTCGTTTGTAAAGTTAACAATATGGATTAAATCGACTGCTGAATTCTATAAACCCCCTTAATCATCACCTTTACTACCGTAGAGAAATGTTTGGTTTTCCGTACGTGGAAAATACATGACTTACAGTTTGGAAACCCTGAATACAGTACCTGTGCTAACTCATAAAATGCCGAGGTCAAAATTATAGTGGAAACTGTAGCGTACTTTTGGTGTTGTTATTTGTGTTTATTTAGTTAAAATAAGGACGAAAAGGCCGTTTACTGAGTGAAAGTTTGATACGGATCTGTATATTAAATAGAAAACGGGTCGAATTTAGGCGGAATCGGAGGATTCCTGATAGTCAAGCAGTTTACTACGCTATTAAAGCTTTCGGATCAAAATTCTTTGTTTTACCTTATTAATCTGTTTAAGAAGATTAATAAAAGGACGAATGTTTTCAATAAAAAGAAAACAATTAAATTTCAATATCAAGAAAATCAGGGAAATGCAAATAAATTATGCCTTATTGTGTTCAGGAAATAATGTGCGATTCTTCATCTAAAAATTGTATTTTACAAACCCCTAAAGTTTTATGTTTCAAAATACCGAAATAACAAAGTTTATCAGTGTGGTTGTTTTACAAGACCGAAAATGCGTATCGTAAACGAAAATATATTGAGTTCGCGCGACATGCCGTCACTTTTCTCTATCACGCCAAGCGATACCTATGTCTAAACAATACTTATCCGAAGTTGACTTTCAGCGCATTCGAAAATTAGCGGCGGAGGGAATCCCGCGTGAGTCGTTAGCTACTATTTTCAATATTAGCAAGTTCAATCTGTGGCGCATTATTAATGATAAAACTGTTCCTAGAAATAAGAAAGGGGGAACCAAACGGTCCACAAGTAAGCAAGACGACGATTTTATTCGTCGTACATTAAAAAAGTTTCATTACATGCCCACTGAGACCATTCAACGGGAACATCAGCCGATGTTTTCTATGAACATTATTAGGATAAGGATGAAAGAATTTGAACTGCAGCGGCGAAAGACCATGATTAAGCCATATTTAAGTAGAAAACTAATAAGAGAACGGCTTTTATTTGCTGAGGATTATATTGATTACAGGTCTTCATTTTGGAAGGGCATTTTCTTATGCGACGAGGTTTTATTTTTAGACAAGCCCACTTAATCGCTCCAAACCGTCATATGTGGAAAAAACTTCCCAAGAGAACATACTACACCGACGGTAACTTTCAAGAACTGTCGGCGGATGATGGTTTGGATGGCGATTAAATTCGGTTAGCGGCCTGTTTGGCGGTCAACATCCGACACCATCAATAGCAAGGTGTTTAACGCAATTGTCAAGAATGCTTTCGGCTACAACGCCATAAGTCGGTGCCGAATGGATACGTAATTTTGCACGACAATGCACCTGTCCATCGTTCTAAGTAGGTACGAATTTGATGCGGTTTGTAAATAAAATCTAACATTTTACACAACAACCACCCTCTTCGCAATTGGCCTCCAATCCATTTTCATCCCGGCCAAGAGTCCCGATTTGAATCCTATCGAAAATTTTTTTGGAATAGTCAAAAGAAATGGGCACAAAGCTAAGAAGACTCTTTCAATGCAGGAAAAATTGGATTTCATACACAATAATTACATTTTAAAATCCACCATAGATAACCTCGTCTGACAGTCTTTCTGCCGTTATTAATTTAAATGGACAATCAGCAAAGTACTGATTTTTTGTATCTGTTTCTGTCCTTAATTATTTTTGCCCCTTTATGTGCCCTCTTTCTTTATATGCCCTCATACGTAGCCCTTATTAGCTTGGTTGTAATGTAGGCGTTTCTCGAAAATGTGATTTCTGTCGAAAATTATTTTTTTTATTTCAGTACGTAATATTATCTAAACCAAACTTTGCGTTATTTCTTTGACACATCTCTTATTTTCCGCTATCAGACTTTGGGAGCCGTAGGTTTTACCGGTTCTGCGTTAAAGTCGTTTACCTGTGTTAATTTATGGCATTTCATGAGTTAGCACAGGTACTGTACAAGTGTGACGGCAGAGCGGATTTAAAATTATTCGGGAATAAGAAAAGTTCTCAGAAGCAGAATTATACCCTTCCTTCGAATAGAAGATTGGAAGAATACGTAACTGTCTACTGAATGAGCAAAGAATGAATAATGTTTTGCATGTTTTCCACGAAATATAGTTGGACTTCTGGGTGCATCGAAATCAGTGAGAAAAATTCCTTCTACGTAAGTAGTTATTTTTTAAAATATAGTTTTTGCATGCAGCCGAAAGGAAGTTCTTTCAAAAGCCGGCATCATAAGGCAACTAAATTATCATATAATTATGTTGCAGGCTCACTAGTTTTACAACACTACTTAATTAATCTTTTCTAAACGAAAACGCATTTAGAAATATCAGTCGACATTTCATGAGTTTGCCCACCTTCTGTATAATCTCCATTGTAAAGAAATTCTTGCTTGCTGTTGCAGAGTTCAAAGATGTGGCGGGGAACGAGGCTACGCTCTTGAGCTGCCTATTCTTATCGATAAACAGAAATAAAATCAAATGTTACATCAGCAAATCTGGAAGCTCGGAAGTTACCGGTAAGTGAGAGCCAGGCGCAGACTGACGCCGCTAAAACAATCTGGATTATATGCACAATAGTTCCTCAGCAAATAGGCGTCTAGTCTATACGTAAATAATTCAACAGTCTCGCAAAGAACCACCGCCTCAGAAAGTCCGTTTCATGCCCTAGTGACCATCTGCGAGAAGGCGTTCCGTCGGAAGTCCATACGGTAGAGATTCATTTGCAGTTGAATTGGATGACCACGCAGACGGTCAGTCCCGGCCACTTCGAAGAATTCGTCAAAGGCTTGGGCGCATTCACGGCCTCTGAAAATCCTGTGGGTTTGAATAAGACCTCCGCGCGTTTGCTTTTATTTGAGAAGAAACATATTTATTTCGGCCAGCCTGGTCTAGTTAGGCAGATAGTCAAGAGTCTTGACCATCTTCCTAGCTATCTCCTGTACTCTTTCCAGTTGTTGATAATCTTTTTTCAACCACAGCCGCCAGGCCTGGACTGCATAATCTAAGTGAGACCGGGCGAATGCCCCTTAAGGTTTTCCGAACAGCTCTTTATCGATCTGAATAAATCTTCGCCTCAGCGCAAATAACACCTTTATCGCGCGTTTGGCTGCCCTTTGAAATTGTGATGATGGATTCAGCATGGGGGTCATTAGAACGCCGACGTGTTTATCTTCCACAACCTTTAAATGAGGTTGTCCACCAAGGACGCATTAAAGTAATTGCCCTTCTTCCTGGTCTTTTTGGTGAGGAGTCTCATGCGTGTTGCATCCCGGGTAGTCGACGCAATCGTTAATGTAAACGAAAACTAGCAGCAACCCAAAGATGGAGCCCTGGGGTACACCACTTAGAACGGCGGTAGGATTTGGCCTCGAGGCCTCAACGCACATGGTTTGTGATCTTCCTGTAACAAAATCTGTTATCCATGTCAGCAGCCTTCCTCCTATCCCAATTTCCGGGAGGCTATAAATTAAGCGTTTGTGTGGGAAGCTATCGAACGCCTTCTTGAAGTCCGTGTAGAGGGCACTGATCGTGTCATTCTCATCCAATGCGCGAGTCCACTGTTCTCTCGATAGCAGTGAACTGGAAAGGCAAGAGCGGTCCTGCCTGAAGTCGTGCTGCAAGTCTGCGAGTAAGTGTATTTGCTCCAGGAACTTCATTGTCGTCTTCTTAACTATGGCTTCCTTTGTTTTACAGCAGATAGAGATAAGACCAATAGGCAGGTAATTGTTAGCATTAATGCAAGCCCCACCATTGTATATCGGAAAGATATTTGCGGCCTTCCATTCCAATAGCAGTCTCCCTAATTCAAATGATGAACGGAAGGTGTGTACTGGTGGTTTGCAGAGTTCATTCGCCAATTGTTTCAAGATTATTGCCGGTATATTGTCCGGACCCGATGACTGTGTCTCTTTGAGGTTTTGTAGCTCCCCTTCCAAGACAGCTGTCGGGAAGAGTATTAAGTCAAGCACGGAACCAGACGTCTCAACAGAATTGCTGGCACTGCAACTGCGAAACTCTGTCTCTAGTAAAAACCAAAGCAAAATACTATCCTTAGTGCTCGGCTTTTCCGCTGTTCTCAATGATTTCTACACCTCCAATAGAAGCAAAGAGACGAGTCCCAGGCGATCGTGTCTCCTTCTTCAAGATTTCTACACCACTATCATCCTTTTCTACTGTGATTGGGTCCTTTTTTCAGTATGCTGTTAAGATAATGAAATAAAATATTGGATAAATATTATTGCCTTTCGCGTTTATTTTCCTGTCTCATATTACGCATGATGTTTCCATGTTAAACGTTTTCCGTTTCCCTGTGCAAGGTAAATTTTCTGTAGAAAAAACCACTTGCACGCGATGCAGCTGCGAATGTCAGATTTATAACGTGTAATATAAATAACAAATGATATTTTATTAAGTGCGTAATGGTGGGTTATAATAATTGTGAGCTTCAGGAGAAGTTTAATATTTTTTATCTCAGTTGGTTTTACGAGAAATAATTCAAAGATTTATTTAACGAAAAAATATATTTCGGGGAGACAACTCGATTAAGCCCCTAATTAAGAGATTCATATCGAGCTACTAGCCCCCTCTACTAAAGGGGAAACAGGCTTAGCTAACTGTGTTCCTGACACAAATATCCATAAAACACTGTTCAGATTAAGAGGTGCTACGGGGCAAATGTTTCTACCACTGGAATATCTCACTCATTTATGGTCTCAACATTTAACAGGGGACATGTAAAACATAATGTAAAAGCTACGGCTGCACTTGCCGTAAATTTTTGAATTGTTGATCAATGGTTTAAGATATAACTTGGATTGAAAAACAAGCTAGCTACTCTCTTTCCAATTTTTACAAATGCTTTTGTTTTTATCGAAATCAACTGGTTTCGTGGAATATGTCGCATTAGTAGGTCTAAGCTAATTAGGCTAATTATCGGGATTTGCGCCACACGAAATGCTTTTGACAGACAGCAGGTATTTATGTAAAACCTACGAAGGACCATTGACAAGACTGAAAAATTGTTGCCATATGACTAACAAAACGGGATTTTTTCAGACCCAGTAATTAGTGTGCCTTTTAAATACCTTACCCAAGTTTTTGAAATATAACATCGTGCACCAAAAATAACTCAGATTGTTTTGTAATATTTATTGTCATCCAGCATAATTTAATAATCTTTCCCTTATAACAAGATGTCGGCTTCTAAAGCGTTTTTTAATCCTCTGCAAACATCAACCTCCCTACAGTGGTAATTTTATTAGTTCGATGTCTTTCATCTATTTCGTTACTTCCAAGCTGTTGGAGATATTTTATAGAGTTTGCGGCTAACGCCCTTTTTAACATATCGTTTTTTTAAAACTCCGCCCTTAAAATGTTCAACTTTAGGGAAGGTTTTGATTTTACTCGAATGTGCTTGCAGTTATTATATCTTAAAATGCGTGCAGATGACATTGAACATCTCTGTCATATATAGTTTCATTTTATGAAATAAATGTGATACCTTCTTAATAAGAAAGCAATGTTTTTTTAAATTAGGAAACCACAGCTTGTGTTATAGTAACGAATGGAGCTCTGAATTTAGGGGAACTGAGGAGCCTTCATAAAGCCATATGACATTAATTCTCCGAGCAAAGGCTCTTATAAATTAAGAAATGCATTCGTGCATGCCCTCCATAAAATGTACTCGGATTTATAAGAGAACGAATGACTTCCTAAAACACGTTATATCCATTAAGTAACTTTTTAGCGAATGCGAGTTATTCAAGCAGCCAAAAATAGGTCTGTGCAAACTCGGCGTCCTGAAGCGGCTGGCATATGTGATATCTATCCTGCATGATAATCACTCCCAAAACTATAAGCTAGTAATCCTATCTAATCGAGGTCAATCCTCGGGATTCTTGTTAACTATTCATGCTTTAAATTATGCCTCGTATAGGACTTACTTTTTCTCGAACTTATCGAGAGGTAAAAGAGGGTATCCTTTCCTTATACTTGTATTATTTTAGTTTTATTTGTTTGTTTACTTTTACAGGCATGTTGCATCTTTATTCTTACTGGAGTTTATTCTAATCTTAGTCATTGATTTAAAAATATCGGTAAATTTATTTGCCAAAGTACATGCGAAAGGGTCGACAGCAGAATCTTTTTCCCTCTTGGCCTGTAGAAAATTGATAAACCTTTTGGAGCAGTAGTTGACGTTTACTCAACTGATCTGGAAATCGTAGCGTTAAACGGAACAATTGGAAATTAATGCCTGGGAAACTTCATGTCCCTTGACGTTTTTATATTTAAAGCCGAATGCATCACACACTTTGTTACATGTTTTCATAGCTGTAGTGGCATTGAGCACTGGTTAAACCGTTTCGGATAAATTTAATTTCGTCAGCTATAATTGGTTTAACCACGCTTCTTCAGAAAGTCCGCACTCACGGAGGTATTGCTGACAATATTGCAAGCGTTTTCAAAACTGCGTAAAGTGTGTATAATCCCCGCAACACCGGCGTTTCATTAACAGTATTGTCAAGGGTATGACCTGATTGGATTCTATGGTAGGGACTCGATCAGCCATAGAATTACAGCTAAAAGGAAATTTTTAGTGCCGTAGGTTGTATGAACGTGGGTTCTATTTTAAGCTGCTCTGCTTTAATAGGCTTTTTTGGAGGGACGCAGATGAACCGCCGTAGTGCTAATTATAGTCCGCTTTGTTACAAAAATAACCCCAATTGAGTTAGTGTTTACGTCATCTCAACGCATCGTTCTTCTCTAAACACGGGCATAGCCCATACCTTTGGCAGCAGTATGTCGTTACCTTCTTTTGGCTTTCTGAAAGCAGGCCAAGCTGTTTTCAGCATGAAATACTGCTCTTAAACTGTTTTTTCATACAACAAATCTCTATTTTTGTCGTTATGCCAGCGCCTTCCCTAGTGCAATATCTGACCAGGCCGTTTAGTGTAGTGCTGGCATTTTTAAGCTAACGTCCACATCCAGATGTGTGGTATTGATGCGTTCGTTGCAACGATGCAGCCGGCGTGTCAATTTAACTCCGCCTTGAAAAACGCTATGTAAAAAATGATTTTCTGACCACTGATGTTCATGGCTTTACCTTCGGAACATAGGTACAATTGTTCAAGTTAGCTTGAGTCAGACCTTCCCCCAGCCCCATATATAAGTTGTCCACTTGTTTTAGTGATCGCGGCGCAAAGGTGTAAGAGACTGAACAAACCATCTCCGTAAGACCATTTTACGTCCACTAGCGTCTCGGGTAATAGGTTTCTATCGATTTATTCCAAATATCCAGTATAACAAGAGGCATTGTTCAGAGTTTCAACACCTTTCATCTGTTCTCTCAGCCTGAGTTAATATTCCATTACAAGGACAGTCGTTCAGATAAGGTAGGTCAGAAGAAGTACGATCACTGACTGTGTTACGAAACTCACATGTCGCGATGTACCTTGAGGTTTCCTCTCGAGCCCCATCAATAGCCAAGCAGCGCCAGGTTATATAGGCAGCAAAAGATTAAGAACAGGTGTAGGGGCGACTGAAATGGCAATTTCCGACTTATTAGTCGTTGTCAGCCTGCCAAATGCAACCCCAAAATGCGCAACACTTGAGGCTCTACCTCAAAACCTGTTGGCGATATGTCCAACGCACCTGACCAAGGGCCACAGAGGAGAGATTTTGTAGCGTGATCGTGAGCGCTTGTCTACCACTGTATATTTCCGATCGCAGCCGAAAGGACAACGAGCCAGTGGCTCAGTGGTAAGAAGCGTTCAACTTTTAACCAACAGTTCGCGGGATCGAGCCCCAGGGCATTGCTGGCTGACGACGACCAATCAGCCGGAAATGGCCTTTCCGGTCTCCTTTGGCTTTGTCGCTAAGGCTATCCTGCCTATATAAAGTACTTTGCAAATGGATTCCTACTGTTTACTATCACATCAGTCAAACATTGTTGTGCGTGATTGTAGAGGTTACTGTTTATAATCACCTGTCTGAAGCTAAAATTATAATTTCCTACTGAAACGACACATTAATAATACATGCTGCGACTGATATCACAACCATGTTTTAAATGCAGACTCTTTATAATACTAGCGTTTTACTGGCATTTTAATCATAGGTATTTTCTGACCCTATTTATATTTAAACCGCAATCATTCGCTTAATCGCTGGCGATGCCAATGTCGCGTGCTTCAGGCGGCAGTAAGAACTTAAGTCTTGTTTTTATATGTACGGCTTTGGTGGATTTTATACAAAGACGCAGTTAAGCCCCGGCGATGTTTAGTCTAGCCAGCATACATTGGCCTTATTCAAAAATAACGCTCTCTTATCTGCTGCCCACGCCATCTGTGCACGCCACGTTTCTTAAAGCCATGGCGCAGGCGTTGCTTAGTGCAGCATTTTGACATTACGTTTAATGGCAGTTTGAGAGGAGGTAGAATAGCTTTTTGCAACGGTCAAAAAATGAAATACTATTTTTGGACTCTATCATATGATGATGCCGACATGATCCATCCCCCTATTAGATTATTCGGTGAATGAACACCGGGATGATATGCAATAATTGATTTTTTGTGATAATTTTTTTCGTGACACCTTTTAATGTTTAATTTCGCTACCTGGGATAAGGTTATTTAGTATTTTCTCAACTGAGCAATAGAGCAGAAATCAGGTTTGATCAGTAGCGAGGTTGAACATCTTAATCTCATCCCTAGCGTGCATCGACAGTCTGTGGTCAAAGAAATCGTTAAAATAGTGTTCTGTGTTAGATAGTAGTTATGCACAATTTTAACATCAGTTAAACGAATATTTAAAGATTTCGGCACATGCCTGTAGCGACTGTCTTTAGAACTTAGACCTCTAATCACTTGTCTACAATTAAACTTAGAACAACCTAAATTACAACTGTACGAATGAGGTCTAGTAAGTTTTCAGCCACTGTTTTAAAAAGTACTTTGCAGAAAAAAGTTGCTGTCAAGTTAGGCATCAATTAAGCAAAGACTTCAAAAATAAGTGTGCATGACTATAGAAATTATTATTAGAAAATCAAGCTGCGTTTTTTTCTGAAATAAATCTGACAGAGTTTTGAAATAGCGATGCTAGCATATCCTTATCCAAAAAAGGACAATGGGCGTTGGCACTGACTTACAAATGTGAACTATTAACACCCACTAATGCCACATTTGAAAATGACGTTTAATTGCGCATTCAGCAGGACCAGTGTAGGTGTGTTCCGTTGATTTCAAACAGCATCATAATGTTAGCTGCGCAATAATAACACGCTAGTTACCACGGAGCATTTTATTACCACGATACAAAACGTGCAGACTAAGGGGTCAACACACGTTATGTCTCATGGATGGAAAACGCGTCTTAATTTAGAAATGATCTGATTATTTAACATACTTCATAACATCCCACAGCAGTTGTAGATGGTTGCACAATCGTTCAAAAAAATTTGCCCAGATATAATACCAGAAATCCAGTTGGCATCTTTGGAAATTATTGCAAAGGGTTTGCAAGAGCGGATAAATTGCGTTTAAAAGGGCAGTCGCATTTTGCGGTATTGATTCCAGTGGACGCCTGCTAGGTCGTTTATCTGCATTGTCAATAAACAGAGCATACGTATTGATGAACAGAAGTTCTTCAAAATCGAACCTGACCCAGTCGTGATTTAAAGGGCATAAAAATAGGCGGCCATCATCCTGTCGGCCAATTATAACGACCCAGAGGCGGCAAAACTATTTAGACAAAAAGTGTCTAAACACTATTTGAATATACATTTCATAATATTACATATGCCTAAAGGTTCCGGGTTTTAAACATTGGCATAAAATTTCCACTTTAGGTGACTGGTAATTTCTACGCCATGGCATATATATAATAATCTATACTCGTTGCCACAGTGTGTTCGCCTTTGCGCTTATAAAAATGTTTACGTAGTTAGTTGGCGTTTCGCAGTTTACTTATTTGCATTGCCTAAGTAAACGCATTGATTAGTTACTGCAAAACGAGAGAAAAGGTACAGCGTTGTTGCCAACCTGAAGTTCAAACAGCGGTAATGCAAGTTGGGCGATTACTCAAATACCTCTTCATATAAATAGGAAGATTATCCATGTTTAACTGAGCAGATCTAATAGTATGTGCCAGAGGATGTTGAAATGTTCGCGGCTGGGTTACCGTGCTTACCATGCGGATTTCAACAGCGTTGTTATTAATTAACTGGTCGAAATCGTTCGCCTACCAAGTACGACTAATTTTGTTACTTGAATAGCTGTAGCTGATTCTTTGTTTTCGTAACGCAGAAAAGGGACTGAATTTTACCCATCCACTAACGTTAATGTTTCAACAGCAGAAATTCTTTGCCGCGACCCAAATTCTACCAAAATACTAAAAGAGCTGTCAAAATATTTTCAGCTCACATTTTCGGTTGGAACGACTCTTTGCTCTACTTTAATTAACTGCAGACAATTAACATACTTTTTAAAGTAACATCAATCCATATTGGTTTGTGATATTTTTCTGTTTATATCATTTATTCTCTTTGAAAGAGAAAGAGATCTGTTAAGTAAATTGCCTGCCGGCTCAAGCCAGCGAGTAAATTAAGCACATTTAATAAAAAACATTTGAACACCGAATTAAACACCTTCTTTGAGTGTACAAGTGGAAGAAGACGTAGTGTACTACTCCATAAGCAAAAGAATGAATATGCATATGCATGTTTCCCAGGAGATACAACATAATCCTTAAAGGCATCGGAAATTAATAAAAATAAGTCGTGCTAATTAAGCAGTCATTCTTTACGATGCATAGTTTTTGTATGCAGTTGGAGTGAAATTCTTTTAAAAGCCCGCATTCTGAGGTAGCTGAATTATTAGAGATTTACGCTCCATGATGAGCAGTTTTAGAATCCTATTTAATAATGCTTTTTGAAACTAAAACGCATTTCGGAATTTCCGTTGACACTATGAGTTATCTCACCTACTGTATTTATTTGTTTCCCGCAGTTAGTTTTCGATTGCGCCTCTTCCGATAGAGATGGCAGTTAGGTGAATGGGCACGCACTAGTTTCTTCACCACTGGCTAAATATAATTAAGACGAAGGAAAAATTTCTGTAAAGTAAATTGCTCCATTAAAAATCATCGTTAGCATGCTTCTAATTAAGCTGTCTTTTTACTTGCTGTATCAAATAGGACAAAGCAACGGCGTTCAGCATTGTATAATTATTCACCATACTGACAACACAGGCACCAGCTAGACGCTTGGACATGCGTGTTTCGCCGATCTTCTGACGCTGCCTGATGCAGCTGCGAGGGGGTCGGCCCAACAGTGTGTCCCTCAACCTTCCCCGTATGTTCTCTGGTATATGGACTCCAGTCTCACCTTGTCTTCTTTAATTTCCGAGGAGAATAATGCTCAAACCTGGGGTAAATACTTCTGAACGGACCTTTTCAATCGCAGTACAGTAAATAATTACAGGTGTTTATGTTAATTGCTGCCTGTTGGCAGTTTGAGGAAATAACGCAATTATTCCGCCGCAGCTGGTGGATTTCAGCTTAAATATTACCATCAAATTTTGGACCAAGCCTGATAAGGTTCGCTCCGAAGTATTTGCTTCAAGTTCGTGCATTAACTTCCTCGGAAATGAAACAGTGCAAATTATTTTATCCCCTATGGAATAATTAGATAAGAAATGCTGTCCAATAAAATTAATCATTTCACACAAAATCAGCGCTATAGCCATTTGCGATAATTTAAACTTTTTAGCGTTTTTGTGAAAGCCGATTTAAGCACGAAAATACGCGTTTCACCTGTGATTTAAGTTAACTCTTTCAACTAAGACGAATTAAATATGTCTTTGTCAAATGCTACAAAGGTGTTTACGTTACCACAACAAATGCTTTCTCATTTAGAGGTATTTGTTTACGCAAAAATTCTACAGGATTTTGAAATAATTAAATGAGCCAAATTTGTCATCTCAATAAAAGATTGAAAATGTTTCGGTTAATTATTCCAGACGAAAGTGACTAAGAAACGCGTCAAGAACTAAAACAAATGTAGGACACACGGATAAAAATAATCGTTGGAAACAGAGAAATATGTCAGCCGGGGTTAACCTAAACGCCATTTTATGGCTCAAACTAATTCTTAGTAAACTATTTAGTGGAACTTGATTATTTATCCGCCCGAAAATGACGATGTAAACATAAAAGTCATTTATTACGGTCCAGACCAAACCAATGCATTAAAACCCCAAAAAAAGTTTTAAGCTGGCATGAAATCGAGGCGGGAGTGGGGAACATAATAAGCATATAATTTCAATGTTTAATGAACTTTTCGATGTTACTGAGCGCCAAAAGATTCATACATTATAGATTTGTTTATAATTCATTCCGTAAATTACAAAACACTTAACCGGCAAAGACTGGCGTCAAGGTTAATTTGATTTACTTTCTCTTGTAGTCCAGACGTAGTAAATTTCCGAAAAAAACATTATTTAAAATATGGAACTTAGAACTGACGCTGCATAAAACCACTGGATCAGAATAGGTGGGACTTTTAATGCATTGCATGACATGGCGTCAGTTTAGCCGGAAGACCACTCGAACCGACTTGGGCCGTTAACGGAATTGCTTGCCACCCCCTTCGTAGGATGCCTTTGTGTGATGGGTGTAGAAGGGTGTTGAATTAAGCTAAAAGTGTTCAGGGTGTGATAGCATACGCAGGCTGAACAACATCATCCGTTATGTTCTGCCGAACATATGGGTTACAGGGACTGCGGCTGTCGTGCCGAACAGGAATTCATTGAACCACAAATGAGAGCTGGGTGCCAGAATGCAGATCGTTAGACCTATCTGCCAGACACATGGATGAGTCCGATAGGGAGATTGCCAATGCACCGGCTATGGGTACTTGCTACGTCTGTGGTCCTGTCTGCGCTATCCAGCCCGCATGGTATCATCTATGCTACATTCGCGTGCGTCGCCTAAATCAGGCACATTTTTGAGGGAAACTGGTGTTTTTCAGACACACTAAATCGTCGTGAATTTTGATCATTCGCCCAGTCCCCTCTGGTTAATATCTCCTTTTCGTGCAGAATGTTTCTAAGCAATTTTAGAAGGTGATTTGTTTTCGAATTTGGGCAGAAATAGATATTACGATGTTTTTGTGAAACCTTTTGTGCCATTAACTGCCAAGGACGTCGTTTGCGCCTCCACGTGTATTTATTTGATGGGTGGGTAATTAAGTCTCCGGCGTTTTAGTAAACAGGGGTGCTGCGTCTAAAAAAATTATTTTTAATGACATTGGCCTTGGGAATCAGGTTGCAAGCCCACAAAGCCTTTATGGAAAACCAGGCGTTTATGTCAGTTTTTGGAAGTCAGATTAACAAGTCTTGGGTATTTATTGCCTAGAGCGCAGGATTAACGTACACAGTCAATCAGTTGTTTAACTGGACCGGAAATGTTTTGGCATTTGAAAACGTTACGAATTGACACTAAAATAAAACGACTATCACCAAATATTCAATCCTAATTTTAAACATATAAAACGTCACATTTCATGAGGTATAGCTTCTGCCTATGATTAGTTAGGCAACTTAAAGAGCAAAACTACCAGTTAACAAAATACCAGTATTTATATGGCCACTATGCTGTGGATTAATAGCAGGTGAGCGGAGCCCAAAACTGAACAAGCATGACGAAAGTGGCCGCATGTTATCCCGTTTACTGTAGAAGAATATTACTACTTTTTAGAGGCATCAAGGAAAAGTTCAAAAGCATCAAAAGCGTCTCTTATTGGCTTTACCGTGCGGAAAAATAAAATTTACGAAAATGTGTAAATAGGATAAACTATTAGGATTCTCTTTACAGATATAACTTGGACGACGTTTTCCAGCTAATCGAGAGCACATTTGTTGTTGACTTTTGTCTTGGATGTTTATTTTTCTCGGCAGTTACGTTTCGTGTTGAAGTGATCTTTCACGTGTCAACCAAGTGACCAGTAACACGAAACTGAGCGCTAAAAAACTCCCTTAGTCGTTAAAAAGACTTTATAAGAATCTTATTTTAAGAGCCATCATGGACACCTCAAAGAATCTGTTTTCGTGGACAATCAACTAGGAACCCTGAAAATTATGAAGTATTAAGCGATATCCCAAGTCCGATCTAAAATACAACATAATCTAGAAGAAAGGATAGTGCAAGCGAATTTTACAGGGTTAACCACCTCTTTATGTACTTAAATGATGTTCTTTCGACTAAATTTGTCAATTCTATCTATATATTACTCTATCGGTCAATAACCGGACTACAAAATATTCGTAGCGATTTGCATTTTAGTAATCAGTCCGAAGTGCTCGTAGACAGTCGCATTTTTGTCCTCACTGCAGTGAAATGAAACTGACTTAACTTTTGGTCCAATCTGAGGCATTGGTTAAATAGATGCAACTGGGTCATTGGATATTTCAAATTGGCTCAGAGCATAGGTGGGTTTGCATCTTACTTGTGGAATAGCTTTGATAATGAACGTGTGCATGCAGTTAATAAGGGATTAATAAAGTAAGCAGCTGCTTAGTGAGACAAAATGCCTCTAACTACTGGTGTTTCAGGGTCATATGTGTTTTCAGTAGGTAAGGAAGGTTGCGTTTTCGAAGTTTTTTGCAGCTGACTCTGTTTATGTCTTAAAGGTCAATTCACAGTGCTCTATGCGATGCTGGGCTGTTAGCCCTTTTTAAGAGACCATAAAAACGGCTGATATTTTAATTTTTTTATTATTTGTATGTCACCCCTATATTACTAAAGTTGACTTACGTTTTTTGCGTCAAGTGGTTTGCGCACGATCGCACCCGCACAATGAGTGCTGATTGGCTTATAAGAAAAAAAGTCTCCAAATGCCAATGGCTTGAGAAGCGGTCTGTTTAAAGGAATCGAAGCGGCGAAATAGTCAATTTTGAACCTTCGGAATCTAAACAACTTTTCACGCCTCAAAAAATCCTAAAGGTTTCGATTTTTTCATTTTCCCTTTTTATTATGTTCCAGTGGGAGGCAGGAATTGATAGAAAGCTTGTTACAAGAATTTTCAGGTGGTACAGTCCCTCCCGATCTACGGTCCGTAAATGTTGCTATCTTTGTGAAATGTCCAAATATTTCTGGCCACTGGGTATTACAGCAGAGTTCTATTCGAACAAACCTATCCGTATTCAAACAACTGGTAAATCTTGAGTAACTGTAATTTATTTTCGGATCAACTCGCTTAAAATACTGTCCAGTAGTTAAGTGGTAAAGGACGCGAAGATTACTTGGAGAATGACCTAATGCAATACGACCCTAGGAAACGGGTTATCTTGGCCGACTGGCAGCTTTTCAAGCCACGAATTTTAGCGCATCGCAAGCGCACGCCGTATGTTTTGTAAAATTTTGAACCGTGTATGTTATGGACTTACAGTTGTGGTGATACATCTAGGTGCGGGTTTTCGCCGCGCCGGCCACCTGCATCCTCTCCCACTTCCGGTCTTGTTTTTTATGGCCTAACGCCGGGCTGATGCGGGGAGGTAAAAAGGGTGCGGTAGATGCAGCGCAAGTCCACTGTTGCTTTAAAATAATTTGCGCGCAGCTCACAGTCACTGCTCACACCCTGGTCTGGAGTGCACGGTGGACATTGTCGGTCTTGAAGATTGAACTGCCGTGTACAATGGGCCTTCCGCAATTCGCCCTGAGACGCCTTCGTTAATTAACTTTGGAGTATGCGCAAATAAACTTTTTTTACAAACATCTATTACTGCGTGACTTAACGGTTGTTCTTAAAGTGCCGGTAAGAAAAAAAACACAGAAAATAACGTAAGATTTTATTCTGTGTGCATCGTCATTGTAATCTTCACCTTAACCTTTCTTGATGGGAGAAAACTGGATGACATTAGCGGACATCCTATCAGTTATGTAGTAAGGGCGGGAATTTGTTCGTTTCAGCGGCAAGGTTTTCGCTGTTTCAGTGACTTGAGTAGTCTTTTTGCACTTATTTGACAGTCAGTAGTATGTCGTGGACATGGTCTGATCGTAAGACGGATGAATATGGGGCTTTTGGGATCCACTCGCATTATTTGCCCAGGATAGTCGGATTCTAAAAAAAGAGAAGCAAAGTTGGTATTTTTGACGCTTACCTAAACGATCTTAGGACCATTCATTTTCCTATCGAACATCGGCGCTGCGCAGATAACCATTCTCTCGTCTTACAGTGCATACACAAATCTCGAAGTGAAGGCAGATGAAGTGATGGTGTCAGTTGACGTGATCTCATTATTCACCTCCATCCCATCCGCACTGGCTATCGACACTATTGATGGCTTTCTCCGGGAAAAGTATGATCAGACCGACCAACAGCTCAAACGAGCACACATCGTCAGGAACCTGGACGTACAAGTTACGAGATTGACAGACGGGAATACAAGGATAATAGTTTACCGTAAGGCAACGAACACTAGGCGTATCATCCAATTCAGAAGCAACCAACCTGTTGGTCATAAATGCAGTTGTGTCAGACATCTCTTTCAACGTGTTCAAACACACTGTAGCGACGACAGTGGGAGAAGGACGAGATTAATTATTTACAGACCCTCTTTAAAGCTAACGGCTACCCGAAGTTCTTCATACCTAACTGCCTCAAAAAGCCTCATTCTGAACGGTCAAGTGGTGAAAAGCCCGCGTTCTGACGCTAAATACCTATGTAAAGAACGGGTCGGAGGCGACGACGAGAATCCTGAAAGCTTTCGGTATTGGCGTAGCTCATAAACCAGAACGCAACATCGGACATCAGGTCATGAAGCCCTTAGACCCGCTACCAACAACAGAACAGTCGGCGATGGTCTATAGCATACCATGCCTAAATTCCAATGCGAGGTATGTTGGTGAAACGGGCAAACGTCTTGGTACAAGGCAGCACGAGCACCAACTTGCAATCAACCGTAAGGACAAGCTGTTTTTGATCTATGGCCACATACGAGAGCTGATCCCCGATTTTGCCTTTGAGAAAAGGAGGATAATTGGTCGAGCCAATCAGAAGACGGCCAGATTGCTGTTTGCAAGTTGGTCCTCGGCTGGCATACTCAACCGAGCTACCAGGCTGTGCGTACAGGTCTCGGTTCAGTCTGGACAGGACCAGTGAGGCAAGCGAGCACGCGGGATCGAGAGCCAACGCTCACGGAAAAGGGCGGAGTTGTGGGTCAGGGGTCATGTGACCAAAGCTTGGCATTATCTCAACGATGCGCCCGCGAAGCGTGGGAGAGGCTAAGCGGCACGTTGATTTGACTACATTAACGCCGACCTTAAAGGGAACAAAGGTCATGCAAGCGTGTCAGCGGTCAGCCCCGGGAGGTCTAATCCCGTCAGCGGAAAATAGACAGGTCAAAGTCCATTCGCCGAGCGTGGCTATAACACGAGGCAAGCCGCATGAATCATGACCGGCAGGAGCAACAAGTACGCTAATCTAATGATGGAAACGATAAAGTTTCCGAAACGTTAGTTCGAATACAATATGGTCCATTAATTTGCCCTCTCTTCTCTTTTGTCTTCTTCGGGAGATAATGAACGCGATAGACAGATCTATAACTTTATCCGCATTGCGTCCATGGTCGGCCGGGATATACGCTGCCCACTTCCCTTCAATCCTTTGAAATTCTTCGCCTTTGATTGCAATGAGCAAGTTTTTTTGGAACAAGTTACATTTTTTGGTGTAGACGCTTTTTGCATTTCTTTTTCTAGCTAGCACTACAAGCGGTGCAACTGTCAGATGTTCGAACTGCAGCTCATATTAAAAGGCAAAGGTTAAAAAGTGATTTTATCAAGGATTGTATGTACGCTAGGCAATGAGACGTACGAAGGTATATCTCGTAGATCTATAAATTGTTTTGAATAAGACACTCCTTCTTCACTTGCGTTGAGAGTTTAGGGTCAAGAAGTAGCCTACCGCTGATGATACGTCTTTGAAATACGCAGTTGCCAGCGATAAGCCATAAGATGATTATTTTTAGAAACCCATTGTATGTGAAATTATTTTTGTGCGTGTCTTATTTTGAGTGTTGCGTGAGTATATTTCGTTATATTTTCTTGCGTTTGGACAATCTTTCTAAATCTGCTTTTTTAATGCGGTTTAGCCCTTTTCAGTTTTTTACAGCTGCCGTTAAAATTCCCCGTTTATTTGTTGAAAGGAATAGGTTTCGTGGAAAAACTTCCATTAATTAATGTAGACTCTTTGTCACTATTTTTGTATGGTTGGCGCTACATGCATTACCACTGACAAATGTTCCAAACAAATAATCATGTAACAACAGGGGGCCTATTGACATGGCTGAAACACTGCTGCCATGTTACAAACTCATAAACATTAGTAATTCTTGGCAAGATTGTAACTGATGCGAAAGTATTCTCGAAATCCTTACAATCGAAAGTAAGTGAAAGTCTTTGAAACTAGACAAACCTGTATCAGTTGCGCACGCAATGTCCTTTTTAGCAGACTTTTGACAAAAGAGGGTGTTGTTCGGTATGATTTAATAGTTTGACTGAGATATGCTGCAATGGGTTTTCAAGATAGGCCGTTTTTTCGAAATATTTCCACGTAATACGGAATAGTATGAAGGATGATTTAGTGAGAGTATCCGAAACCCCAGGCCAAAAAACCTTATGTCTCAATGGTCGCATATTCTTCTTTTGAAATGCTTCCTGAAACTCGCCTGTTTGTTTCTATAATTGAGTGTTTATTAACACATGGTACCCTGGGGAGGAAGAAAAAATAAAAGATTTCTTTCACACTTTTTGAAACATTTGGCTTTTTAACTGAAATGAACTAATTTCCCAGAAAACGTTGCATTAGTTGTTGCCGACGCTTTTAACGTGACTTCGCATATTTGGCGCTAAGCGAAATGTTACCAGCAAATTTTTCAAGCAATTAATCATGCAAAAAGTAAGGAAAACCCTTGAAAGGACTAAAACACTTCTGTTGTTTGCATTATAATGCATGGCTTTGAGTACGACCCCATGCAAAGCAATGCCATTTATATCCTGTAGGGCGACACAATCGAGTCCCAGTTAGGCAGCGCTAGTTTCCTGCTAAACATTTTAACATACTGTTTCATACATAAATTTGCTTCAGAATCCCTGTACACCCTTGAAATACGATTTGTATTCAGACGCTATTCAATACCAGATGTTGTCTGCTAAAGAATATTAAAAAAAACACCGTTAACGGTTTTTATATGAGGATAGGAATACACTTAAATATCAGAGCGCGACATTAGCGATAGAAACACACAAGGAGCTTCCACTGAACTTCACCGAAATCGCACGAACTGTGAAGAAAATGCAGCCCGTAGAAGAAATCTAAAGATCTCAAATGTTTTTGGACAGAGCTGAGGGTATGTTAGGCGATGTAACTTAAGAACGAATATCTTGTAGAAGTATTAATATTTTTAGACCCGACTTACATCTGACGAAAGGATGTCTAAGTACGTAGCCCACAACACATGTCATAATGTGGGTGTTTTTAAAAACTACTATGTGCAGAACTGTGTTTTGTGCGCACACTTGCATTTTGTGATGTTTTCTCATACGTGAGCAGTTTTTTCTAAAACCATTCTTCTTGGTGTACATTGTGCATCTTTGTTATTGTTTAATTTTGTTTACGACGGCTTTTGTTAACTACAATGATACTCTCGCCTTCATTTGCGCTAAAGCCTGTGTAACGATTCATCAGCGGGGTTTTTTACATCTTTTGTCGCAAATGTTTACGAGCTAGGGCAAAACTGAAATACCTTTGGCGCCGGACTGAATCCCAAACTAACATAAGTCGCATGTATTAACGTTTGCCAGAGACATCCACTATCCATATTATGCTAGGGACATGGTTGGTAACGTGTTTATAACTCCAAATAATAAACGTAATTTATAATTCTATCCATATGCTCTGTTACGTGTTATGACAGCTTTCGAAATTTTGCGGATGTATCTACTTGGATAGCTAATCATCAGCATTTTTACATTTTTAGAATGTTTAGCGTTATTGCTTTCATTGTGGCAACGTTGTCCGTTATGCAGATAAAAAGTGCCAGCATCACCAGATGAATAATCCGATCATATTTGTAGCATCACGCGGGAAGATCTGCGAAATTGTTGGCAAAAAAATGTGTTGTGCATATGAGTTGATATTAACTTAAGGCTTTTTTAAATGTGTGGTTTTAGTAGGCCTCGTGCAGAGACGCAGTTATGCAAGCGCAGCCAACGACGCTCTTTTAAAATAGCGCTTGTCTACCTGACGCAAAAGTCTCTTTACCCATAATTTTTGACATTAACTTGTGATGGCCTTTTAAGCTGTGTGAGTACCACAAAGTAGAATGCCGTTTTTGACTGAGCATACCTATACTGAACTGGGCCTATAATAGTGTTATTTTGATTAATTTATACTAGTGTTCACCCTAGTTTAATAATTAATTAGTGTGCTTTACGTAAAAACAGCTGAGGTGTCCGAAAGAAACTTTAATGAATTCGTTTTTTAACACTGTTCTGTGCCGTTTTTACCACCCAGTTTTAAAAATATATAGTGTTTCCTCAACTTCCGCATCAGTTGACTTATTCTCTAGAAACTTTGGCGCATACACGCAGGGATTAACATTAATGATATATTTTATTCCGCCGTTTTTTCCCTTAAATCACACTTCGAAAGCGCTGCTGCTCTGACACAGCAACTGTTTGGCTCTTTACAATTTGACCGACATAACAACCGCCTTCATTCGGTAAAGCATGTTTTCTCTACAAAGTCGGATATAATAAGGTCATCATTGGAGGAGTCCGCAGAACGATAAGTGAATAATATCTGCCTACTATCGACTCCCACCCATAGTTCCTTTGAAAATGACGCCTGGTCGCACATTCAGTAGGACCGATTTAAGTAGCGCCCTTTGATGTTATATGGCTTTTTACTGGACATTTCACGTAAGCTACGCATTATTTACTAAAAGACATTATGCGTTTTATTAGTATGATACAAGATGCATATATAAAGGAACTATCACAGTTACTGTCAAAATAATGACAGAGGCCTCTTAATTGGAATCGATCTAATGCTTAACTAACTCACTGGTCATTGACGACGGCTACCGCTGACTTAACAACCATGTAGACGAATTAGTTAGAGGGGTCTATCAAAAATGCAACTGACAGTTCTGGAATACGCCGCAAAGTGCTTGAAAACGTGGATAAATTATGTTCTCACTAACTACCACATTTTGCGGTGTTAAGCCTAATAGACGGCGTAACATGATTTAGTGCCGTTGATTTTTGAGAACCTTATGAATTTAAATATATTTTTACAGAGTACATGCACAAACAGTAGGTGGGTTTACTCATTAAACGTCGACCGAAATTCCGGAATGCGTTTTCCATCCTATAAGATTAGCCAAGTAGGGTTGTTAAACTAGTTATCATGCAGCATACTTAGTTAACTTGCATACGAACAAGTTAAAGGTCTTGCTAGATCAGCCGGATGATTAAAAACCGACGGGGATTTGTCATTTGCGACGCCAACTTGGTCTGAGGAACGACGATCCTCCCACAAAACTTCGGCGCTGTCCGGGTTACTGTTGCTGCGCTTACGTGCATAGACAAATCGATATTTCTATTTGCAAAGTGTTCAAGGTCGGCGGGAATACACCTTGAGTGCTCTGTTTGACCTAAGAAAATCCTTCGATTTTTAGTTCAATTAAACAGGTTTCCTTTAACATAATACATTTGTGAGTGCAGGCGTTGCAGACGACAATTCTTAAGACTGATTTTAAACGTAAGGCTGCGAATAATTATCGTGAACAGGTAGTTATTTGAAAATAAGTAAGATTATTTGGGAAGGGAATAAACTTTAATGAGTAAATTTTCGAGTCTTGTTCCCCACCCCGTTTTCCAGCACATACACAGGTATTTATGTATAAAAGCTGGGATGACCGTTCGAAAAGACTAAAACACTGCTACCTTATTAGATATGGACTTGAGTTTTGCCCACGCGATAACATATGTTCCATATCCTACAAGGGAAGCAAATCAATGAAGCGGGCCACTACATCGACCGCCGTTGATATAGCAACCTATTATTATTTAAAAATTTAGAACATAATCCTGCGCAGAACGTAACTGCAGAAGTTTTTTATCGATATAATATCTTTTCATAAAATACCTTAGTTTCCCTTTTTAATGAATTTCTGAATGGCACAGACTGTTATTATCCTTTTATCTTTTTTGCCACAAGCGAAATCCTGTAATGACACCTCTCATAAGTGCTTTGAAAATTTAAACCGTAGAAGGGCTTCGCTCGAAACTAGCCCACGTTTGACAACAAGTCGTAAAAACGCATTCCACAACAATAAAGCATAATGTAAGCAGGTTAACACGATTGTCCAAACACGCTTTTGAGGTACGACTGGCTTACGACGACAGCTAATAAACTAGTAATAGCCATTCCTGTCTACCTGGTCTTTGGCGTTTATGCGATGCGGACGCTGGTTGTGCTCAGGAGAAGGCCCCAAGGCACAAACTGGCGCGTGAGTTCCATAACACGATCGATGAGCGTCGGCTACCACTCTTTTATCAGTTGTGCAAGCATATTTTTTTATGTCTCACATCTACAACTGGAATTTTGTCCTTGTTCTATTTTATTTGCATCGCGTTCATTAACTCTAACGTTACGCTCCTTTTCCATTGCAACAAAGCATATTGCGAAAGCAAAATCTGGTCTACACTATTTCCAAAGAGCAAGAAGCATTTGCTCTGGTGAAACTGTTATATCCTCCTGTAAGATGTCGACAGTTCTTTGCGGAATAAAAGACAGACAGCTTTACTGCGTCAGTCACCCTGTGTACATCAACTCTTAATCCTTCCGTCCGTGGCTTCATATGTAAGGGCTCAGCCTTCGTCTGGTTTGCGCGTTCCTATTGTTCCACTCCTGAGCGCCCGCATGGGCAGGCCCTCGCGTGTTGCTGACCCCTGGAGGTCGCGCGTGATTCGGTGGCGTGCCAATATATGGCTCGCATGCGGGCTTCCTAGGCGAGGTTGTCCTGCCGGTTTGCGGTTCTTTATCAGGCGTGACCTCCGGACGACATGAACGGTACGTCATTTTCTGGGCCGTCCTAACAGAAACCATGAATGAAGAACTTTCTTTCCTCAAAACAGCCCTGCTTGAACATGGATATCCAACATGGTTCATCGAAAAGAACGGTAACGTTTTACGGCCAAAAGTGACGGAGCAATCAGTTCCGAAGAAGCCCGTTGTAATATCCTTAGGCTTTAAGGTTTACAACTTCGCAAATACCATCAAACGGCGATTGATGTGCGCCATTGAAAGAACATACAACTTAGCTGAACTCATATTCCGCAGCCCCACTACGGCTATCCAAGTTCCGCGGACAAAGGATGCCTTACCACTGCACGCCACGTCAAACCGTGTTCATAATTTCACATGCACTTGTCGATACAAGTACATTGGGCGAACGCAAAGGTAATTTGCAGCCAGGTTAGTTGAGCACATGCCTAAATGGCTTCCAAAGCAGGAGAATAAAATTCCACGGTCTTCTATCGCAAAGCATCCCCTACATAGCGGTCATCCGGTTGACCCCAAGACATCTTTTAGAGTATTAGTTCGAGCATGAACAACAGGGATACCGCGTTACTGGGAGGCAACCTACATACGGCGGAAGAAACCCGATCTATGCAAGCAGTTAGACAACGTGGTCCACCTCAGGTTGCCCTTGTAAATTTGAGCCATTCATATTTGTGCAACACCTCGGCGTGTTTTCGACCGCAGTTTCTTTCCTTTGTTGCGTTTTCAAGTTACTATTCTTTTCCTCACTCTGCGTGAAGTATATGATGATCGTGCTGCTTTATATTCATTTTGTCTGCAACGGTTCAAATTTTTTTAACTTTTTCATTGTTATCTGTGTTATGCGATGGTAAAAGAAAATGGTTGCGGGCGCAAAGTATCAACGTAGACGTTCCGCTATAGATGGCTTTACGCAAAAACGCAGTTAATCCCACGCGGTGTCCATTAAAGTCAGAGTTCAATGGCTCACGTTTGTTTAACCCGTTATTTTTCGTAAATAAAAAGGCAACTTATGTTGATTGCGTCAATTTGTCATTACTTTTAAAAGGAATATTGAGCTAGGCAAAGTTGTTTTTATATGGGGGTCAGAGTTTAGGATGTAGTTTCTCTGCTGTATCTACTTATCACTAAGGTTCTGTTGATATATTTATGCATGCCCGCGCTCCATCTTATTAGATTGGCAGTTTTATTGGCGAAAGATCTATCTGTAACGCTATTTGATATCATCAGTAATAAAGTGTCCATAACGGGCGTATCAGCCAAATTGACATGAAAACGTTTCGGCACGCACGCAGCGATTTTCATCAATAACATGATGTAACCATTTATTATTTTTCTTAATTCATTTTTTTGGTATTTTAACCCTGCGACGCTAGTTTTTTGCAATCACAGGAGCGTTCTATGCCTTGGCGTGGACTTAGAACGGTGATCTTTAGGCGGTAGATTGTGCTCTTCCTTCCGAATTCCGGTCTTACTGAAGAATAGAGCCAGTACTGGCAAAAGCGCAAAATGGTGCGCTAACACTTCTGTCAACTGTCAACTCCCGCCTATGGCACTCGCGAATGTTAAAACGTGGAAAGGCATGGATGGTTACCGCAAATGACCTTAAACACGCTCCTATCGACACGCATGCATTCATTGCATGACGCTTAACAAACCGATTTGCTCGCTATACTACAGCGATGTAAAATACGCAGACGGAAGAAACAGTATTTATAAGCCCCCATAAATGGCGATCACCACTAATCTAAACCGATGTGATCCTTTTACTAAATCAGTGATCAATCATTGCAGCCATTGATGAGTGCTTAGTTTCGAAATCCCTCGACATCCCTAGTTCCCCATTTTCATTCCTATGTTGCATTTTGAAGTTACCATTTTATCGATTAGTCTACGCGCAGTATACGTTTACCTTGCTGTTTTAAATCGATTTTCTCTGTCGATATTCAAACCTTTGTACCTTTCTCACTTGTTATTTCTGTTATGCAACAACCGGCAGCAGTTGAGAAGCCGTCGCGAAATTTTGTGGTACCATTAAATTATGTTGTCCCTGCTTGCTTGAAATTCCTTTGGGGGGAAATATCCCTTCAAATTACTAATTTTGCATGGAATGACAACTGATCCAACAATGCGGTAGAAGTTTTAACACGTGAAAGTGAATGAAAAATGAAGCTTTTTTAATTAGGCAGACTTGTATCCATCTGCGTAAATAGAGTCCTCTAGCAGACATTTAACAAACTTTTGTGCTGTTCGATATTAATCATTAGTTGGACCAGGGTATTCTGTTATGCCTTTCCCTATGAACCACAATTTTTGAAATGTCTATCAAATATTAACAACAATGAGCTTTTCCCAACATATGTCAAACTGAGCATGAAAGCAAAGTAAACCGTCCTTCAGGAAATGAAACACCAAATAATTGACTACGTTTTTAAGAAATATTTTTACTCACTTTGGGCAGCTAAACTCCCGACTTGAATTTTATGACCGGATAGGTATATTGCCCACACGATCTCCACCGGCTATGGCCGCTCATTTTATTTTAATTTAGCTCGACTGGATTTAATATTACAGGAATATTAGTACATGTCCTTCAACACAAGTTACGCAGGTGTTCTAAAATATTTTTATCTGCAAAATTTCCATATTCCTGAATGCAAATACTATCTCCTTTTATTAACCGAGTCGTTCAAAATCTTGTGAAAGTGTGGCAAGTGTCTCAAAGTTTTCGGCTATGAGTGGACGCTGAAATCTACAATGGCATCTAACAAATTATTTTGCTATTTCTCTTCTCCAATCCTTTTACGTTCCGGCCACTCTGTTCACTTAGGAAAAACGCTGTCGATTATGCCATTTTAGGCTTGTTTTATGGTTTTAAATCACTAAAATTTTGTGGTTTAAAATGTGGGTTTTGATGCTTCCGAAATATTTCGTTTTAGGAATTGGTTCCCATAGGTTTCCTAAGAGTACAGGCCGTTTTTGGAATTCTGAAGTTTGCCCGGGCCGTTAATATTTGATTTCGTGGGCTTTGCAGGCCCAACCTACAGTAAAAATACACAAACATTCGTTGAAAGCCGCTCCACTAGTGTGCGAATTAGGCAGGCGCAAATGAGGTTTGAGGGACGCAAACTATACAAGAAGCTTTGCGGACTAACTTAATAATCTCCCTTCATCAGATGCTCCAAATAAAATTTTCGTTTTCGATCGTTTACAATAACCCGAGTCTTCCAGCAACTTAAATGCTAGGCAGTCGTTACTTTCGTTTAGGAATTAGTAGCCTAGAATACATGCCTGCAGATATAACCACTATTTAGTAATGATGTCTAAACCGGATTGACATACATGAGTCTGCCGTTCTGTTCTCAGTTTTTCATCCAATGGACCAAACCGGTTTTCCCTTGTACAATTTTATGCACAGTAGGCAACTATGAAAGACGCTCTTCCTGATCACGTAATGGGCAGCCTTATGTGGGCTTTGCGTGCTAACATCCTGAAAGAAACCATCGGCGACATCGTAACTAATCGCCGTAAATGTCTCGTTATTTTTTTAAAGCTCAGCTTCCATTTTTGGAACTTTGTTGCCATTACTAGGGTATCTCAGAACAGACGACCGTCCAAAAATTGCGTAACAAATATTAGAAGTCATCATACTTTTCTAATAATTACGTACTAACATAAGCGGATCTTTTCGTTTCTGCTGTTTTTAAAGTGAATCTACATATGGGAAGTTACCTATCAGCCAAAACAGTATAGTTCGTCAAATGAGAGACGTAATGGATATTAAGTCCGGGTTTTACGCAGGCGTTTGATAAGTGGTCGGCAAACACTAAATAGAAAACGTTACTGGCAAAGTTGGGAGATATAATAAGAGTAGATTCTGGGTTATTTGTTGTTGGTTGTTAATGATAACACGATCTCAGGTTCTAGGCAAACTGCTCTCAAACTATTGGTAATTGTTAAATCAACGTAACTTTCTTCACAGAAAATGCGTCTCTCACGTGAGCTCTCTCCACCGATTGTCTAGACAAACCTACAAAAACCCAAGCTTTTAGTTCTTGACATTAGAATGAGATGCAGTTTTTAAGTCGTCTGGGACCAAAATGTGTCTTTTTTAAGCTGATATTTTTTTCGACTGACTACAAACGGCCTGCCAAAATTGTGATTTTAGTTAATTCTAAAACGCAACTTAGTTAAGAGAACTTCATAAGCAGACTTGCTGCCTCCATAAGTCGAGATGTGTTGTGCGCTGAAATATGAATTTTGTTTTTTTAGTCGTGCACTACTAAATTATTTTCAACAATTAGGCCAAGTTAGACAGTCGTTGGCGTTTTACAAGGGTAATAACAAGCTGAACGTTTGATGCGTACGGAATTTATTTGTATAAATTAGATAGGCCAAGATTAAGCTTGTTAAAAAAGATTAGGCAAAAATGTCCCTCAGATAATTTGTCCTAGGGGGACCTTTCATTAAAGCCAAATTTAAATATGACATTTAGTTCCTATTCTTTGTCAAATAACACCATTCAACTAGATCTACTTTGCTAACACCAAAAAACCTAACAACGAATCTTGTAACTATAGCCAGTGTTCCTTTTGTACGACCGTCAACATTTATTTCCATGTTTGAAGACCTTCATTTAAATCCCGTAATTAATTTTTTGTTTAAAACATGACAAACTTAGGCAAGTTGGGCGAGTGATGTCAGCGACGACCTAGGCAAATGCGATGACGTATAATGCAGCACTTTATTGCAGGAAATATTTATGTATAAAGAGATGACAATTTTGTCTCTATAAACGGCTTTTGACCATTGGGGCAATCTTCTTGATCCGTGAGTTTATAAAAAAACCATCAGGAGTAATAATTAACAAAAGTAATTTTTGGTGAAGGGGAACTCTCGTAAATTAAATATTTTGACCAAGAGATAACGCGGAACCATTTACGTTGGCATTGGCGTCTGGTGTGCCGAATGGGATCTAATGTCACTACGACTATCACCTCTAAGATTTCATTGGCACAGCATGCCGATTATTTGCCGACCGTGGCTTTGGCGTGGTCTAAAAACGTATTGCGTTTGAACTGCAGAACAACTAGCGAAATGACAAAATCTTACGTTCTGCTATATTGTACACAGAGAATTTACCGCCTATTCCAGTAGTTAGTGCGTCTTATTAAGGGCGGAATATAATGAGGTGTTTTACCTGGACGTTCTACTTGACTGGAGGGGAAAACCGAAAAACAAATTGTTGGCTCTCAAATTTTCAGTTAGATTTCACGTAGAAAATAATGTTGACATTCCATGTCCAGGCCAGGCCTGCATATACCCTCTCCCTCAGAGTCAATGCTTCTTTTCGTCAGACCTACCGTGTCATTCATTAGGAGTTCGGCGCATACTATGTGCTCCTTTGTCATAACTGTTGTTGCAAGATTGCTAATGGCCACCGTGTAATTGGGACGTTTTTAATGCCCACAAAATTTTCCGTCCCGTTTACGGTAAGCGCACGAACTTGTCAGGTCAAAATGCCAACTGCTTGATTCTGCATGGCGTTTCAGGTGAATAATTACTCTTGACCGTGGAAACGTCTGCGACCCATGGGGAATGTGTACCGTTCTGACTGGGAAGAGTTCAGGACGAAGCTTACGTTATGATTTTTTGGCAAACCCGAAATCGACAGTGAATGCAGCTATTGCAAGATTCAGGCTTGTTTGACGTCAGAAATATTGATGTGGAACAGTGACTACGATACTTCTTTTTGTATCACAGGGAAATGAAAAAAATATGCGTGAGTATTTGACTTTCGTTGGAAAATTGATATTAAAGAAGGTACAAGGGCCAAGTCGCAACAATAATGGCAAGGAAAATGCAACATATGTGAGATGCGTAAAGGTGGAGCAGCGTAACAACCGCATATCAGACGAATAAATGGCATGCAGCAAGTTACATTTTTACAAAAAAATCAACAAAAAACAAAAAGGTTGCTATCCAGGGCACACAGACTAATCGGTGGAAATAACAACTTAAAACTGTCAAGAATAATTAAAGGAAGATATGGCACAATAAGCGGTTGTGCGCACAAAAGGACCGGTAATTACCAGGGCAGAGTAAGACTAATAACATTGGCTGGCTGTTTGCATAGATCAGTCCACTCCATTCACACATAGGCTGTTTTCAAGTAGCGCATTGCCCGAGACGTTCGTGCCCGCAAAAGTAGTTGGAAGGTCATTTTGGCGTCAACAGACTGATTACGACCAAGAAGACGCTTTGTGATAACAGCCCGGCGATTAAAGTTTCCTTCTGTAGAGGCCATTTAGACAAATTTCGACTTTAAACTTGCGCTAAGCAAGTAAGGGCAATGTAATATGAGGGATATATGCGGCTTTGTGAACTGAGCCATCAAGAATGTCAAACGTCTACCTGACTTCAGTTAGTTACGTAGGTTGTACCTAATATTCCGCTGCCTAACGGATACCTGGTGATTGAGGAATGAAAAATTGCGTTTCCCTGACTGGGACTTTATTTTGTTTGCTGGAATGGCGTCCGCAATTAAATAAGAAGTCATTCGCACAACCCGAGCTGCTGCGCATCGACAAAACAATCTTAATTTGTACAGCCTAAAATACAGGACTGCTTTAGCACATATTACCCAAATACAGCATTACAGCTGGAACCGTAGACTTAGTCTAGTAAAGCTTTTTTCTGGACATATTAACTGCACCTTTATTCCCCTGGCTGCGGTTATGATATATTGTAATCTTACAGTTTCGGCCGGTTGGAGAGCAAGCGTTTTATGCTGTACCGTTTGTTGAAATTGAGAAATTTAGTAACAACAAATTCAGGAATGGCCGTATATTTTTATGCCACCGGGTAACCAAGCTTGCAAATGAACGTGAGAAAAGTCGAACGACGGCCTTTTCATGAGCAAAAACAAAAATTGTGCGGATAAAACACGTCATTAAAACACAGTTTCCTTATAACTAATCAGCGAGCTCTCCGGTTCATAGAAGATATGCAGATTAATGTCAACTAAGCTCTACCCAATACAGTTCGTGAGACAAACGTCAAATTCTCTCCACTTAACTCGCAAAAAATTGTCTCATTTCAGTCCAGACGTTTGAATTTATGGGGCGTGCTGAGAAATGAACATTAGGTATGTCCCAGCAGCCATATTGAATGGGTCTTTTCCCCATTAGGGCAGATATGCATTTCGCAGATTCGCATGTGCTGATCAGTCGAGACTTCGAGTAATTTGCCAAGCCCCTCAAGCGTCAATTATGCACGAGTGGGTGTAAAGGAACAGAGACATTTTCTAATTATGTCATAACAGATAAAGCGCCTATTTGTGCATTCAGAATAGTCATCTGCGGAGAGAGGAACACGTTTTGTGGAACGTGTGGAATTGTTAGAGGGCGGAACTAGAACGGTTCGCCCTGGTGATACAAAAAAGTGAGGCTACTTAGAATTAAACAGAATTCTGTGTGGGATCAGTTAGTGACACATCTCTAGCGATTTATTTCGGTATTGAACGACCGTGTCTCAATCTCGGCATATCTATTTATCTCACAACAAAAAGAAGAAATTGGTGGCAGACAAAAGTCCTCTTTAAGCAATTACGCACACGATGCACCGCCTGGACGAATTTAGGCATCAAAAACCATAGGATGTTGAGATGGGCAGTATGCCCAGTTCTCTGAACCCATGATTGTTAAGAATTTGATGGTTGGTGGGATTTGCATACGACATATTCTCTTTGGCTATCCGATCGAGCTGACATTCAGAAAACATAGCAAACAAGCAACGTCGCTTGCCGCTACAACATTGGCAAAAAGAGGATGTCTTATTTTAAAAAATATGCTTAGTGCGCAAGCCGGATAAAGGCTTAAATAAATTAAGTGGCTGAAGGTCATGGATTCCACCCGGAATACGAGTGTCTGTGCAACTTAGGAGATTCTAATGCCTTTATTAAAATTTACGGTTGCGCCTTCAAATAATTTTGAACCTTTTTAGCAAACAATGCAACCATGTCCTAACAAAGAGTTGAAAAATGACCAACAAGACGAAAGAAATAGAATAAAGTGTCCCGTCTGCTAGATAAACTGGCATTTAGACCAAACCCAGAGTCGACATTCGGGGTCCATAGTCACAAATATTTGAACGCTACTCATTAATATTGGGCTTTCTTGTGTACCGTCCGACTTGCACTTGCTTATATCTATACAAAATTCGTAAGACTTAACATACAGGCTTCCCGAGAAATTGTATAAAATAAAAATACTAAAGGCAATCTACGGTCCTAGTTAATTATTATCGGACACATTTATATGTCACGTAAGCCCATCCTCAGGAAGAAGAGGCCGAATGTTTAAATCGTCCTCGCCGCGAATGAGCCTCTTATGCGTTATTGAGATATACTCGCAAGTTTTCCATAATTTAATATCGAAAAATTTCTACTTGGAAATGTACACTGTATTCACAGGATTTGTTAACAGTTGTTGCCGGATTTGTCCAATAGGCGTATTAGTTGACATGCAGTCAGTGAGCGATCTCATTAAAATGTTAAACAAAACGGGCATATACAAGCTGCATGAATGGACAATGCATGATCTTAAGAAATCTCAAAATTGGGACTTGTAAAAACCCTCATTCTACTGCTTCTTCCAGTATTAAATATGAATTTGACGTGTTTTTTCTAATAAACGACTTAAAGAAAAATACTGTTGTTTAGGTTTTTATAAAATACATTTGGATTTATAAGACTACCGAAAACCAGGGTGAAAATAAATGTTACTTAAGTATTTATCTTTGACCGACTGCAGTTTCTAGAGGAGATTTGAAAGAGGTGCATTTAAAAGCCGACGTCCTATTGTGCCCGAAATATCATAGGATTGAGCCGCGGGATAATCAGTACCACAATCCTACCTAAGTAATCCTTCCTAATCGAAGATGTATTTCAGCATTTCGGTAAATATTTCATGAGACCGGTCACTCAATGTAGATGACGAAATACGACTGCTTGCCTACAAGTATATACTGACAGTACAGCATGGACGAAAACCAACTGTTTATTTTATGGTTACAAGTAATCAGTACCTTTAGTGAACAGTTTGAAATAGCGAAATAGCTTACCATAGCAGATTGATTACATTAATGATGTTTCTGGGAGCTTGGCCAGCATAGCAGTGATAAAGCGATAAGCAAACAATGGCAAACAGAAATTTAATAGCTTTGACAAACTAGTCGACCTTGAATTTGTTGATATTCTTCTGTTGTTTTTTGTCGGAGGCTCGGCAACCACGGGAACTGCTTGCATTATTAGTCATCACATTTATGGAGCACGGTGAGCTTCAGCGGGGTCGTGAAGCCTGGTGTCTTCTTGGTTGTCTGCCGGGCGACTTCTTCACCGCGCAGTCTGATCGCTTTTCACAGATCCATTGCAGACATCTGTCCAGATTTTAATATGATGCAGTTATTCAGACCGTTAGAAGCCGCGAGAAGATAAAAGTGTCGTTTTAGAGAGTCGGTATCTATACACTATGCCTCAAGTGTTGTTCACTTGCCTCGCTCTACGATAATTGCTTCTTGAAGACCAAACGCATGACAAGTTCTCCCAGTATGAATAGCAGACGGGGAGCTCCGCTCTTGTTTACGATTTGTGGGAGGACCTGCAATTTCCGTCCGCCTTCCCAACGTAATTGTCGTTCCTGTTGTCGCAAAATATTTGCTAGAAAACTACCGAGATTTTGGTTGAGGACAGCGTGTCCTTATGTTGCATCAAATGACACCATACTGCTGCATGGGGTCAATTAGCTATGCTTACTTTGACGGACTGTCACAGTCCTGAGGCCGCCCAGAGGTTTCTTTAATGCAGGAAACAGCTCTTAGCAATTCGTACTGTTATTTACTTTTCCATCTTACGTGCGTCTACTGTCTATGCTGCATGACTGAGTGGTTAAGTTAAAGGGTCAGCAAAGGTAAATGAAGTAAACATAGCCGTCGCCTCCGTCGTTTGCGTCAGAGATTTGGGTGCATGAAGGCTATAACTGTGGAGCAAAAGGACTCCGTGGCAGCCTTTGCGGTCCCTTAGTCTTCATGTCCGCCATAATGTAACTAGCAGTGGACAGTGTGAGTCCATTTCTAACTAGAAGTCAAGAGGGGAGTCCACAATTGTCTTCAAAATTCAAGGACGATGACTTAAGGTTTGCATTTCTTTTTACGAGGAAACGTGTGAATAACCCAAAAACACTCTTATGTGTTCCCTCTGTAAAGCATTATTGATAAATTGGTCCTTCTACGAATAGAAGCCTGGTGTTCAAAAACTGCCAAACGCAATTGTGGGCTTGGTGTGCTGAGGAAAATTATTTGAAAGTGAAAAATACCTTAATGAGCACGTTTAAGGCAAATGATGAAATTGTTTGACCCGAATATCTGCATCATGATATGAATTGAAACGAACAATCGAAACATCTTCCTTAACGTCCTTGTGCGACGGTAAGCAAGCCAACAACTGCAAACTACAACATCCAAAAAACCACAAGCCTAGATTAAATACAATGATTCAACAGCTATCAGTCAAAGTTTTACAAACGTCGTAGTGGCTGCGCCTCGTTCTAAAAATTTTGAACAATTTGAAGCACGCCGATCGACCAAACATCCGTTTTTTCGTTGTGTCTCCATTGCCAAATTCTAAACCGATGAAATATTGCAACACTACTGCAACACACATGTGATCTCCAGCCGTCCACCCACTCTCCTTCGACGGCGATGACGATCGGCTGTCCTACTGTCTCCGTCTGAGTCGTGTGCGTAGCGCCTAGCCGGCGGGAAACAGGCTAAATCCGCCAGTCGAGAACCAAATTTGTGTCACCATTCTGCCAACTTCACATCGGCCAACCGGCCACCCTCGATTTCCCGAAAGCAGTACTGTAGTTCTATTGCTGCGCCTGGCCATGTATGAGAAACAGTTCATACTAGCAATCGATTTCAACTTAGTATTCATGTAGTTTTGTGTCAGGGCGTTTGTCCGTTTCACTGGAATTTCTTGTACAACGATATCGACCTGTTACGTTGTAGGCCACCACTGGTATTCTGTCATTGGTGGAAGGTCTTTGAATGTCAAGACAAACTGCCTGTATGTGAATTCCGGATTGTGGGTCATTTTAATTCCAAATTGTTACTGGCTTATTGTCCTCATCTCTAAGACGTTCTTCTTGTAGGAAATCTCGCGACAGGGCTTCGGCCTTTGGCTGTTTGCTCTTTCAGAGTGGGATTTCTAAAGACAATGGCGTGTAAAGGACTTCGTACAGCTACTGGATTCGAAAAGGGATCTGACCATTTTTTCTCTGACTTTCGTCCTCTGTTGTTTGTAAATTGTGTTTGGGCACATTAGTGGAGGGCTGTGGCACTATTGCGTTTGTGACCAATGGGATATTTGCCTTACTGTCGACCGCTGTCCATCGGCCGCATCGCTGAATGACAAACGATTGTTGAATTCCGCTTCAGAAGATGACATATATCATAGGATGCCTGAATCTCAGACCTGAATTCAAAAATAGGCATCCTGAGAAGCATTATTCGGGGGAAATAACTGAACTTTATTATGTCGTCGTCGCACGGGCAGTAAATATTCGAAACAGTTAACATTATAAATACGCCTGAAAATGTTGCCATTGCTTAGTCATTCCTCCGAGAAAGCTCTTGATTCGAATTAATATATCGTTAAGATGCGCTGTCGGCTTTTCAATTAATCCCTGATATTGCTGTAAACGACGTCCAATTCGACGTGTCGGTTAATACACAAAATATTGGAGTGCATGTCCTTCAAACTTCCCAGCCTTTCTTAATTTGACAGGAAGCAATAATGCCAGTTTTGTGTCAGGCGAATTCTCGCGCAGTTTCCAGTGTATGCAAGACAACTTGACACAAGTATTCCCGCCTTTTTACTGCCAGCTGGTGTTTGCGTAGGCGTTCAGAAGCCTAGTTACTTGTTTAATCACAGTATACTGCACTGTAAATGCCACAGGGACTTTCGGAGACGACCTATCTTTTATGGAAATAGCCAACCCTATCCATAGGGTGCAGAAACTGTCTTCGTCGTCTGGTCGTCGGTTTGTGTGCCATTTGGATTTTGCGCCACCTCGGGTGTCTTCCAAAAAGGTCGGAATCTGTCTTAATGTACTTAGGTACTCACTAGTTTTCGGTTGGTCGCCTGAGCGGAACAACGTAGTTCCTTGATCTTTTGACTCAAGTAGTCTTGTACATCGATACACAAAATCTCTGGAGTATCTATTTTAGGAATACAGGCTAGAACAGGCAACTAGGTTCAACTCGGTAAAGTCCGTCGTCAGAAGAGTGACTTTATCCCGACTGAGTAAAATGTTAACATTGCTCCGTTTGTAAGCGAGGGGGTGGTTGCAATCGCAATGCGAAATAACTTTCCTAAAGGCTTCTTCTGGTAAACCGATAGATAAAATTACTTGCCAGTCCTTCTCGCCCTCTTATCTTTCATCTAACCGGTGAGCGACGCCGATGTCTTGACTTATGCTTACAGCAGAACAAATTTAACACCCGTTGTTGCACAACGATCCAGTTTTGCTGCCCTGCAAGATGCATATAAGTTGGCTTTCAACTAGCGAGAACAAACGACAGGAGCTCGATTACCATTATATTTACGTCTACATATATTGATATGCTTAAAGACTCGAGGTCCAGACATTGCAATGCGTCCATCATCTCCCGAAGAAAACCAACGAGAGAGGGCAAATCCATGTACCATATTGTATTTGAATTGACGTTTTGGAAACTTTCTCGTTATCATCGTCAGAGGATATATCCATGTAATTCAGTTATTCATGTATACATATATACAGCGCGTGACTGAGCTCATAAGATGGTGTCCGAACGTCTGAAATGCAAGTTCGATTAGGAAGGATAACTAAGGTGGAGTTGTAATATTGATTAGCATACAGCATAACCCTAAAGTATTTCGTACTGGTCATGAGGTCGGCTTCTAAACGCACTTCCTTTCGACTTCCTGCAGAAACCAAACTCGTTAAAATCGGCTGCTGAAGTAGCACACATTTTTCACATTGATTTTCGATGCCCCAATAAATTAAACTACATTTTATAGAAAGCATGCATAAAATATGCTTACTTTTACTTTTTCTTAAAAAAACACATTGTTTCAATGTTTTTTTACAAGGAAAGTGTATATTCAGGACTTAAAAAGGACCCCAATTACTGAATACTTTCGTGCCTTATGGATCGTTGCATTGGTGTTTAGCTATTTCAGTCTACAAAAAGCATGCTTTCTGCGTAAGGAAAATAACTTATTCGTCTATGCCTTTAAGAAGACTCCATAAAATTTTGCAATGGATGGGGACTATTTTGTACAATTCATAAGGAGCATTGGTAAACGGACAAGAACGATGTTGTATGTGTGAAAATCGCACGGTCTTAAAACATCTCATAATTGGTAACTTTCCAAAACCTAATTATATATTTTCTTCGGATATGAAATGTTAAGACATAGTGGTTTTCTAAGAAAAAGAGTAAAAAAATATATTTTGTGAATGTTTTATATAAATTGTACTTGAATTTATGGACCATCAAAAATCAATTTAAAAAATGTGTGCTACATCAGCAGTCGTTTTTTACCGAGTATGGGTTCTGCAGTAGGTCGAAAAGAAGTGCATTTAAAAGCCGACTTCGTGATTCGTACGAAATACTATCGGATTATACTGTATGCAAATCAATATTACAACTCCACCTAAATAATCCTTCCTAATCTGACAAGAATTTCAAAATGTCGGTCAACATTTCATGAGATCGGTCACTTACGTCAGAGAATGCGGGTAGAATGATATAGTACTGTTTCGTGCTTATTTGGCCTTCATCTAACAGCAACAAGTGAGGGCCACACGTCAGCTTGACAAACTAAATTTACAATATGCGGTGTAGATAAAGTGTTCAGTACGTCTATACAATATGCACGAATTGTATGTGCGAGAAGTTTCGACATCCACATGCCTTTCAGTATTTAGCATTATCCGTAGAGGATGAAAAACAAGAACAGGTAGGGAGGCCATCTCTGCAGCCACCTTATTGTAGGGGAGTGCCTCTTGAATACTGGCAAGCTTTTCTAAAGGTTTATACTAGTGGGTATATGGCTAGCGCGTTCAACGCTGTGTTGTCAGAAGACGTTGGTGCAGGCACTTTATCTTCCATGGCCAACGCCGACACCACATGGTACTCACGAAGTGACACAATAAACTGATTGCAGTGATGTGCACTCCGCGTGCTGCGCCTACAAGTATCGTCCATAACATACATCATCCTTCCTCCTATCGCAATGGTCACAAATCGCTGATCTGGTATTGCGGGCAGCGTGGGGAGGTAGAGTGTCGGTAATCCATGAGACACTTATAAACCCTGACAACTTCTCTTTGTAATTCTCTACGTAATTGTATGGACCAAATGATGAGCTGCCGAAAATGTGCACTTGTTAAGCTGACTTCTCAGATGTTATTCATCGCATCCTAACATACGTCGTGACGCACATCAAAATCGGATGTTATCTACCCCACTGCGAATTTTAATTGCCCTTTTAATTACAGAAGAAAAACTAAACGAAAAGACGGAAACAGGTTTAGAGAACGTTTAGTGATCGCTTGTCGGGCAGACCTGATATAAGATGCGTAGCGGTCGCCGGAACAGGATCTTTATACGCACAAAGTTTCGGATCCTCGCTCTAGCCCATCATCAGAGACAGTGACTGATACGGGTGATTCGTGCACAGGACGTTGCAGTATTTATAGGATGCAGTCGGTGTGTTATTGCATACCTGTGTTAATTAACTGCTCTTCCCTTCATCGAGGATTGTTGCCCGCTGGTGCGCTAATTGCTTGATGGCCGGCATGCAAGTTGTTAACTGCCGAAGCTTCTTCACTCGTGTTGGACGTTGGCGGAATGATTGCTCGGTCATCTGGCTAACCAGCCTGCGCACTCCCCGAGCGGTTAATTACGTTAGCCAGGCTATGTCTCAGCACCAAATACGAGTTGGGCTTTCTTTGCACTTTTTGATAGACTGTGGTCTCGTAAACCATGAGCTATGAAACTACAGTCCACGCGGCTATCGCCTCTCACGAGAATTTCGGCGTCATCGAACTTGAATGCGTGGCCGAGTCTAGTCGAATGGGACGCGACCTGAGAGTTGGCGTCATTCCTCCGTACCGCTGCCGCGTGTTCGGTAATTCGTATTCGGAGCAGTCTTGCAGTTTCTCCAAGGGATTTATTTTGCCAGCACCTGCATCAGATCAGTTAAAAGATTCCAGATGTTTCTTGCCGTGGCAGTGGGTCTTTTGGTCTCATCACGTGACGCATAATGGTTGCCTCCGGTGTGTGTTTGTACAAGTAGGTTGAAAAGGTGACTTATGCCCTCGGACACATTCTTGCTGTACGGGATCGCTCGCCGGAGTTTGTTGTCGGTACGACTTTGTTGCTCGTCTGCTTCGTGCATGCACCGGTTCGCGAAGCTGCGCGATTAACCATTCTTTCTGAAAACTCCGTCGAAGATATTGGAATTCGGCAACCTTGTTTTTCGGTTGCCTGCGGTGCATCTCGACACGCCGATATAGCGTTGATGTTCGAGTTCTGTATTTGCGTCGTATTCGTCGCTTTTCTGAACACTTTGGCCTTTAGGCTACTACAATCTTTGCGATAGACGAGGACATCAAGTCTTGAAGAAGGAGAAACGATCGCCGGGCAAGAGCTTTATTAGCCTGACGTTTCGGATTCCTACTCTAATCCATCATCAGAGACAAAAGAGCAGAAACGGGTGGTTGTTGCACAAGGGGCTGCGGACACCAAGTAGTGATAGCTGGTTATTTTCTTTCTCCTCCATCGCAAATTGTATGTCCAGGAAGACGCTGTTGAGACGTTCTTTGAGCGTTAGCACCGGATCCCGTTCGATGACGACGAAGGCATCGGACACATACCGAGCATATAATTTTGGTCTACGGTGTTTGAAAACCAGCGACTCTAACTGTTTTAGGACCGCCTCAGTCATGAGTCCTGAAGTCGCGAAAACATTAATGTTAAATTTATCTGATCGCAGATTTTTCCATCAAACGTGATGTTCGCCCTGAAGTCGGGTTTCAGGAACTAAGGCCTTGGCAGGTTCGAGACGATTCTTTGTTTCATCGGCGGTATCGACTGCCCGATCCTGAGGGACAGAATTAAGGATGGACATGACATCTAGAGATACCATGAGAAAGAGACTTTGGCAAGAGACTTACTCCTTTAAGCTTTTCCAAGAATTTTTTTGACGAATTTACTGTAATGTCCGCATTTGCGGTCAGAAATTCGAGACGCCGAAACAGCTATTCTGCCAGTCCGAACGTTGGAGTGCCTTTGAGTGATACCAGGGCCGGTGACGGACGCCTTCCTTCAGCACATTGGAGAGATCTTAGAACAGGTCTAAGGACGTTTCTTGGGCTCTCGCCATGCGTCGGTCGGTCGGTGTTATTGCATCTGAATAGTCCATGGTCAACAGCGTGGTATTTATCTTGCTTCAGTGTTTTTACGGTGTCGGTTTCACATGCGAGCTAAAACTGGCAATCCTCTAGCAAGTTTATTGCCCTTCTGAATGTAGTCTATCCTGCCCAGTTTGGCGGTTGAACGCCATTTGTCCGCGGGCACGATGACGATGTCCTTGTCGGCCTTGTGTTCTCTTAGCACATCGTGTTCGACCTTTGGGAGCATTTCGCGTGGATATTGGGTCATAAAGAGGGGCGGTATCTGGTGTCCGATACGGTTCCACGTCTCCTATATTTCCGTCTGATTGATGACCGGTTTCACTGCTGCAATCATGTTGACAGGTTTGGCATCATCTGTGTTGAATGCGGCTTCGGGCCATAACACCTGCATCTGATCCTTCGTCAGTTCCTTTGAAGACATATTGCTTACTAGTATGTTGTATCTGGATGACGTTGAATCAGACAGTTTTTTGGAATTTGTGCTACGTCGCGTGTCGCTATCTGTTTGCGGGGTCGTTCAGCCGCCCTCTACAGAACCAGGTTCGTGCCATTCTCGCCCATAAATTCGCAGCATCTAGCCATCTCTTGGTCAATTCTCTGGCGCTATTCGCGAGACCTCGCGTGACAGTCTTGATCGAGCGCACGAATTATACGCCTTCCATACGGAGCCAGATGGCTGAGGAATCAGTACGCCAGCAATTAGCAGCTTGCATGCCAACTATCAAGCAATTAGCGCACCAGCCGGCAAAAATACTCGATGAAGGGGAGAGCGGTTAATTATCACAGGTATGCAGTAACACAGCGGCTGCATCCTATAAAAACTGCAACTTCCTGCGCACGAATCCCCGTTTCTGATGATGGGCTAGAGCGAGGATCCGAAACTTCAGGCGAATAAAGCTCATTTTTGGCGATCGCTTTTACTTCTCATCAAATAGTTCCTGGAACTCGAATCGATGTTGAAAGTGTCTTTACGGATTAAGTTTACGGATTAAGTGCTTTGGGCTCGACCAAGATCCCCACAGATATTCGTTCAGAAACTAGTAGTAGATACAAATGGAGATTGCTGTCGAAGACAGTGTGGAGACTTTAATGACCACTTCTGACCTACCAGCCGTCGTCAGACGACCTTGTCCATACCCATACTCGATCTCGCGTTCTGTATTCATCGAGTTTTATCAAGTCTAACGCCTCATGCCTCAATGACGGTTTCTGAATTATTTGCGACACCTGGGTGGGCGCAGCGCGCATGGCTCATGCGTGAACTGTAGGGAGGTATACATGAGCAGCATCTGCGGACTCTCTCTTCCTTCACCCAGCTTGTTATGACAACAAGACGATGTCAAAACAACTGGAGGTGGCCACGACCACAGTCACCGACAAAACTAAACAATCCTCCTTCTGTCGTCAGATACGACCTGCTCCCCGTCTTCATGTATAAGGCTAAAAGACGTTTGGGTCAGATATAGTGCGTGTGAGAGTGGGTTAAAGACCCCAGTCTGAAGGAATCATAAAAGTTTTACTCCCAACTTAGGCAAGGGTCCTTCTATTCCGTCAGTTGACAAACTCTTACGGTACAACGCTTAACGCCTCGCGATAGTTTCGAAGCGCATTAAATTGCTTGTATTGAGGAATGCGCTGACGTGGCGTGGGTCTATATTCTCCGTGTTATAGAGAGCGGAACGGGTGTGGAATCTAGGCCATGGGCGAGCAGAAGACATGACCCCGCACGGAACAGCAGACCACGCTGACAGCTAGATACACGCGTGAAATTAGGCAGCTAACCAGCGTCGACCACGTGGGGTGACTTTGCTCACGCGTGCAGCCTGAGAAATGGCCAGTCAGGCATTCCAGATTTTTCCGCAAGAGGAATATCCTGCGCGTAATGGTCAGTCCGTGACCGATACGACATTGACCGGAATGTTCTAGAAGGCCTTAAGTGATAAGCGTACCACAGACCCTAATGTTTCAAAACGGTCAGCGCCCCAAATAAATAAGGCATCCTTTGAGGAAGTGAAGACGTGTGGGTTTGCAGGCTGTGTGAATAAAGTGACCGTACCCAGGACACGGTTTTTCTCCTTCTCCACCCATGTAGCCATAATGACACGGATGTCTGAACCCATGCCTACAACAGAAAAAGTGCAAAGTCTTCTTGGTTCGCTACGCACCTGGATCGCGGTCGTGCTTACAAAAATGCAAAAAGTTTCACATCGCCTGACAGGAACTGGAACGGGCACGACGACCGGATACCAGATTCCACAAACGATCCCATTGCTGATACCAATTCGTTAGCGTGGTGCAAAACGTCGAGCTATTATTTGGAGAAGATAATGCAAAAATAAAGAAGAAAATGATGGACATTTTGTTCTTGAATATCAGCCAGCTAGAACACGACCAATACGCAAACTTCGTTTTACCAAGGAAGTCAGCAGATATTTCATCCGAGGAAACGTTTAAGGATTTGGGGTTTTTGTTCAATTCTCTTACACTTACTTAAAACCAGTGAAATGAATGCATTGACATATGTTTTCAGCCTCGGAAAGGCAATTCTGACCTAATTAACCGAATGAATAACGCGTACCATCAAGCCCACCTCGAACTAACCAGGGATGAGCAGGTCCTCCGTTCATAGATTTTTTACACTGCCGAGAGGATTATGAGGCACGCACCTGTTTCTTCGCCCATCTAGATTAGAGAGTCGACATGACTGTACAAGGGCTATCAAAGGAGTCCAACCAGATCAGGAATATCGCAAATCGCAGCAGGCTGATCGGTGACCCAAACACCCAAACTGTGCATGCGAGCGATACAACAGCACGTACGACGAGACAAAGACGTAGTTCCCCGCGAAAACCAAAGATAGCTTGCTGTCAGCTTTTCAATAAGGTACTATAAAGTGTGTTGCAAATGTTCGTGGGTCGGTCACAAGGCGACACACTGTTGTGCCAAACAGTTGAGCCCGAGAATGAGATGTAGTGCAATCGCACAAAACAATTTACAGCCGCTCAACTGCGAACACGGAAGATTTCTTACGGTCGACATTAACGAAGAACCAAATATATCACATGTCGACAGACGCGATAATCAGCACAAAGGCGTTGAAGGCCCTTATGTTTCCGGAACTGAGACCAACTGCCTTCGGGGCTTTGGCATCGAACAGTATGCAAATGCATTCTGCGGGTGTCCCCTAAGTTATTATAGTTTTCAAAGACAATGCATGCCTGTCGGACAATTACGTCTTGAAGTTTACTTATGATCACCTTGACTAAATTACTGCAATAGATGTGCTTTCTCATGACATGTTGATCGAAATTCTGAAATGCGTTATTCACTTAACTAGGGTTGTAACTAGGGTTGCTTAACTAGGCTTTTATTATTAATCCCTGTGCAGCATAATCTCAAGATATTTCAGTTACTTCAGGATGCCGGCATATTTCATAGAAAGCATGCATAAATGCGTTCATAAATATTCATACATAAATATATATTACCGATTTGTAAGAAAAGTACGTATTCGTAACATTTTATGATTGAAGGAAGGGCATAACTTGGTTCTGAAATGGTGTCTAATTATGAGCTTTTTATGGCCGTGAAATGTCGTTCATTAAACGTCCTGCCTCTGCATTTACTAATGTTGCTCCTATGGTTTACAATCAAATTTGCTACTAAAATTTATGAACCCGTATGCGGTCTTTTTCCTACACCATGCGAAAATGTATGATTTTCCGTGCATGGAAAATATAAAGTTGGTAGTTTGGATATCCGAAGTGCAAGCGTAACGGTGGGTTGGATTCAAAATTAATTGGGGGTTGGAAAAGATTTTTGAAGCCGTATTACACCGTTTCCTCAGGTATAAAGTTAGAATAAAACTTGTTTCACTTCCACGTGAGTAAGGCAATGAATATTTGCATGTATGTTTTCTATGGAAAATATTTAAATTTATGTGGGCATCAAAAATCCGCGAGAAAAATTCATGCTATTTTAATTGTCATCTTGTGTATACTGCAGTTATTGCAGGCGGCCGAAAATAAGTTAATTTAAATGCCAGTCTCCTGAAGTAACTGAAAAATCCTTGGATTACTTTGAATGCTGACAAAATATATTTAGGTTTTGAAGTTTTCCATTTCCAGAATAATTTTCGGCCAGAGCAGCCCTTACGTTGCCACTTAACGATTCCAGTCTACATGGTGTATGCTTTCCACATAAGAAAATTAATATATTCCTCTATGTCTTTAAGAGGATACCATGTTGATTTCATAAACTTTTATAGTGTATGGGGACCGTGTTGTAGGTTTCATGAGGTGCATTCGTAAACGGAGATGTGCGACGCTGTATGTAGGGACATCGCACGGTCCTAAAAATCTTATAATTATAAACTTTATCTAAACCCAAATACGCTTTTTCCGGACATAAAATAAAAAGACAATATTATTTTCTACAAAAAGAGTGAATAAAAGCATTTTCTTGTGCATGTTTTCTATAAAAATATTTGACTTTATATGGCCATCAAAAAATCATTGCGAAAAATACATGCTACCTTGACAGTCATTTTTGACCAAGTGTGGCTTTTATGGGAGGAGGAAAAGAAGTGCATTCAAAAGCAGAGTCCGAAATACTATGATATTTTGTCGTTTGAAAAGCAACATTACAACCCTATCAAGGTAATCCTTCCTAATCGAAAACGCATTTCGGAATATCGGCCAGCATGTCATCAGATCGGTCACGCACTGTACGCGCGATCTTCAGCACTATGCACGGGTGGTACCCTTACTCTCACCTGCGGCCCAATCAGTGGCTGGTCGAAAATAGAAAATTTTTTGCGAGGGGGATTACCATGCACGCAACGGCCGACACGCCATAGGCAGGAATGCTCCGATACGCTCCCCAACATTGGCATGACACTGTCCCGAATCTCGCGGAACGCTAGATGGCCTTAAATAAATAAGACACATTCTGGCGAGGTAACCACGGCGGGTTCGAATAAAGTGGTTGTCCCAGGACACGCCTACCATCTTTTCCATCAACCCATCGATCTACAACACCCCTAGCATAGGCCTCATTCTGCTCTGCCCAAATTCACGAGCAGTGTCTCCGGACACATCAGCCATCAGCAAAATAACTGAAGTGCATACACCAGACAGCCTCACAGTAACGCGGATCCGACAAACGCACGGCCGTCAAAGCTACCTCATCAACCACTACTGCTGTAGACGAGGAAACGTGAAGTGAAGGGGGGGGGGAAGGGGAACATAAACAGGATTAACAACACAGGGAGACAGCTGAGATCAGTGTCAATGCGGGTGGTGACGTCCGAAGGCAGATTGACACCTTTTCGCCAACTGTTCACTCTGCCACGGTAACAGCAGTGCGGATGTGACCACTAAAGTCAAAACATCGACCCCCAAGCGGGAGGCATGATGACAGATGACGTCTGGCCCCTGCTGTGCTGGCTGCCGTGAACAGCCGCTTTTACGAACCGTAGCCCCATCAATACGGTAGATGTAGGGGTGATACTCAACTCCGACCATAGACCCATGTTCGAACTAGACATCACGTTTTCGAAATCCGGAATTAAGTATGCATAAACATACGACATTTCAATCGTCGTGAACGACGATGTCCACCGTGCGTCCGGCAGCATGGCTGACTTGGATAGGACGCCTTGCACGTGAAATGGTTTATAGTAGCGAAGCATCTACCACACTCTCTTCCTTCTTGCCAAACGAAATCGGTGTCAGGACAGAAGCATATAGAGTAGGTGGGTTAACTCATTAAATGTCCACTGAAATTCCGTAATGCGTTTTCGTTTTGCAAAGATTAATTAAGTAGCGTTGTAAAAGTAATTACTGAGCAGCACAATTCTGTCACAATCCAGTTATCGCAGGGTGCCGGCTTTTGAACGAATCTCTTTCCGGCTTTATGCAAAAAAGGTACTCTGCAAAAAATGACTACTTACGTGGCATGCACTTTTCTCATTGATTTTCGATTTCCTTTAAAAATCCAATCACATTTCATGGAAAACCTATATTATCTGTCCATGCGCTTACTAAATTGGTAGAAAATTACTTCTACTTCTAATTTTATGCCCGTAGGAGGGACAAAATTCGGCTTTAAACAAGTTTCTAATTGTAGGACTTTCAAATACCATGAAATGGTCGTTCAAAAACTCACGTTTCTGCACTAACCGATGTGTCGTTTAAAGTTAGCAACTTAACTCATATCCACAGCTAAATTTGTGAACACTCTACTGATCTCCTCTAAGTACACTTGCGAAATGTATGATTTTCCATACACGCAAAACATACGATCTTTAGTTTAGAAACTCTGAACGTAAGTGAAACGGCAGGCCGTGTTCAGAATTTTTGAGGAATTTGAAGTGTTTGTAAAAACCAAAGTATGATCATCATTTGAGTACAAAATTGGAAAAAGACGTCAGTTTTCCACCAAATGAGCAAAAGAATGAATATCTTTATGCATGTTTTCCATTAAAGATAATTAAGTTTTTAGGGACATCGAAAATCAACGAAAAAAGTGCCTGCCACCTAAGTAGTCATTTTTGCAAATTAAATTGTTGGCATGCAACCGGAAAGAAGTTTTTCAATAGCCTGTACTCTGTGCTAAGTGAATAATCGTAGAATTCCGCTGCACGATGATCAGTTTTACAATTCTGTTTGATTAATCTTTTCGAAACGGAAACGCCTTTCGGAATTTCGGTTGACATTTCATGAGTTAGCCCATATACTGCAACCCCGCCTCCACCGTTTGTTTGTATTATACGTTGGTATACGATGCATGCCCCTGACGATGGATACCTGTTGCTTTTGAAACTCTGGGCAATGCAATCACGGTTTTTAAGATCACCTTTCTTTTGAATCAGGCCAGTAGACCCGAATCTTTATTTTCAATTAATAACATAGAGATATATGTGGTCTTTTTTCTCAAATAAAATAATATGCGAGAAATGAGTCACCTCTTTAAAGCAAGCTGTTGTTGGCCAGCTGAGAAATTAAAATGAATATTTGGGTGAAATCCATTGCAGGTTGGGAAAAAAACTGCGTAATGTGCACATTCCTCTCCCAGTAGTCAGTATGGTAAAAAATTGACTAGTTTGTCATACTAAAAGAAGCCGGAATTACAAACGCCTGTATGTCTGGTTTTGTATCGCTATGTTGTCCGTTTTGGTTCTTTGGAAGGACAGACATTTATTTTGAAAATTTTAGGGACTAATTGCCCAGCTGTTTTGTTTGACTTTGGAACCGAATAAAAGAACGTGCAATATTCTGCAACGCCTAATGTCTGAAATATGTTTAACTCTATCTACACTGCTACGGTTCTGTTGCATTCCGTAGCACTGTAGTGGTCACTTGCTTCCATCTCTATCTGTCTCTGGGGAATTTTACATCCACTATCTAAATCGGTGTTCCACTGACGCACGCTTCTTTTGAGTTCACATCAGCCGAGAATTTGCGATACTTCATTGATATTCCTTTTAATCAAAAAACGACTGCGTCCGAAATGGGAAGCGGGATTTTTCAGACTTAATTCACACTAAACTGACTAACGCCGTTTGTAGAGCGGGCCACATGTATCTCAAGTTTTTAGCAGTTTAACTGCGTGCTCTGGTACGCTTCTCAACTGAGGCAACTTTTGCTAATTGCTTAGATTCCTGTTTAGGCACCCTTGGTGTCTGGGTTTCCGGTGCACCGACACAAATCTAGCTCATTGTAACAGGGCTTTGGCGAACCTTAATTTGTAGATACGCAGGGTGTCGGAGAAGATATCCGTGTGATGAACTACTGTATGCCGACATTTAGTAACTGCTCGATGTACGAAAATGTTAAGAAATAAGACTTTTTTATCATTCCGCTTCAGTTAATAATACAAAGAACGTACAAGTTGTCTTGATTGGTCAATATGACGAAATGTTTTCAACAGTGATATATCATTAGCAGTTATGTTGGCAAAGCAATAAACAAATGGTTACACATGCTTTATTTACGATAAGAGGGATATGTCAGGTGTTCGTGTACTCGTTTATTGCCGAATACATATGCTGGGTATTCATTTGCAATGCATGCCGCGTTGTTTACGAGAATCAGTCTTTGACAAATGATTGTGTTTGCCAGGGACACCTAGTAAAATAATAGCGATAAGAGATAACTTTTTTGCAAGATCACAGTTACATTTGCGACAGCGGGATCGGTCCAACCCAACACCCTACCAAAATGCTGATAATATCTCAGTTTTGGCGTATGCTTGGCCACGGTTTGGCCTACAATGCATCATTATATCCAGAAGTTGGACAGAATGGAGTACCTTTCAGAGAGGGTGTGTGGCTTCCCAGACATGATTATCTGACACGTTTAAAGGCACTGCTGCTGGACTGTTTGTGTGCGTGTGGGTTCGTGTGTGTGTTCTGCGAATGAATAGAAAATATGCCTGCTGTTATAAAAAACACTGGATTTTATGAGTGCAAGTACAGCAGATGGGTTTTACTGTGAAATGGTAACCGATATTCCGAAACACGTTTTCGATTCAAAGAATTATTCAGGTAGAGTTGTATTACTGAGTACCTTACAGCATAATCCTAGATATATCAGTCACAACAGGTTGCCAACCTGTGAATGGGCTACTTTTCAGCCGTCTACAAAAAACTATTCTTCGGAAAAAAATGGACTGCTTAATTAGCACGAAGTGTTTTCATTGATTTTCCATACCCACATATATTTATTTGTATGTTTTTGGAAAACGTCTGCGGTAGTACTCTTTTGTGTACTCAGTTGGTAGAAAAAGTGCGTCTTTTTCGACTTTAAAATGTTTTTCACGATGCGATATCATTAAGACCGTAAAGTAGCCATTCATTCAGCATCGCATTACGATGTTTATTAATTTTACTTATAAATTACACAACCTGACCCATGATAAGTGCTCAATTTCATGAGTCCTGCCTGAGATTTTCCCAAAAGCTTGGGAAGATGCGTCACATTCCTTTGACGGAATGTACATAGCATGCAGGGTAACAGTCGGGAGATGGCACCCAAAAATCCGCCTAACCAAAACAGTCTGTCTTACGGCACAGGTGGTAATAGGGGTTTCATGGGTGGTAGCTGGTCAGAATGTACGTTACTAGCCGATAGAAAGCCTTATTGGAACGGGTGAATGATTGAATTTGGCCCGCTGTCCGTTCCGTTATAATAAAATGGGTCGCCAAAGGCAGTATAGTGGTAACCGACGAGTGGAAGGTGTATAATCGTCTTCCCTCAGAAGGTTATCTACTCTCCTCTATAAACCACTCAAAGAACTTCAAGGACCCTACCACCGGACGGCACACCAATGCCTTTGAGGCATACTGGAGTAGACTGAAAGGAAACTCTTTGAGGGAGGCCATGTGTGTGTGGTCGAGCTGTGTGGGCCCACATAGACGAAGTACAGTGTCGTCTTTGGTTTGGCATCAATGCCATGTCTTTGACAGATGTCTGGGAACTGTTCCTGTCCCATGTTGTGCAGACTTATCCTATTTAAAAGTGATTTTGTTTTGTAATAAATTGCCACAATGCGAATGTATGCCGTATATTCCGGTGTACGGGTTTAACGATGGGGAAGGTTGGGTAACAACGACCATCGCCCATGTAACCTCCTACGATGTTCGTTCGGCCAGCCCATGTTTGGCCGTCGCGGAAAGTCCAAGTAATGCGTGAAATCAGGCATGCAAGCGCTAATATAGCCTGAAGGCGTTTGAGTCCACTGTTCAGGGTACTTTTTATACGTAACTGATTTTTTGGGTGCCATCTCCCGATTGTTACCGTATGCAGTTTAAATACCATAAATATAAGTGGAACAGTTGTTAGGGTCCAATGTTATTAGGAACTTGAAAATGCCTTTAAAACTAAAAACTCCATTTCCAAATTAGGTATGGTTTGCTATTAAATGTTTACAGTAAAGAACGCTCCAATGCTTTTTTACTATAAAATATATTTGTATTTGATGGGGCATCAAAAACAATAGAACAACTGTATACTACGTAAATTGTATTTTTTTAAGGAGCATAGATTTTCTAGACAGCCGACAGAAATTTTGTATAAAACTGGTATTCTGGCACGATTAACACATCCTAGGTTTATGCAGTGCTTAAGTTATCTTTTCGAACCGGAGACATAATTCGGAATTCTAGTTAACATATAATCAGATGGCGAATCTATTTTAGATCCCCGCTGGTCTCAAGTAGAACTGCACTCCAAAAGAATCTGCAAATAAAAATATAAGTGCTTAAAAAATTACCTTACTTTTTTGGCAGTTTTTTACTGAATATATCACTAGAAAGTTAACAAACAGTTGTTAAGCATTATTTTCACGGTGGCATAAATCGAAGCAAGTTTTAAAGAAATTCGTCTCTATCGACCATTCATGAATATTTAAGTTTTTCTATTCTACCTTTTAAAAAGGGAATGTGCTTTTGTACAAAACACATTTTCATGGGCCAAATACCGCTTATTAAATAGAACGGCTTTTATGTAGGACGAATTGTCTTGCAAAGGGTACGATGAACATGCTTATTGCTCTAATTCTTACTAAGAAACAAAATAACGTCTTTTAAAATCGATAACGAGTTACCGAAAACAACTGTTCGTACAATTGAGTTTTCGATATTTTTCAGTCCCTTGTGATCTTGTGAGTCCGGAGTAAATAAAAAATCAGGGTAAAATATGCTAGAGGTACGTTCGTTGATATTGTTGGGACCTGTTCCTTCAATTGTGTCTTGCGGCTCGCCAATCAGATTATGTGATTCGTTCGTCCAGTTGGGCCTTGAGACTCAAACGCGAATCTTTGCGGAGAGTCGCATAGCGACTAGTGGTATAGGCAAATAAGGTGCTACTGCAAAAGACAAGGGAGAGCAGAATGGCTATTTCTGGCATATTAGCCGCCATCTGCCAGCCATAACTAAACCCAGGTTTTCTGGACTCGGGACGAAAACCTGCCTTTTCTAATTGCCGAATTTTATTATGTTCAGCGCTTTGGCGTTCAGGCACATGTCTGCCTTTGGGTCGGTGCGTTTAAAAATACTGTGTAGGAAATTCGTCCATCGAACGGGTTACAGGATGAGCCCTTTCAGGCAGTCAGGCAACAAAAGAGGATATACGCAGTAGGGGAAGATATATTAACGGAATCCATCAGTATATATGTATATAAGGCATCTTCTCTCCCATTTTTCGTCAGCAAAGCAATTGGGTTACCTCTTTGTTTCTCATTCGCCATTGTCTCCAATGCATAAATACACAAAGCAAACACGCTAAATGTAAAAACCATTTATTTGCGATTAAAACGGATGACTGGTGTTTAGTAGACCATTTATAAAACCACTGAAATTGTCCTCGCTCAAGAAATGATGCGTAATTTCTATCCCTTGCTTTCACTGTTTTTATACATTCAACCCCGACTGATGGAGAGCCCAAGACGTATTGCTTTTTTAACATCATAAGTGGGAATTAATTGGTGTCTCTTTGATGGGGGAACAGTGTTTGTTTAGAAGTAACTGTACAATATACATAATTTAAGATGTTAGTTACTAGTAGGTCTAAACTTGTCCATGTTTCACGTAGTGGATTGATTACGCGGTTGTAAATTCTTGGTTTTTTGAAGCAGTCAAATGTTTAACTTCTTTCTATGAACTGAAGCGCTAGCCCGGAAGGCCATTTTGTGGCGAAGCAACTTCCGGTGAATACGGGTGGCTGGATAGGACTTCCTGGCGAGGTGCTCAAAAGGCTTCCTTTGCTCGCTATTGAACTTAGATTTGTTAAGTCGCCAAATTCGGCCTTTATGTCTTCAGTCATATTCTGGTCTTTTTTCTCTACGCTCGACTCAAACCGATTAATGCTTGCTGATATTGCCAAGAAGTAACCGTTTAGATACCTTCTACTGCCTTTACTGCACCATTACGCTTTGTTTCCACTAGGTATACAACATTTCTTTTCTTCCGACAATATTCTGCCTTGATTTCATTATTGATGATTAGTAGATGCGAGAAGAGCCCTGAAAATAATATTTCGCTCTGATGTCAAGCATTTCTTGTTATCTTACAGGAAATTTATGTGCACCAAAATGTGTTGTTTTTGTATCATTTCTTACGGGCGTTAGTGTTCGGTGTCAGTGGATCTATCCACTTCTACGACATGTGAGAGAGACATAGGTGCTTAACATGGATCCGAGTCCATCAAGTTGTCAAAGGTTTACTCTTAAAAATTTCCCGACTATCCTAAATTTTCTTCATGCCCTATGTCAAAGACATTACTTTAGCACATTCACATCATCTACTACACTCTTTTCAGAAGGAACATCTTTGCCAGTAGTTTTATAAGACAAACAATGATTTTCAACAACACGTTTTTTTCAAATTCAAGCAAAAATGCAATGCGTCTCACAAATGTTTATTTTCGTCAAAGTACTTCCATCTTTTCTACAATATAGGCCCTATTACCAAAGCTGTAACCAGATGTCATCAAATAAGGGTGGCAATTTTTTTTAAAATGGTTGATAATGCATGCATTATCATATTTAGTCATCTGCAATCAGTGCCTGCCAAAACACTTAAATGGGAGGTCCAAATGTTGCGCTAAAAGAAGACTGCATTTCAGCATATTAAATGTTTTGTAAAAATTAGGATGTTTAAAATTTTGTTCTACATTTTCATGTATTATAGTGGTCTTTGAATTACATTCTATACAGTTAACACAAAATCACTCAATGGACCTCCTTGCGCAGAGTCAATGTGCTATCTCATGAAATGGTGACCGAAATTATTTAATGTGTCTTAGACCTGAAAAGATTACTTAAGTAGTGTTGGAACAGTAGTCACCTTACTGAATATGTTACTTCCAATGTTCAAGTTAGTTTAAAGATTGCAGTCGTTGTTTTAGTGGTTTCCACTGCCAGTTCGGCAGTTGTGTTTCAAAGTCCGCAGACACGTTGTCCTGCACTAAAGCAACAACCTTCATCAGAAGTCATCAGGCGGACCTTACACTCGCAATCTTCTTGTTGAAATTTGCACTAAGGAGTTAAAATGTTTAAGAAAAGGTACCGGCATTAAGGAAATGCCAGGGGCATTTTTGAGGTTGTCCAAGTTCATACTTAAGCAATTGATCGCGGTAGTTTAGCAACTCAACACTCTCTCTTGTCTGGTGCAGTTCCGTCTATCACAAAAGGCTAATAGGAGATAGGCGTCTGGACTGGGTGCTTGGAACGCACAAACTTAGGTCATAAAGTCGTGAAATCTGGACTGGCTGAACTTGCTAACTTTTCTCCCTCGCTTTGAGTGTTTGTGCGCCTCTTCGTCGATTGCAACTAAATGTTTTACAACTTTTCCAACGTTCTAAATCAACAGAAACTCCATTGAGCACTCAGTGCATTGATATAATATTGTCGCAAAAGATGCATGTCTCAGATTAGCAAACGTAAGAGATCCGGATAGATAATCTAAAAACTCCTCAAGTAAGAAGGACAAGCGCACGTGCACCCTTAAGATGCATTAGAGGGACAGGAGCGATAATTCTAGGCTTATTATAACTGCTGAAGACCTCCTGAGCCCTCTGACAAAGAGGTCCAGTCTCCTCAGTTTACTGTCTGTCTATCATTCAGTTTGCACTTTCCTCATAGTATGATTACCCAAGCACCACCGTGCGTTTGTGTGAATATTCGTCCCATATAGCGAGGGAAGGGACTGAAGATAGAATTTCGGAATAGTACAAATCGTGGGCAAAGGCATTATGAACAATATGGCACACAGTTTATCTACATACGCAGTTTCAAAACGTCTCTTCTGTTTAGGTAACTAGTCGGGATCGTTTGCCGGTCAGAGAAGTCTAGGTTCAAGTTCAGGTTTATCGAAACCTGTTAGAATTTGAGTGACCGACAAGAGCTTAGAGGTATGTGATGGTCATTTTAGCTTTTGATCGCTCCTTCTTGATGCCTCCTAGGCAGACGTTTGCGAGGTGCATTTGTGGATCTCATTACACCATTGTAAAACGTCATATTCTCTGACCTTTAAGGAAATGTCCAAGATAACATCAGTTATTCAAACGTAAACGCATTTACAGTTCGATAAAATGTATAAGTACATAGTAAAATAGTGCAAATTGCTATTGTCACGGAAAAATTGTGACTAAGTGAAAAAGCACGACGCCATCGGATCCGAAGTAGCCTCATATCTGCACTCATACTTCAGAATATAACAAAATACGTTAGAGAATTCAGATAGTTAGACTCAACTTTGCGTTTGGTATCATAAAGTTGTTTTTAAATAAACCTAAGTAGTCAGTCGAGACACTCGTGGAAATCATGGTCCTCTGGACTGTCCATTAGCAAAAACTCTTGTTATCCGTGAAACGACATATCTTAAGGTATTCGGTGAAAACTGTATATACAGCCGTTGATAAAAGTTTTGCTTCAAAGAGACTTACAGAGACCAATCACCAGAACCTGAGGTAACTTCGCATACGGCGCAGAGCTAACACACCCTAACGGCCTATTTGGCTACGAAAACTGTATCTATGACAGAAGGCTGTCATTTTACTGTTCAGTACATTCGTTTTATAAATGTATCTAAGAAAACTAATTTAGCTAGAATAGACGAAAAAACAGTTTCGCGCTTCGTTTTCGGAAACCTTGTTCTTTTTAACTTTTCGTTGATTCTCTTTTTTATTTAAATATCACATTAACTTTAATGATTTACAGGCTCGCGACATTTTCGACCTTGGAGACTACAGGACTACATTTTTGGAAGCGCCTGTCAAGATAGTAGGAAGCGGCGTTGAAAACGTCTGGAAGGCCTAGCTGGCTTTGTTACTAAGATAATTACTGCGCAATTAGCGGAGTTCAAAAATTTAAAAGATCCGTTTCAAGATTAGGTATGCCTTTAGACGCTTCTACCATTGTTCTTTCTGAGAAAAACACGTGTTTAAAATATTCATTTTTCGTTACCAACATTCCGCACGATAAGAAACGTTTCAAAATGGAGATCAATACAGTACGTGGCTGAGCTGACGAAGTGTAAGCCGAAATTCTACAGTGTATTTTCGGTTAGAAAGGATTACTTAGGTGAAATTGTAATATTAAATATCATGCGACAAAAGTCCATAATATTTTGGACTTACCAGGATATTGACCTTTGAATATATTTTTTTCGACCATTTTCAAAACTGTTCCGGCAAATATAAGATTACTTAAATAGTATACTTTTCACAAATCGATTTTGGATAAACTTACAAATTCAAACATGTTTTATAGAATCCATTTACAAAAATATGTTCCCTTTTAATCATTATGTAGCACATTACTTTATCGTTACACTTTACGCTCAATAAGGTAACCTCCAAACTTTAAAAAGTTTCTAAGCATGAGATTTCTAAAGACCATTTAATTTCCATTTAAACATTATCGTGCCCGTCTCCTTATTAAGGCTTCCCACGAAGTATGCAACATAGTTAGCATCTACAGCAAAACTTTGTGAACTGTAAATGGTTTCTTTCTAAAGGTATGATAGAATATACATTTCTCCTATGCGTAAAGTATACGCTTTGTAGACTGGAATCGCTAAATGCCAATGCAACCGCTGGTTTGGCTCAAACTTATTCAGGAATTTGAAAATCTTCTACAGCTTTTATTTATTCTTTTTTGAATATAAAATGTGACAACTACGTGATCTTCAACCGACGGAACAAAATAGAGGATACTTGCACGCATGTTTTCTCCAAAATATCTTTCAATTTACATGACCATCGATAATGAATGTGAAGACTGCATGCTAACTAAGCAGTCATTTTTAACTGAGTGGAGTTTTACAAGAGGTCGAACCGAAGTGCATTCAAAAGCTCTGATTGGTCCAAAATAATATAGCATTATGCCGCGTAATTACTGATACTATAACTCAACCTAAGAAACTCTTACTAATTGAAAACCCATTACAGAATTTTGGCTAGCATTTCATGATGTCAGTTACTGACTATATGTTGCATCGTATTGGTAGACATCGTTCCAACTTCTTTGTATGCCAGCAGTAATCCACCTCCATTTCATGACGGTCTTATACTTGGCGGTATACATTAAGCGTTTGTTCATAACTATTCCAATGAAGTTAACAGATTGAACGAAACGTATTTGCCTCCTTTGATGTAGCAGTTAGAGAGCAAACGTTTATTTGAATTAAATCCCCCCTTCAACGGCTGCTGATTTCAGAGAGCCATTTAGGTGAACAAATAAAACGCAGTCACAAGTACAGCGGCAGAATAGAACAAATGTTCAAAGCCTATGATTTTCAATAAAATATGGGACCTAAACCCTCTATTTCTGGGGGTGTCACACACCCAACAAATACTCCATCGGCTTCATTTGATCACGGCCTTTGGTGTACTTGGTCGCGGAATAATTAAAGGCATTCATACTAAAACAAACTCCACAGAAATGTGACCGTCATACAGCTGGCTAAAGAAAGGATTATCCAAATGGAGTTTTAATGATGATAATCATGCAGCACAATCTCATGCCAAAAGTTCAGCTTTGAAATCCGTATTTTTCTGGCCATTTGCAGAAATCATATACAGTAAACATGGATGCATATTCCACATCAATTCTTCTATTGGATTTTAAAACCATAAGAAATTCGAATGTACTTCGTTGAAGACGCACACAGAAGTATTCCTTCATGTCCATGTTTGAAGCCAAAACGGGTCCTTAACCTGTATACTTCAATAAACTACATCCTTATCTTTTAAACGACTTCCTAAATTTTTGAATACTCTTGAGCTGCAAATGCCCTTGCATTTAGATTTCCGCTTTGCAGTAAACAAGCAGAATAATTCCCTTGCATGAAAATGCCCCGAGGGTTTAAGAAATACCATATAGTGCTCATAATGTTAATAATGAATGCGAACTATGACGTATAAAGCATGTGGAACATTGGTGAACCGAGGAGTAATTACCATTCAATTAGGTATTAGACGGTTCAGAACCTCACAAATGAATTCATTAAACCGTACAAAAACCTCTTCTTTCAGGCACATATTTAACCATTCACCAAATCCAAGAAAGGCAGTTTTTGTGCATGACTTCTGTAAATATAAGCGAATGTACGAGAGATCTGCGAATCAATGTCAAAAATTGTATTAATTAAGTTGATATTTAGAAGAAACTTTAAAAGGCAGCCAAAATACACACTTAGTAGCCGGCATTCTGGTAAGATTAAAGCACTTTAGGATTATTCCACATGTAATCAGTCTCATGACCTCATTGGAGTAAGCCTTTCTTAATCAAGAATGCATTCCGGTATATCCGTTAACATTTCATAAGATCAGTCACCTTGAAAGGCAGACGTCCTAAGAAATACAATTTGAATATAGTATTATCTTTTAGAGAGTAAGAACTGTGTTAACAAGTTTTAAATGTCGGTTCCACGTTTCGTCGTCAGACTTGAGTGAATGTACAGAAACAGTCAAAATTACAACGCGCCCAAAAAACCAATACCTCTCCAATGTTTCCGCCAGTGAGTGTCCGCCGCATACACCATTGCATATAAATCGATTACCGTATCTTTCATTTTCTTGGTATCCAATTTAGTGTCCCAAATAATGCATGAAACATCTAAGCGCATGGCTTCAAATAATTCTCGGCCTTTTTGTTAGGCCGGACGCCGATGATTTGAGTCTTATCCCATGCAAAAACTTACTGATATCTAATGTGTGCATGGCCATTTGAGATATATGGTCGCACAATGATGCTCGTGGATGCTTGTTGAGGCGAACATTCCAGTTTGATCACTATATACGACATCGCAATTTTCACATGGGACCTTGTAGACGACTTCCCTCTTCTGCATATAGCCAAATCCATCCCAAGAGTGGATAAGCTGATTGCTCAAGGTAATTGCGGTCTGTGTGCTAATTGTACTTCGCATTTTCACAGGTGTCTTTAAACAAGTTCAGACATATTTTTGATGTAAGAGAGGGCTTTCCTAGTATTTTGTTTGGGCGCCGGCTGGGAATTATCAAGTGTTTTCTCTTTAAACTCTTGTTTTTTTACGCACTGACACACTAATATATAGCGCAAGAATTTCGGGGAAATAACTCTGCAGCTTCCTCCGACGGAACAGTGCGTTTTTGTTTATTAAAGCAAGTAGCTTACAGTGCTCCGTTTTTTAGAGATTAGGTTGTCTTCCTTGAGGTGTGAAATGACTTTCGCCTACGCATTTCGCAGTAAACAGATGTGCGTAGTGTTCCTTCAGACAATCACTTCGGGGATTCAAAACATTCTAAAACAGTATTATATAATATAATGTATAGATTGTGGTGTTTTCGGCACGTCTAAGCAAAGCTTGTTGTCATTGCAGGAGAAAAATGCATTATTCGCAGTTGTTTTGCTGCAAAGTAACTGCAAGAAGATGTTCGTTAAATTTACACAGTACGTAATTGTTTCCTTTTTCGACAAGTCTTAAATTAATTCGCCATTAGTAGAATTGAGACGACTGAAGAATTAATATCGTTGGTGTTGACAGCGGGTTTGTAGACGTACTGATCTGAATAAGAAAAAATACCTCTAGCAAGATAAAACAACTTGATGTTTTCGGTAGTGCTGACTATCATATTGCATCTACTTGTCTTTGTTTGTACTGGGAAATTCTCGTTTGCCTGGACTTAGCTACTAATACTTTCGAGGACTACTTTGCAGACGACAGTTTAGATTTGACAAATTAGAGGGCCCACGAAAATAGTTGTACACCGTCTAACCGTGTGTTCTTAAATCATAACAGGTAATAAAAATTAAAACGATTCATTTAAGGCACCTGAATTTTTAAGCAACTTATTTATTTATTTGGCTTCCTTCGCAAAAGTCAATGTTACATGCAAAATATGTTCACTATTAATTTTGACCACCAAAGTATACACAAAATTGAGCAACAATTTAATTTTTTCTGTACCGGTTGGTTTTTATGCTAAAACCTGTTCTAGACTAGAACGTCATCTAAATTCGAGAGTTTTATCGAAAGTAACTTGCCGTATTTGCAAAGTCCTTTTCTTTTATGTAAATTAAATGCAGTAAAATATAGGCGTGTATATATGTAAGGTGTATGCGTTTTACCGAAACACTCAGTCTCGTGTAGTTTGGTATGTTTAAGATTTATAGGCAGTACGCTTGTCTGATATACTTTCTGATGGTGGTTTTGGAAATGAAAACAAAATGTCAGGAAAATAAAGCCCTTGTTTTAGCTGTTTTGTTATCTTCCTACAAGCTGCTCCCTGAAAATCGTGTCCGCAATTTTATTGACAATGTGACCATGTTGGAGCCTGATTTCTATCCTTCTCTTTGACGCATACGTAATTCCTATGCGATGTGAACATCGTATGCAGACAAACAGAAGATCAAACCAGTGGTGACAGGTCGTTTCAGCTGGACCTTTTAATCCCCTGCAACCTTATTTTGGAGCTCAGAAGTTGGCTCAATATCTTTGCCCTTTAATTTAAAGTTTGTGTGTTGACAGGCCTATCAAATAGTCTAGCAGGTTTAAGATTGGGAGCTCTGCCAAAAACCACCTAGTTTTAACTTTTGATAAACGCGCTTCTCGCCAACAAATCTTAAGCCTGAAGAGGACAAAGCGTTTAGCGTTCAGCTCTAGCAAGTCTTTATCTTGTAAACTTCCTCTTACTTGAGTTTCCCTTTGGCGAACATGTTCTCATAGAGGATTAAATGTTAGTCGTGTTTTTGCGCACAGCGCATTCGTTTATACCGCGATAAACGTAGAGCCAAGATATCCTGTTTTGGCTGTTTACTCTAGAGGTCTTTTGCGTGCGTCCTCGAGATAAACGCCTAGTCAGCTTTTTCCTGCCTCGTCAAATGTGTTGCCAAATAAATGGTCTGCAATTGCCAAAAGTTGGGACAAACTGTGGTAACATTTTACTTATTTCATGCTCACCGTTTAAAAATGAACACAAACAATTTTTAATACCAAATCATGATCGAAATTTTGTTGGAAAAATGCAATTTAATAATGTTATACCGGTCTCGGAATAAACTCCCTATTTATCGTTAAAACACCTTAGAAACTAAACGAAATAGAATGACGGAGTTGGCGCCTTTGATGATTTTGCACCAAATTTTTCCTCAAAGTGAAACTGACATGTTTCACATAAAACTCTTTTTTTTCCGAATTCCAATCATTCCATTGGCTTTATTTCTAGACGTTCTCTTACCTTACCAACATTTATCAACTGGAAGGCGGACCAAGGCATTGACAAATCGAGGACGTCATCTGTTGAAGATGGATAAAGAAAGCAATCCTGACAATTGCATTCACAGTGATCAGCACTTGTTCGTTCCCTCTAGGGAAGAACGCGGCAGTCCGAAATTACCAAGAAATTAAATTATGTATGTAGATGAAAAAACAGCGGTCCTAGTAAGCATATTTGCTGCTCTTGGAATATTTCGCTCGAAAAGCAGAACAACTGCTGCGCTTCTGGCTATTTGCAAAACTAATGAAATGGATTTTCTGCCAATGTCTCTACAGCGCATGAAATGGTTAGACCTGGTAGAGATGTCTAAAGTTGTCTACAGGTCACCCTTTCACTAAAAGTGTATTCTAACGCGCGTACAATTTCGTCAGCGAGTAGCCAAGGAAACTAGAAACATGCATATTAAAAGATAGGGTAGCGGATTTGTGCGTTGTAATCAAAAATGTTTTCTTTGAAAACTTTTTTTAAAAAATAGCTTCTATTTTCCTTTTTGAACATGAAACGTACCTAATAAATGAGATAATTGGTTCATTGTCACGAGGTAACATCGCTTGCAAGTAGATGCAACACCAAAAGCCGATATTTGAATGAGCTCCATTTCCTTAAAATACACGCTAAAAACGGCATTGCCTGGTTGGCTCGCATTCTTTCGTTGATTTTTCAAAGTTTACACAAACATTCCCTCTATATTTATTATTTTCATTAGAAAACTTACGTCTTATAATCTTAATTTGGATCAGGGGACAATTTAAATAAAAACAATTTAGAACTCACTAGGGGTTTTCAAAAACGCCCGTAATTATTTCCGACACCTACTACTCTGAGGTTTCCGCCTGATATTGCTAAATGTTAAAACATGCTCCAATTACAAACTACAATACACTGCATGCAACTAGATAATCCACGCCGTAATTCTATAGGAGTTAATGGTGTCATGAATTCGAGTGACTGCTGTGCACGTGCTAACTGTTACCTCATACGTAGGGAATAACCAATGTAATGTGCTCCGATTGTACTCGCACTATCCGCCTAAATAACACAATCATTAATCAAAACAAACTTTGTAATCAGAAAATGCAGCACGAAATTGAGAAACTTTAAAAAAAACAAATAATCAGGTTGTATAGTAAGACCTGGCAGTCAGACCATCTTGTCCGACGATATCCACCAGCCAAGTTATCAATCAGCTGTTCTAATTTAACCACTTCCTATTCAAAGGGTATGCAGGATAACTGTCACCTGCGTGTTGATTAGGCTGCGTGCGTTACACGCAGCAGCTGTAAGTGTCAAAAAAGTTCTATGTATATGAACGTACGGGCCGTGAAGACTATTAGTACTAACAAGTGGCTTATCTACACCTCAGTCACAGATAATATCGACAATTGCACACTCAGCACAACTCTGTGGCGTCTGGTTTAGCTATAATATACCTTTGTTTCCGCGTAAGAATTATATTGATGGCCTCTGGCACAAATGTTTATCGGTTCACGCATCGTGTGTCTTTGTCATTGATCATTTTATTGCTGAACTTAAATTTTGTTCGTTTCATAACAGAGTCGTTTACTTTATGTCAGCAACCATAATCCGCATATGTTACCCTGACATACTTAAGGGCGTATCTAATACCTCAATTCTTCCTGAGATGTAAGTTATCTTATTTGGGCGACTGGTTGCTCAACACGCTTATCCAGTGCAAACGTCCATCACTTGCCTAAGGACAAGCACGAGATAGAAGTAAAACAAGCATTTCGAGTCGTCCATGAAACTTCGGGGGAATATTTCAATTCCCTGCGCCAGCAGGAACCTGCAACGGCAGATTTGGTGACGAGTAGGCTGGCCAGCCAAACCTTGAGCTTGCCAGAGACATTTGTTCAAGCCTTCAAGTAGCCCAGCCCAGCTGCTCTCTCACACGTTTGTATCCGCATACTGTAACGAAACAACGTAACATAATAGTAACCTATTGCAGATGGGGGCTCACCGATCGGGTTACAGAACGTGCTCGTTCCTTTGTGACTTTGGGCTCTTACTCTAACCCTGCCTAGCAGTCGTACAACGACAAGTAGTAGTCGTAAACGAGATGAAACCACTGGTTACTGTGCAAGTGTCGGCGAGGATTCTAGTATGAGCGCCAAGGCACAACGGAACGAGCATGTTCCGCAACCTGATCGGTGAGCGCCCATCTGTCATCAATAATATTCCTGATCACAACCGCCAGGCCCATGGCTTAATGGTAGAGTGTGAAACACCATGACCAAAGATCCCGGGTTCGAATCTCAAGTGATGTACGCTTGACGTTGGGTATGACTGGGTGGTGGCGGCTAATAAGCCAGAAGTGGCCATTTCAGTCTCCCTTGTCTTTGTCGGTTCCATCTCATATAACGTACTAGCCCATTCTTCTGCCTTCTCCATTCTACCCTCGTAGGATCAATCTGCAACCCTGGCTTCTGACATGGCTGAAACGTTTTCACCTCCTTCCCGTGACTGTCATTCAAAGGTTGTTTTCAGCTTTCATGGCTTTGCCGTAACTTAAAGATTACGGACAATCTTAGGAGATGCTATGTGTAAATGTGAAATGTATTTTTCATCGAAAAGGATTACTAAGATGGAATAGGAATAGCGATCATCATAAAAAACTATCACAGAATATTTCAGTCACTCCAGGATGTCGTTTTATAAATAGGCCTCTATCTATTCGATCCGATAAAATTGCATTCCCCAAAACGAACATCATATTTTTTTCTAAGGACTTTATGAACACATGTATATTTTTTTACAAAACGTGCAACACTCTTTCTTGCAGTGCTTTGTTAGGAAATCACGTCCACAGAGGCTATACTTGAAAAAATATATATTTTAAGGTATTAAAATTTTCGTCCAATTAGCAGATAATTTTAATTGTATTCTTAGTTACACTTATGTTTACTACTCACAAACAGCGTGCTGTATACAGCCAGTAGCCGATCTCATGAAATTTTGGCCCAAATATTGAAGGGTGTTTTCGATCGCGAAGGACTGCTTAGGTGGGTATATAATACTGATTATCTTTCCGCATTATTCCACAATGTTCCGGATGAGCCAGGATTTTGAACTCTGTAGGCATTCAGTTTTCATTTCTTGTATTATCTGTATGCATTTTGTACAAAGGATTTTGAGGCCCCCAAAAGTTTAAAAATATTTTATAGAAAACGCATAAAATATGCTTTATTTACATCATTCGGTAGTAAATCACGTCGTTTTTTCATCATATACTCGATTAAAGGGCATATTCCGAGTTTGAAAAGTTCTACAACTCCCGATTAGTTTTAATTCAGTTTAGCCGTTGCATTAGCAGTTAGCGATTTTATTTTATAAGATGTTAACTTTGCGCTTAATAAAAAATCCTTTTTTTCTCTAAGCCTTTATGAAAATACTTTATTATGCTCGCAGAACTTTGCAGTGGATTCGGGCTATGCTGTGTGATGCATGAAAATTAGTAATCGAACAGATACGATGGTGAATGAATAAATATTGCACGGCCTTAAAAAGCTCATGATTGGAAGCCTTTCAGAACCAGAAGGTTTCCTTGCCTTTTGGCATAAAACGAGACACTTACACGATTTGTTATTAAATGAGTTAAAGGGAGCTTATATTGTATGTTTTCCACAAAATGTGTTTGAAACTTTTAGGCCAATTTAGATCACTTTGAAAACCACACATTATGTATGCTGTCATTTTTGGCGAGTGCGGTTTTTGCAGGAGATAGCAAAGAAGTTCACTCAAACACGAACACTCCGGCAAGTTCGAGATACTACATGATTGCATAATTGTCAACCTCACAACACCACCTAAGCTATCCTGCCCAGCCGAAAACGCATTGCGGAATTTCGACTGATATTGGACGAGATCGGTTACTCAGGGTACTTTTATTATAACTAATACGCCTTCATAACAGATTACGAAGACGTCATAATGGGGTCAGGTAACCTTGCAACAAATTCTGAACATGTTGTATAATTCATAAGCAGCATTATTTATCGTATTTATACAATTCTCTACAAGCGGACATTTGGCGGTCTACAAAAAACTAATATACACTAACTTTTTAAACAGTTCATATTGACCCATATGTGAAAAGATCGGCGCCTCGGTAGAATTCGAACCCACGACAGCAAGGGAAGGCGTTAGTACTGCCAACGCTCTAACCAATTGAGCTACGAGGCCCCGCCAAACGACGGGAGTTTGATCACATTTGGGTCACGTTGCCCGCCCAGCCTACTGCAACGTCTGGAATCCACCAAATCTGACACAGTAAGTTGACTGCCCAAGCAGGATTTCCTAAGTTACTTACCCAGAATCCACCAGATGACCATTAGGCTCACTTGATTCATAGATATTTTGACAGATTTTAAATAATTTATAACAGTAATGAATCAGTTATTCAAACATGCCAGACCTTGCTGCCGACTGGACACAATTAGGAATATGTTTATGTATTAGTTCCACAAAATATGTTTTAATTTGTAATAACATCAAAAATTGGTAGACTAAATTAATGATTTCTATTCACTCATTTTTTACCAGCGGCATGTAAGAATTTCTTTCAAACGTCTTCCCAACCGAAAAAAATATTTGAGCATTTCTGTTATCATCCCAAAGCATAGACCGGACTCTGTACGTTAATATATAGACTTGCTTATGAATAATCTAAATGCACTTTCGCAAAGTTCAACTTCCTCGTTGGTTACGTAGGCATTGTCGCTTAAATGGTCTCCGTATCATCAGCGATTCTAGGTGAAATGCGACAATAAGACAGATGCTCTCAGTTGCCTTATGATTTGGAGACCTAAGAACGAAATTTCAGCGCCGACTGACCTACTGAAAGATAAAGTTTTAGCCCAGCTATCAGAAAAGTTATACATCTTCCTTAAGCAATAGTGTTCTAGTAAGTAGCAGTTTTTTTAACAAAATCCAGCTAGCAGGTAGTCAGTTGTGCATTTTATCAACAACGATTCGATTTAAATGCTATGCGTCGGAAAATTTTGGAAACGAACGCTGTATGCGAAGTCAACTTTTCATTGATATCTATCCGCGTGTGTGCTTGCTGCTAAGCAGTTTCGCACTCTTATTTTAGCAAATTATCGTATTTGACTATGTGACAAAGTCCCAGACATATCGACTCAAACTGAATATTTTGGTCGCCCTGGAATTCAGAAGCATGTATGCGAACATTAGACCCATCAACAAGCGCAATGACCTCCCGTTGCAATAGCCAGTGCCGAGACTTCCCCTGGGTAGGGGAAGTGCACGAAAGGCTACAACGTGTAGTGACTGTGATTAAAATGGCTGAGTTATCACCACGCCAACATCCGAAACAGATGATGAGATCGCGGCCATTAACGACTCGGACGCCGACTGACAAGCCATCGTCGTATCATTACTAGCACCGAACGTTGATCTCGAGAGCAGTTAATTATAATACGCATGTGCTAGCATAGCAGCTACGTACATACTGCACTCTTTATTCTCGCACCACCCTTATTCGCAATTATCTCTGATGATGCGTTCGAGTGAAAATCCAAAACACCAGTTTAATTAACCTCTTTTTCCGATGATCGCATCTACTTCTTCTTAACTACAACCTAAAGCTCGCCTTTTTGCTTTTATTTGGACGTCCATTTGTAGACGGATGCGAATGTTTTAGGCTTTAGGGAATTCCGTCAAGTAACAGTTGAGTTTAAAATAGCCATTTAGTTATGGACATTTTGGGGAGAGGCAAATGTACGTTAAACGTGATATCGGCAAATGATCACCAAATATACTTGACGTTGATCACGGAGAACAGAGCGCCCGAGCCAACGCCTTCGGGCAACAAAACGTCGAATTAGCTTGCCCATTAGCTACTGCCTCGGCAGTTGCTCGTACCCACTGGCGAAGACCCTTGAAGAAAGCCTTGGGTGTTTAGTGGATAATCTAAAAGTCTTCTTTGGTGTTAGCTCGGTGATTCGTATCGACCAGGCGCTCAAGGCTGGGTCTCGAATTCAATCTTTTCTAGTTTCCATCAGCTACGCTGGTGTGTGTCCTCGAACCCTGTCTCTAAGGCGCCTTGTCGCAAGACCAATTCCGCCTGTTCAATGGTAGCAGGTGGATAAGTAAATACAGGTTGGTGTTGCCTGCAACGATAGTCTGTCCGAGGGGGGTGTTTATGAAGAATACGCGCAGGGTCGCCCCGGGAGGAAAGAGCCACTTAAAAGCTGCATATAGACCTCGTCTTACTTGTTTGCTTGCTGCGCGGACGTTCTTTAATGCAGTTGCGGTAGTAGGCCTGACCGTACGCTTTAGACTCGTCATTATGACCGGTCTTCAGCCCGCAATACGTATCTAAAGGTCCTCACCCCTGGCTCAAGTTTAGGCCCAAAAGGAGGTCACTTTATTCTCCCCAGATCTCAAACTTATTTTCGGGTTCATTCCAATAGCTATGAGGAAGGAACCAATTCAAACCAGCCGAGCGTCTACGTCTTTGTGCCCCTGTGAACGGCTACGTCGACTTTGGCAGCTGTAACCAACCATGGGTCTGGACTGCTTCTTTGAGTCTCGCTGTGTAGGACTGGGAAGGAGTGGTGGAACTCGAGACAATGTCCCCTCCTCGATTACCTGTTGCGCTGGCTTCCACCCGGATTATCAAGTTATTAAACATGCCTGTAAAATCAAAGAGGCGGTGCTTTCTGGACCGCGAGTTGCCACAACAGGCGTCCGGTTTTCCCAACAGACGGACATCTTTGCGTAGCGTTATGTTTGTGTAATTGCAGAGAGAGTTAAGATTCGGAGTGCGGTAGATAATACTCGACTGCTTACACGGCTGCGCACGATGTTGATGTGCATCACAATGCGTGTAAGGACGTGGTGAATAACCTCTGTGAAACAAGCACACATTTTCGGCAACTAACAATAAGATACCTATAGTTACATTGAGGGCGGAAACATGGAGGTAGACCGGGTTTTTAAGTGTTGCATGGATTAGTGACAGTCCTCGCCCCAACACCGCCCGCATCACGAGGTCAGCAAGTTGTGAGCATCCGGATTGGGGGGATGTTATGTGCGACATTTTTAGGTGGAGTACGCGTAGTGCAAATCACTGTCATCAGGGGATTGGACCGACTCGTGACTACCATCTGGGGTCGGCGCTGGCCATGGAAGATAAAGCACGTGTACCAACGCCTTTAGACAGAGCAGCGCTAAACTCTCTAGCCGTATATTCATTGTTTTTGCTTTCACTAACACCCATTGACGTAGGCCTCTAGAGACGCTCGCCAATGTCTAATAGACAGCATAAAAGGCTCTCTTATCATCGACTCGGAGATTTTTATCGATTTATTGTGCTCGGATAGGAATCTAAATTTACCTATAAATAGGCATTCAGGCACGCGTCCATATGTCTTGTTTTTAGACCCCTCCTTCAACTGCTAATGTAACTCGCATTTCATAAGCAGCTAAATGAGTAAATACACATCAATGTGGCTTGCAAATGAAGTATGTCCCCAATTCTCGAGCGGAAAAGTTGGCAGTTTTTGAAGAATACGCCGAGGGGAAAGTACTTGTAAAAACTGTCCTTAGCCGTCGCCTTAAAAACGGGCTTTCCATGCATCCTAGAAAGGCAGCCTTTTTATTCTGCAGCTGTGGTGGTAGGCTTTCTGTTTACGTGAATTGTTTCCCGCAGTTAGTGGAGATCTGATTGAACAGTTTGTGGATGGCAGATGCAGTCTGGTAGCCACCAACACATAAGACTAGTGTCGTTTTGGATATAGGACGATAAAACTGTGAACAATTGTGTACTGTCCCGTCCACGATTTCTTTCGTTTTACATTATGCTAGACAGTTTCGTCCACTTGTCATCGTATAACGACATCGAAGAACGCAATGCGAGGTGAGCATTGGGATTGGAGGGGGTTAGATACGTTATGTGCGACATTTGTAGGTGTAGTACGCGTAGTACAAAGCCCTGTCATCAGGAGATTGGAGCAACTCGTAACTACCGTCTAGAGTCAGCGCTAGCCATGGAAGATAAAGCACCTGTACCAACGCCTTCTGACAGAACAGAGCTGAACTCGCTAGCGATACAACCACTGTTTTGGCTTTCGCTAACCGCCATTAACGTAGGCCTCTAGAGGAGTTTGTAAATGTCCAACGGACAGCTTAAATAGTTCTTTTGGCATTGATTTGTTGATTCGTATCGATTTGGTGTGCTGGAATATGAATCTATGTGTAACTATACCTAGGCATTCAGACACGCGTCCCAATGCCCTGTTTTTCAGACCCCTCATTGAATGGCTTATATATCCCGCATTTCAGAAGCAGGTAACTGAGTAAATACACATCGATATAACTTGCAATGGTTGTATGTCCTCAATTCTTGAGCGTAGAAGGTGGGAGTTTGTGAAGAACACGCCGCGGGGAAAGTACTCGTAATAACTGTCTTTAGACGTCGCCTTACAAATTCGCATTCTACGCATCCTAGAAAGGCAGCCTTTTATTCTGCAGATGCGGTGGTAAGCTTTGTGTTATGCCCCCAGTTTTCTGGAGAATAAATCTCTCCGAATAACAGTTTGCGGGAATTGTTTGCGCAGTTAGTGGGAATCTGACTGAACAGTTTGAGGATGGCAGATGCGGTCTGGTAGTCACCAAAACCCGGGACTAGTGTCATTTTGGATATATGAAAATTAAACTGTGGAAAAATAGTGTATTGTCCCGTCCACGATTACTTTCGTTATACATTTTGCTGGACAGTTTCGACCTCTTGTCATCGTAGAACGACATCGAAGAACGCTATTTTTATTCTTTCCAGATTTTCCATTAAACTGTTGAGCGAGCGGAATTTTAAACTTCTGATGATGGGAGTATGGCCTGTCACGCAGATATCATCCACGTACCGGACGTAGGGGTTGAGTTGATTGGTGGTTTTCTGTAAACTCGTTTCCTCTACTTTGTTCATGAAATCATTAAGGAGAAACGGTTCAACCGGTTAATCCATTGCCACACCGGTTTTTGCCTGTACTGCAAGCCGTTGCAGAGAAAGTGAACATTTTAACTTTTAAACATTTGCAAATGTCGAGTTTGCATTATGTCTTGAGAAAACCGGCCAAAATTTGTTTGCGTCGTAAACCGCAATATGGCCAGCAAATGAGTTTATGGAAGAAGAAATTTCTACATATTTTTTTATAGCGACTTCCATAGACTGTATAATAGACCCATTACTCCTGCTTTGAGCCAGATGAATAATGTTATTATTTTACAGGCGCACATTTTCCTAGCCAATTAACGTACTATAATTAAAAATAATTTTTAGGTTTTAATGACGAAAGGACTATATTCGTTTAACATATTTAACTGCCGACAGGCAGCTGATGAATATTACGGCTTATGTTGCTGTGGCTGATGGATTTTGACCGAAAAATTCTTACATTAAATTTCGATCAGAGACTAGGGGTCTAGATATCAACTGATCAACTTCAAGTTTTCAGTTACTTTCTGGCAAATTAAAAAGCAACAGTTTGTAAAATGTAAGGTGTGCTAGTGTGGTATTATTTAACCGCTAAAATACGTACCCTATGAGCATCATTAACCAATCCGCGGATAGCAAGCTACGCTAGAAATCCTGAAATCGTCTGGCTAAGCTCTACAATTGGAAGCCTAAATACAGTAATATGTAGCAGTATTTCGAGGGCAAACCAAGATATCCTTGCGGGAATTTAAACTAAGTCTCTCAGCGATGAACGTTTGTCTGCTCTGACACATTTATATATTTATTCGCCTGGTCCAAAAGACATTTCTTTTTGTTTTCTTGTTCTAATTTGACTGCATACTCTTTTGGCAACGTTTACACAGATGAATAACATGCAAACTCGTCGGTTATTTCCTCGCATCCATAACAAGGAAATTAACATCCTTCTGGTAGGCTGGTAATTAATGCCCACCGATTTTGGTTGTGAAATTTGCCTGCTTAAAAATGATGGTGTGCGATCTGTTTTGTATGAGAGACAAATGGACCGTTTCTTGATGAACAGCGATTGTATTTTAACTAATATGTCTGATACCTGTTTTAAAAAAATACTTTCGAATAGCAGGTATTGGGTGATTCCCACTGCCATTTCGCTGAGCGAGAAAGATTTTATTGCAGGCTCGTCTCTTGACTTTGCATAATGCTTTTTAGTCGTAAGTGCATTACAATATGTCCACAGCCCAACTTCTAAAGCCGTGCACTTCTGCATAATGGTTTTCTGTCGACCATTTTGGAAAGAACTTCGGTAAAAAAGAACAAATGTTTCTTATTTTACTACTGTTTGGTTGCTCCTATGTCCGTACTTTAGGAAGAGAGCACTTAAATTGCAATAATCGAGAACATGCTCATACTAACTGAGATCGGTATCAGGATAAACGCGTATACAGGGGGATGGAAGAAATGTAGGTGCGCACTCTTTGATGCATTCACATATGGTGAAAGTGCGTTCCGTTCATAGATATTATATGCGCTTTTAAACCCTCTTCTATTGCTGCAGTATTCAATTATTCTGTGTACAAATTTGAGACATAGGTATCTTAAATACCAGCCTGAATGTTAAATATTTCTTCATTTCAAGGAAGCCTATTCACCATAGGCTCTAACACCATGAACAATTAATAGCAAAACGCAGCAAACAGATGGCGGTCTAGGTTTGTGTAATTTGCTCACCTTATAAGGCAGAATTATCAGACAAGGGCTTCAGGGTGGTTGTATGGTAAATTGAAACTCCTGCTTTACTCGCAGGAAAATTTTTGGCAAACCTGATAAACTATTGATACCCTACTTGCTCCCGTTTGTAGGGTAGTTTGGACACTATTAACTTTATCTGTTGCTGTCAAGTAATGTTTAAAAGTTATTTCCTTTTGGCGTGAAAATCCTGCTAAATTATAAAGTTACAAAAGAAAGGGAAAAGTTCAAAATCTTTTTTTACTATATGGGTATTCGCTGCGCCATTAATAATCTTTGACCTTATACTCATGTTTGTTCGAGATTCTTTTAGGTGGCATCAAATTTTGTGGGATAGATAAAAAACACCGTCTTTTTAAACTTATAAGATGACTTGTTATCACCAATAACCTCAACTAGCGACACACGTTGGAAAAACAGGGCATACTTTTGACCTCCAGAGGGGTACCAGCTTAGGCAGAGGCAGCACAAAAGCAGAAAGGCTTACCCTCGAGTTGTGGTTCTCCGATGCCCACTCTATCAACAGGCATCTGGACCTTCCTGCAGCTTACAAAATACTACGTCATCACAATCCTAGAGCTCAGGACAAAACAACTACACCGGACGTAGGAAGGCCATACGGAGATAGCCTGACGGTGAGTTTACTCGGTGAGGAAGAACAAGATCCGCCAGACTCACAGCCCGACAAATGTTCAATCAGCTTCGCCGACGGAGTGGTGACTCGCAAAGCACGCAGGCGAAACGCCGTTAACCATCTTCCGAGAGGCCAAGGCAGCGAGGGGAAAGAAAAGTCGATCAGAATGAGGCCGACCAACACAATATGCCACTTTAACTAAAATTTCTGATCGATTAAGTGCATTTTGCGCTTTGACAATGGAGAGTCGAGCAAGCTCTTTAAACGTCAGCAATTCAATAAACCTGTTCCGGAAAACCTATCCTCTTCTTCAAATAATTAACTTCCATCTCTCAATCAGTTCGGGACTCGCGTTGCGTTGCTGGTTGACGACTGTTTAGTCTTTTGCTGAATAACACCTTGAAAGTGATCGAAATTCTTTTTATAGATCAAAAAAATTCACATCGAATAAATCTGTCCCGGATCTGACCTTTCGCCGCCCTGAGAAATCGTAAAAAAGCCTACAGGTAAGCATAATAAGTATGCGGCACGATTTTTACTGTGGGATTATCACACTTAAGAGCAATTTATTATCAAACAAAAAGCGTCAGGTAAACAAGTGTTCAATTAAAATCAATACGGCTACCAAATATAAAGTAGATGGAAAAACTATGACAGAACAAAAGTGAAATAGCGCTTGTGAGTAGGTTTATTCGGAGGTCGTCAATTTTTAGTCTTGCCCCAAGACAATGCGTAAAATATATAACTATCCCGCAAGTACAATTTATAATTATTCAGCTTAGTGCAAAATGTAATTCATTGATGAGTGTCCTAAGCGACTGAACTAAAAAAATGAATTTCCACGTGAATGGGATAATTTGGGCGTTGCAAAGCCAGGATATCATGCTCTGCCGTCGCATAAAACAAGTTTCATTTAGCAAATACATTAGATGATAATGTGATCAAATTCAGATTCAATTTCAGCCGAGACCAGTAATTGACAGCGGTTTAGGTAGTTGTAACCCCAATAGACATTTTTGACCTCCAATGCGTTCTTTCTGCGAGTGGGCATAAATTATTTTAAGAACGACGTTTATTATGCCGTATTTTGAACGCATGAACTCATTCTATCTATATACGTAAAAAGGGAAGTGTTTTGTGTGTTATGGGTAATCTGCGAAAGTACTGCAGCTATTGCGCGGACATTTTGACACAACCTTGCCTGCACATAGAGCCGAGTTTTTATGCCTATCTTAATAATTATGCCGATGGCATGCCTCTGATGGGTAAAAAACTTGCGTACCAACGCCGTCTGCTGACGCGCTGGCCTGCGGCCACTGGACTGACATCAAATGGGACACATGTGTGTCCCCCCGAGCCACTTGGCCGACATCCGCTTAAACTTACGTGCTCTCCCTGACGGCCTCGCTCTCCCCCCTGCTGACACTTGAACATACCCTTCTCCCCTGGGCGGCTGGTGCAAAAAACGCAACATTTGGGCGCCACTTGAACTGCCCCCACAACCCAAATGAAAGAGGCGGTTACCGCTTCGTCCGGGATTCTCGGACGGGATGACTGGATGAAGGTAACACCACCCTCTAGTGCGATAACAACGCTGTGTTCGTAAGTGCCTACATATTACACATGGAATTCGTGTAGAATTTCTTTCGAAAAACGCAATCGGGGAGAGCGAGTCGACGGACAAGCCAGCATATTCAAAGGAACTGCGATAGACAGGCTCTACACCGTGCATCCTAATTAGGACGAATGCTTCTTCCTTCGCATGGTCCAACGCCTTTCCAGAAATTGAGAATCGTCCACATCGTTAAATACGTCCCTTTCCGCAGTGCGTCTGGCTTCAAATTTATTGGAAGGCTACCTGCACTGGGATGTATGCATTAATGGCACGTACAATACGCCCCATCGACATCAAATTTGTGCATTGTTTGCAATCATAATGACCGCCTGTTATCCTCCATCGCCAACAGAATTGTGGGAGAAATAGAAATTGCACCTGGCTGAAGATACCTTCCCTTTCCTATGCAAGGACAATTCAAATGTGGATTTCACAGCAGAAATCTGCAACGAGGGGTTAACTAGGATTGAGGATATGTGCCTAGAAATCATGACCAAAGTTTTCAATCAACTGGGAATGCCATGACCAAACAAATTTGCTGATGCTGCTTCCTTAAATGTGGATTTGCGCTGTGAGCAAAACCACAACACGGTTGACATTATGTCAAACCTGCAATCAAACACTCCTTAGCTAACACTGAATGGCATTTAGGATCAAATAATGCGAACTGTCGATAACGGGGTTGGAGGAATGTTCTTATTAGAGGCACCTGGAGGGGCTGACCAGACGTTCATAATAATACATGGACTTCAATCGAAGCGAAGAGACGAGTCCGAGGACGTACTTTTGTAGAAGAAGGCCCGATCGCCGGGACAAGAGCTTTATTAGCCTGACGTTTCGGATTCCTGCTCGAATTTATCATCAGAGACGAAAACAGACCCTTATCAGCTTTTGTCACTGATGATGGATTCGAGCAGGAATCCGAAACGTCAGGCTAATAAAGCTCTTGTTCCGGCGATCGCGTCTTCTTTTTCAAGACTTGGATGTCACTTACAATTGCCCCATAGCCCACATAACAGGGCTGTCATCGCTTCCTCGGGGATTGTCGGACATGACTGGATGAGGATAACACAATCACCTCCTCCCCTTCTCGGCTGAAGATATCTTCCATTGGCCACGCATGGAAAATTCAAATGCGGATTTCACAGCAGAACTGTACAACGAGGCGTTACTAATGACTGAGGATACGTACGTAGAAATCATGAAAAAAGTTGGCAATCAACTGGGAATGCCATGACCAAACCGATCTGCTGCTGCTGCTGCCGCTGCTGCTGATTCATTAGACGTGGATTTGCGTCGTAAGCAAAACTACAACACGGTTAGTCTTCTGTTGCATCTGAAACCAAACTTTCCCAAGCTACCACTGGAACAGAATGGCATTTACGATCACATAATGCGGACTCTCAGTAACGGGGTTGGAGAAATCGTTTTATTAGATGCGACAGGATGGACTGGCAAAACGTTCCCACTACGACTGATCCTAGCAGCCGAAAGATCCTTACCGGAATAACTGCGTCCTTGCTACTCGGCGGAAGAACTGCTTATCCCGCTTTGAAATTGCCGTTGAAAGTGCTACACATTGATACTCCCACGTGCAACATTTCCAAGGCATCCGGCAGGGGAAACGTACTGCAGAAATGCAAACTTGATGTTTGGATTAAATGCACATTGACTCGAGGTCCATGATTAAGCACTGCAAGGTTTGCGCGGAAAAAGCAGACCATTTGGAGACGCATTGCTGCTGCTTGTAGGAGTTTTCAGACAAACATTGCCTCGATCGACACCAGCAGACGAAATAAATGTCTGCCTGAAATACCCTACTTTGGGGCGCCACGTTCTGAAATTAAAATTAATTACACATATGCGTGTCCAGCCACAAAAACGACCGAATAGCTGAAATATTATCAGACAAATTGTTGGCAATTGGGAATGGAACGGTGCCGGTTGATCCAACTTGAGGACGCATTTAACTGCCTCTTATCTTTGGCAATCAAGTGTCGTCAAAAGAGGAATTATCCGAAAAGGTAGTTCCAAATACTCAAACCCATTATACAAATTACGACTGGCTGAGCGAATGAGCTATTCTTGGGGCCAAGAACGAATACGTCTACCAGCTTAACCATATTATTCAGTCTAGGATTCAAAGCGAGACAGTCGCATGCACGTCCGTGGACACTGATGTGTAAACAGACCAGTCAGTTAGTTATTCAACAGAATTTTTGAATTCACTTGCTTTGTCAGGGATACCGCCGCACGTTCTGCAATTGAAAATCGGCGTGCGATTATTATTTTGTGAAATATTAACTAGCCAAAGCGTTGCTACGGCACGCGGTTTGCATTAAAAACATTAACGAGCAACGTCGTTGAAGCAACTATTTCGACAGAACCCTTTCAGAGCCGCAGATACCCTTATTCCTCGCACTCCACTGACTACAACTGATATGCCATTTCAATTTAGGCGACTGCGATTCCCGACTTTATTTTCGTTCGCAATCACCACTAACAAAGATCAGGGCCAATTGTTAGAAATGTGCGGTTTTAATCTGCAAACGCATTGTTTCTCACATGGCCAATCTTATGCTGCGTGCTTCAGAGTCGGCAAACCAGACAATCTCTATATCCGCACAGAGAACGCAACGACAAAGATGTATTCTCAGAAGCATTATGAAATAAAACATTTTGTTAAAAGTGCCCCCTCCTCTTTCCTTTCTATTCAATTTCATCATTCTGATCCACAGCAAGGCGCAGCCGGGTCCAGCTAGCCATTAATAATTGAAAAGATGTGTTTTGAATGTGAAAATAATTACCTGCCGACTGGTACAGCCTTATACTTTAAAATGTCACCAAACGATACAAATGAACAAGTGCGTAATTTATATTCCCAAAAGAATACTACTGACGCAAGCATAAATGGCAGTCAGTTCTTCGTTAACATAGTTACTGCATATATCGTTAGGTTTTTATTTTCCATGACGATCCAAAAACATGAAATATCCCTATTCATCCTCTTCAAATATAAACGGTTTTTCTCGCCCTCCTTTTCATAACTTTCAAATATATTTTATGTTGTTTCCTAGGGGATATGTGACCTGTTTACTCGGAAAACCAATTATTTAATTATGACACAATATGCTGTTTTAAGTATTTGCATTTTATCAAGATAATTTTTTAACTCATCAGGCAGTTTCGCCTTTCCTGAGAGCAGTATTTTTCCTTAAAACAGGCAATTCCTTAGAGCCCTCTTCTGTTTTATTTTTTGGAAGTCTGCCATTTTTTTACTTTGGCCGTTTGGTCAACGCATATTGGCTGTCATTTGAATTTACGGACATGTTTGCTTAACGTCCACGCGTCTTATCAACCATATATCGTGTCCGTGTTAGGTTTGCATCGCATGAAGTCCAATTATCTACTGAGTGTCATTTTGGTGCGTTTCTGATTTACTATAAGAAAATCTTAGCGTCGCCGGACTCATGACAGGGTGGTTTTATGTGATAATGTGTAAGACTTATAAAACCTGATATAGCTTTCGACAAACATTACACTCCACTGTTTTAACTAGAGTTCGCAGACATCGTAATCACGAAACTGTTATTGCAATCATTATAGGTCAAAATACATGCCATTATCACGAACTCAGAACCCGTTTTAACACGAAGTCTATTACATTTCTATCGCAGCCTATTACTTGCTCTTACTTATACCTCCAGTCTTCCCGTCACGACAAACGCTGTGCCCAGCACAAAATTTCGGCAATGATTGCTCTTTTACCTTTAGGGTAGTGACGATTGCTCAGTCGAATTCGACCAAGCACTTGAAGCCTAGGCTCACGCTTTATCATGCCGCAAAAAATAGTCAGTTTGATGAATTTTTGTAATCAAACAGTGCATTAGCATAGACGATACTTTGACGTCTCAAAAAGACTAAGCCCTACTAACAGAACAGATTAGTGCGATCAGCTTTCATGCAAATTGTTATGTCCTAGCTCTCAAAATCGGCAGGAAATATCTATTGTCTCAAAAGAAGGGCATTTGGTTATAAAAAGTTAAATATTTTGGTGGACATACTATGGTGATAAGCATCTATTTCTATCAGCAAATATATATCTTGGGTCGACAAGCCTGTTTTGTTTGGTTTCTGGCCCATTGACAATGTGCATATGTCCATGGTCTTTAAGACATGGGCTGAGTTACAGATGATGGGCTAAAATTAGTATTGGTGCGGATGTCTCATTTTAATGTTTCCTTTCCTCGGCAAACGTCCTGTAAATGTGGTTTAGAACAAATTCTAAATTACCGTACGTGGAATGCGACTACCTGTCGTCTCGATTATATCATGAGGTAGTTTTGCAAACCGTACGAGTCAGCACTTTCTAAACAAGGGACATACTTCGACTTAACCCCGGCTCTCGTTAAAAGACCTTCTCTTTTAAAGGATAAAGAATCAAGTTCCGGAACCGCACAGTTTTATTAAACTTCTTCTTTCTTACATTTGTTTTAGCGGGCAAAATTAATTTTACGCCTGAAAAACAGTTCCTCAGTTGTTACGTCGACAATTACGTCCAATGCATCTTCGAGCAGTATGACGAGTTTAGAGGTAAAATTTTTGATGTTTAATGTGTCCCACGTGCACAATATATCAGCCGAAATTGAGATGCTTGCCGAGGTGTTTTTAAGTACCAGTGTATGGGCGATCGCCAATATCGTTCCCCGTTTGCTTGCTTAATGACATCTCGGTCTGTGTGGTTGAAAATAACACAACGAAGTTGTATTTTAAGTTTTACCGGCCAGATCTCAGTTGGTAGCCAGGAATGGGGAAGCGGACGGCGATCTTAGCCCTAATCCTAACCTTATCCCTAACCCTTGCTTTAATCTTTAACGTTAACTGTTAACCTTAACGGCAACCCTAACGATAACCATAACCGAAATCCTAAATATTATCATAACCCTTAGGCATAGCTGTAACTGGAAAACTTACCCGTGGTACTGAAACCTAATCGTACGTCTAAACCATAACCGTAACTCGAAAACCTAAGCCCAGAGGCATAACTCTAACCCGAAAATTGGAAACCATTAACCTGTACCTTAATCCTAACCCAAGACGTAAAACGGAAGCTAAATGGGTCAGATGTGTTTATGGTACCCCACAAAATAGCCCCAGTAATTACCCTACCCCTCCCCCATAGACAACTGTAAAACGGGGCCTGGCTACCAACTGCGATCTAGCCGTTTTACCTCCTAAACGAGTTAAATGTGCAGTGCGAACGGGAGATTCAGGTCAGGGCATGGTATGTGTCAGCCAGATAGTGCAGAGCCTATGCATCTCATGAGAAATGTACTACGCTGGGAGAAATGTAACGACGCGCCTATGCGCAGGATCACTTTTTATGTCCTACCTGCTGGAAACATAAGGGGAATTTGAGCAAACGTGTTAAATAAGTTATAAGAAATTATTACAAACGGCAAGATCCTTTCCGACGACCATCTACATGTCAAACGCAAGCCCATCCCCAATTACATGTTGAGTAAATTTGTATTGGTTTCTAAACTAACAGAAAATTAAGTCACGTGGTGCAGAACGAACGCATTAAGAGTCTATTCGCAGAGAACATATCTTAAGGCTTGCATGGGCTCAGAATGTGTTTCCGGCGTTGAATAATCAAAGAGCGCATTTTATTTTTTCTTGGCGACTGATAAGTCAACAGTTTTGCCCACACCCCTGATTGATAAAAGTATTAATTTTCTTCCTGGACCACAACTAAAAAGCGATTCCCTAAAATATGGGCTAACAATCATTTTATGCGTGTTTTCTTTATAAATACAATGAGTGACCGATCACATGAAATTTTGGCCGAAACTCTTAAATGCGCTATCAATTAGGAAGGATTACTTAGGGTGGGTTGTAATACTGATCATTATGCGGCATCATCCTATAATAATTCGGTCCCGCCAGGATATCGGCTTTCGAATGCACTTCCTTGCAACCACCTGCAGAGACCACACTCGGTAAGAAGGGCTACCTAATTTGCATGCATTTTTACTTATGAAAACCAAGTATATTCTATACAATGATATCCACAAAATATGCTTTCTTCCACTAGTTTTGGTGGGGAATCAAGTTTTAATTACAGCTTTTATCAGAAGAAAGTGAACACTTAGATTTCAAAAAGGATTTTAATTATGAGATTTTTAAGACAGCATAAAGTTTATTCATACCAGTTCATTCATACCTGTATATCCACCAATGCTTCTCATGAAATGTACGGCATAGACCGCATTCATTGCAAAATTTTGTGAAGTCGATATGATATCTTCTAAGACGCACAGTCGAATATATGACTTACATTAAACTAAAAGCAAGCATCCAAGTGATTGAATTCGCTAAAGGCTAGTGCAACGCCTGCTAGAGCTTAAAATTATTCGATAACCGCGAACCCTCCTCGCAACTTGAATATATACTTCCTCAGAGTAAAAAAATGTTAAAACAACCCGAGTTTCTACCAAACACGTAAGCACAATCATATTTTGTTCATATTTTCTATAAAATATATTTGCATTTATAAGATCGTCGAAAATCGATGCGAAAACTGCATGCTATTTAAGCAGCCATCATTTACTGAGTGCTGCATTCAAAAGCCCACATCCTGGTGAGACCGAGATCTTGCAAGATTATGCCTCATGCTAATCTACATTATAACTCCCCCTAAGCAATCCTTCCTTAGCGGAAACGTATTTAAGAATTTTAGCCATTTCCCGAGATTGACCACTCGATGCACGAATGCAATTTACCCAGAAATTGGAGTTGGACAAAACAAATGCTGAACATTATCTCCGGTCTTTAAACGTATATGCAAAAGCCGTTCGACTAATGACCAAATTACGACTACGTAGAAGGGAGCTCAGGATTAGGGTCTCTGCTGGTAGGTTGAACAACCTTAATGATTAAAATCCACATTTATATGTGCGGCATATTATTAAGGCCACGGTTTAATTAGAGTTTTGAAAAAAGTCGCCTACATGAAACATAATGCTTCCTGATATGTTGTGAAAATTTCCAGAAGCTGTTTAGATTTTTCAAGGGCAACATAAGTTCATGTAATTCGATAAGCCTAATCTGGGCATCCGAGTGAAACCGTAAACATTATTTCTTTAGTCTGAAAGGCCACCGAATATTCTGGTTCCATGATAAACAGCGTTCTTAATCTAAAATTAGGGCTTTCCCTTCAAAATTGCTAATGCCTACATTTGTTCAAAAATAAATATGTTGGGTAAAAACTAATTTCAGCAAAAGAGCGTCAAGAGCTTGAATCACTTTTTAGGCTACTAATAAGAAGATTTGCTTATTGCTTATAAGAATACCAACTGCAAGACATGCAATTTGTGGTTTCGAATGGGAGCTTTGATGACGTCTTATCGGGGAGCATTTTCCGTCAAACTATCGCAGTGAATTATCGAGGATTTCACTGTCAATAACCTTTCGGTCATGAACAAAATGTCACCAATGGGTTAAGTGAAATAATCACCAGCAAAGTTTTGAGCGATCTGTGTAAAATGTGGAAGTTTTTAACGACCTAAAAAATCATCACACGAAGAAATGATAAGAGATTAACATGGGACTTATAGGGTAGACATACTGTTGTCATCAAAAGTGTAACCTTTGGGGGCAAATCAAGAAAGTGCTCACTTAAATCCGGATAAATATCAAGTGTAACCAGCAGCCGTCTACCCAACGCAAACTCAAAGATTATAGTCTACAAACCAAACGATATTTAGTAACCCTTAATGCATATTTGTATCCACCGCGTGGAATCTCGGCAGCGAATAAAAACCAGTTTCTGCTCAAAATCAATGTATTCAGTGTAGTGATTCGCAAACACTTTTTCTAGACTGTGGCATGTATGGGGAGAAACATCCCAAGTACCGCGAACCATGTAGATACAGTTTCTGAGATGGCTAGATAAAAGAGTAGCCTAAACACCTGACATGGGATTTTCAATGTCATGCACCCAGAATTTTATTCTACGGAACACATTATAATGTAATTCTTTACCAGGTTTTAATATGAGGGTATGCATAGCTCCGGGTTGATGAGATTTTCGAACGAACCTATCATTTGCTAATGGCAGCCATAAAATGTTAGTTATTCCGATTTCAATGCATTTCGATTTCCGATTTGGCGTAAGATTTCTTTGTAAGCGACACCATCAGACCTTCATTTCTGTAGAAATACCGTGATGCCAAACATGACACAGACGACGAACGCCTAGAACAAATATTTGCGTGCGGTATCCGCAAAAGTCACCAATTTGGATACTTACAAAAGACAAACTGAACTTCTCCCTTAAATACGCAATACTACGCATGGCCTTCTGATAACTTCCAAGAGACCTCTATTCCCGTGTTTTTAAATAAATCTTAATTCTACCACGTATATCGACCTTAACCCTAACCCCAAATCTAACCACGACCCCAATCATAACCTTACTCTCGGCCATTTTTACCCTCGTTATATCCCTGGCCTTCTCATTGATCCTAATATAAACTCTGCACCTAACACTACCCTTCACCTACAACAACAGGAAGCGACTGCTTATAGCACAGAATCCATATTTTCATTCCCATGAAGATCAATCAAAATACCTATATCTACCCAATTTTTCTTTGTTTAAAGAATGAATGTATTTAACTGAATGGAGTATGTCCACCTATTATACAATACGCTGGCAATTCAAAGCGGATTTTGAATTATGGTTAGGTGACATTTCAGTTAATATATTGCGAGTTTGCGGTGATTTTGCCATGCGTAAGGTATATTTTGTTCCGCCTACGTGCTTTTTGGCTACTATTCAAAAACCTAAGCGGCGATTGTGCAATTTGGTATATTTCATAATTCTTTTGACTATCTTTTTCCAAAGTATTGATCTCTCAGCAACAAATAATTCTTAATTTTAAACGGTATTCATTCGTGTTTTTGACAGTGTTGGGATTTAGCTGTTTAGATTTTGCTTCTCATATGAATGTAATATTGCACATACAAATTGCATACGAAGCACCAAACCACTAATAATAGAAGACCTATTAAAAAAGTGAATTATAAATGCAATTTTCTACGAAATACTTACTACTTCGTCTTCTTAAACCTTTTGAGCGCAATTAAGGTGTTGCCAACAAGAACTTGCTGCACGACTTAAAGTGGACATAGCAACTTAACATTGCTTTTTCCCACTGGGCACCTAAAACAAGCGCATATGGGTACTCTAGAGATGCCAAAAAACGGTTGGTTTATGGTCTTGTGATGCTCCTTTAAAAAGACCTAATCATAGATGTGGATACAATAGCGTGTAATTTTCGATTCTGTTTAACCGCAGAATAAATATGTGAAAAATATAACAGTCAGTTTAAACAAAGTAGTTTTTTCTCAAAACACTGGTGAATGAAAGAATACTTGACAGAGTTGATCTCCGATTATGTCTTTTGGCTTAAATGGGCAGCCCACATGAACACTGCACAGAGTTATCAACAACGTAACAGTAGTAGGTAGGCGCGGATACACTTGTGTTGACGATGAATCACCTTGAAAAACTCTCTTCTAAATCTGCGACCCAGAAAACAGTAGAGGACAGTGTTCACTGAGGCGTTTAGCATCACAGAAAACTGGCATAATGCATAAAATATGTTGTAATTGGGGAAGGTCGACTGCACCCAGTCATCCCAGAAGTGCAGAAGGAGGTTGTCAATCATTGGGAAAGTTTGGAAGGCGGTAAACACAGTTACCAGACAGAAGAGTCTTGCGGTTACCTGAATTCGGTGCTTGTTGTACTGGACGCCTCTATCAATGGCCGGACGATAGTACGGATTATTCCGGGGCCTACTTTTGTCGTGGTTTATGTCCTGGGCACCATTCATGCCAGATGGCTCGGACATGCCGATTGGGACACCCTCTACAGAACCTTGGTCCCATCCACTAGTGACATCCATTCGACTGGGACTTGGTTGTACTGAGGAAAGAATATTTTTTCGCCCTGTTGGCCAGGTCACTGAGGCACTGCCCGTATGTGATCGGTGCAGATTGTGGGCATCAACAAACTTAAAGCGAATACGGTGCAGTATGATTGCAAGACGAGCATTCAGCACTGCCACAATACTCACGGGCACAACAAAGATTCCAAATGTGTAGGCATAGGAGCGGTAAATAGAGACGTATAGATGAACGGAACCCAAATTTCGCATTTCGTAGGAGCATCCTTCGTGTTCAGAGATGCTTGAGCAGTTGGCTGGTTTAAGAGGAATTGACAAGTACTCAAACACCCGCGGCGCGTTAAACAAAATCGAAAAACTGATAATTGCGCCAATAAGAAGGCGCGATTTCTTGCGAGTCCTACAGGAGTTTCGTCGTAGCGGGTGTGATATAGTGACATAGCGAATGATGGAAAAGACCACCACAGTGTAAACGCCGATCGTCTGAGCCGTGAGCGCGATGGGGTAGATCACTGGGTAGATACCGGATTCCTCCATCCAGTTGGCGACCTTACTCGGAACCAGCATTGGGATGCAAAAACTGATGAAGTAGGAGATGAGGAGGGCACTATCGGCCAGTGTGAGGGTCTTGAGAAAGAGGCTGGATGTCATGGAGGAGAGGCCCTCTTGGTGCAGTGTTTGTAGAGTAAGCCCATTCCCAATCAAGCCACAGATTGTCAGGGGAGCAGAGATGGGGCCGAAGATAAGCCATTCTCCAAAGTTATATTCCAGGATCTGGGAATCATTCTTAGGCATCGTGGAGAGCAAATAAAGCTGCGTATGTCAAAGTGCCTTTACTCCCCTCGTGCTGACATAGGGTAGAATTTGGATGATAACACGTACGGAATGTCTAATGGCCAGGTAATGGTTGGAATAAGACCCTGGCAGATCCTACTTCGTTGTCCTTCGATGAGAGTATCAATTTGCCATTGGTCAGTCGTCGTGACAATATCGGACCAATAGAAAACCGTCAAAATGCAATTTGCAGAAACCACCAAATACTGGCATGAGTTTGCTTCTTTGGCGGGATCGACGTTATTGGTCGATTATAACACTGAAAACGCAGAGGAAGAATAGGCATCAGAGTGTAGGATCGACATATACTACGAGGATATGTACGAGCAGAAAGTGCTGTTGCAAAACTAGTTTTTCCTACCTTTGCAAAATTACCAGCTGCAATGCCATCGATGCATGAAGGCAGCAAAAATATGAAAATCCAGACAGAAAACTTACTACGGCCACCTTATGAGGGCAGCGCGCTGCACAAATGCTTTGCAAGGCTACTTTATAGCCAAAAGTGTATTCTTTTTTGGGGAAAACGCCTTGCTTATAACCGGAAAAATTGAAAACTACTCACTGTACTGGAGTACAGTTTCCTACTGAGGCATATATTGCAGTACTTCATGCGGATTTGACCGAGGAAACTTAAATAATGGAAACTTTTGCACACGTATAAGGTGGCTTTCGATCCCGCGCAAATAAGCCGTGGTGACATGTAAATTACCACGTCACTTTCAAAGAAGCAACAGCGCTTTGGTTTTCTTCTTAAAAATTCTGGCTGTCTAATCAGTGCAATTCGTGGATAAAATACGTTAAGAACGCTAACTGATATCTCATTATTGCCACTTCCGCAACTGGGCGGTAACCCAGCACAAACGTACCATCGAACGACTGTTTAAACTAATGTTATTCTCTTAGTTAGTCTTCATTATTACTTAATCTGGAGAAGGTACGGTTGATTTATTTGTTGGTTAAAAAGTACACGACTCCATAATCGTAGAAAAGAATCAAGAGATCGCTTAAAATCAAGAGACGTTTTAATTTTCCTCTGACTTAGCCAAAAGGAAGATGACGGATGTAAGCAGTTAGTCGCCCGGTACAGTAGCAAAGAGCGCTATAAAGAGGTGGGCTTCCCTGGAATTTCATTTACGCTTGTGCTTATATGTCGCATACACCCGTTTTTCTCGCAGTTAGGCTTCACTTTCGACTTAGTTAGCAAATAAAATCAAAAATTCCATCCTAAAGAAGAGGTTGTTAAAAAGACTGAGAGGTGATTCCAAAACGGAAATTTATTCTCCGATACGTCAAAGAGGCTTCGACCATCAAAGTACTTCACCGTCGCTAGAATTCTCGACGTAATATACCGGAAAACTAAGACTCGCGTACCGATTGCCTCAATTGTTAAGTATCCTCTTGGCATTTTACTCTGTGGATACCTTGCCCATCAGAAGCCGTTATCAGTTACCACGAGCAGTAATTCCTTTTATACCACGTAACTTATTATTTGATGGAAAAAGGAAACTGGTACATTACGTTTTGGCTTTTCCTTTTGCAAAACTCCACTAAACCTCAAATGACTTACTGAACACCACAATTTGCATAACGATAATTCTCAAATATCTCATCCAAAGATTAATTACAAAAGTTCTGAACTTTTCTGTAGGCAAATTGTTTTCTTTCTCTGTTGTTTGCTTGCGCACGGACCTCATTTGCACACGAATTAAGTTTGAAAATCAGTTGCTATGCACGAAGTTACTACACACTTCCAATTTTTGTCAAAATGTTATTTCTGTCCCGCGTAATATCATTTACAGAATGCTTTTGTCACTTCCACTTGCTTAAAGATCACATAATATTTGTTGGATGTTTTGTTTGTTAAATTGGTCGGTTTTGTGCCAATTTCCTGAGCTGCACCATCTTCTATCTATCGACATCAGTCAACAGAAAATCATGCGCCGAGTTCGATTGTGATCTGCCGTGCACATGCGCGTTTGCTAACTGTTTCCCAAGTTTCTTACTACTGATTGGCATTTACATCTGCAGCCTCCTGAAAGCGTTTACTTCTGTGGTCCTTCCCTCAGAATATCAGACAAGGTTCTCTACACCCTGATGAACCTTAGACCAAACAATGTAAAAATGAAGGATTCAAACTCCCGCGTTATGTTCTTCAGGTTTAACCAGTCATCCAACAGTTAACTATATGCTTCATTGCATATTTGGGCAATTATTGGAATATATTTGACCGGAGGATTTTCTGCAAGAGTCAAGCAAGCGTCGCTATAACTGGGCTGTTTTGGTAATTTGGCTGCTTGCTTAGACGTGCAGTAAGGGCAATAATTAATTAATTCTGTTCAGTTGACACAGAGCAGTTGAGATATTTGAGTGTCCACCCATCATGAAAATTTAGTTAAAAGCAAACTAATATTATTTTGTTGGCCCTTTTCGTTTTCTCTTTTCCGGTATCATTGGTGTTTTAATGGTGTTTTTTGACGGCTTAGGGGGCTTTTTCTCAAGATTAGGAGGGACTTTTTGCAAACTTGCTTATATTTGATGAGTCAACGCTGTAAGATCTTGTTTTCAATCTTGAAACTGTCGATAAACATCCGGTAGGAGTATTTTTCTGCCTCGTCTGTCGAGCGGTTCGCAAACACTCTTGAAAATTGACCGCAATCCAGGACAACAGTTTCGTCACTAGGAAACCTCCAAACTACCTTTTAATTTGGATTATTCAGTCTTGTTTGTCACGTTAAGAGGCAAGAAGATTTATATAAGAAATGATGCACAGGTAATCGCTTTCCCATCTTGTCGAGTCAGCATTTTTCAGAGCAAAGGAACATAAATTAAGAATGATTACGGGTTGGCGTGTCCAGTTGCGTAACGAACTGTTATGCTGTCCCCTGCATGTAGCAGAATTTTGAAACCAAAGGGCCATTTTGTACCTTTAATTTACCTGGGAAGTTACATAGCCGTACGCCGCATTGTATATTTGCATTTTATATTTTTTAGGTTTCCTTTAAATACAACCGTGAGGTCATTTGTATACTTATCTAATTCTTCGTCGTCTGTTCATGCTGCCGACAGTTGCAGTTTGCGGCCAACCATGCTATATCTGTCCGGTGTTCATTTTTATCCTCAGTCAGCGAAATGTTTTGCTAAAATTCGTGGGATAAAGCCTTCCTAAAATGTGTTCTTCTCTCCTGCTCTTCTAAAGACCTCCGTCCTGATCCGGTTATCCTTCAGTTACAAGAATATTTCCGTTGTTTTATTACACTCTCAACTGTATCTGCAAATGATTATGTTCCTCAGTCTTTCCCACTTTAAAATAACGTGCCTCGGTTTTCATCTCAGATGGGCAATGCGGAAGCCTCCAATGTCACAAAAGTCAAATAAGTGCCAATTTACTAGTGTAGTGGTAGGTGCAGTTTCTAAACGCACTTCTATGCTTAAATGATTGTTAAAAAGTTAGTTACATTCCGAATTAAAGAACAGATGTGAAATAAATTTATAAGAGAAGAGACGATTCGGTGGCATACGCGCACAAAATTCGGAGCTCAACTAATTGCATAGCTTTTAATGCTTGTATGATCAGCATAGTTTCTTGCGTGTGAAGAGTTATAAAAATACCGCCTTAGGTTTAACTTTAATCATATGGACGACACATAAGAGCATTTTTGCGTAAAAGTCAATCATTGGAATAACACATGACCTTTATCTGGCCGCCGGGACCCTCAATGAGTTTTCGGCTGTTTGAAGAGCATAAGACAGCGAAATAAATTAACATGCCCGATAACAGTGTCATTTTCAAACTATTGAGGAAAGTCGTATCCCATTTCAGTTAGTATAGGTTCATGTAAATATTCAATAAAACTATCTGAATTACAACTGCAGTTAGTTCTCCTTTGTTTATTTTGGAAACAGAAAATATATTTTCCGGATCGTTAGTCAAAGCGGTTTACAGAGTGCCTAATGGATGGTATTATATGGGAGCTTCCTTTCCAAATAAAAAGACATGGCTTGTAATCAATGCGGCACTATTATCAAACAGGAACTGTGGATGGTATTTAGTGCGAACGCTACGCTACTTGTCTCGTCTAGACAACACACCTTAAAATCTCGTCCATTGCAGGCAGCTTTGCCGATGGTACACGGTTAACTTTCTCACCCTAACATACTTTTCTCAAAATTTAAAGTCCACACCAAATGCAGGCTGAGCAAAATTGAAATTGCAAACGTCCTCAGTTAAATAGTGGTCCGAAACTAGGTGAATGCATTGTCGGGAAATTAGAAAAGACTAAAAACTGCAGTCTGGTCGATAAAAGGTATTATCTAGAAAGTTATTGGGATGGATTCGTGTATGGATGACTTGATTGCTTTTTCGTTGACCAAAATTTCGTCGCGACATTTACCACAGTTGATTCCTACGTTTTCTAGAACCGAGTGTCCTAATTTCATTCCGAGCTACTTTTGTGAACCCAGTGATTTCCTCAATGGTTTCGTTTTTTCCAAGCAAATTACCCTGTTTTAAATTTACCTTAGTCTGCATAGGAATTGCGCACACGGAGTAAATTTTTTCATGTAGAGGAATAGCCAGGAAACCTCTACTAATTGAAAAGAATTACCAGATTTGAGAAGGAACTAAGGTTTGTCGGAAGGAATTTTTTGATCTGCTGACATTTCTGAGAGTCAGGTCATCTCGCAATTTTCAAAATGTTAAATGCTTAAAATCTGACAGGACTGAAAATGATGGCACGAGCTTGTCGGCCTTCGGTTGATCAATTCATTTCTTTTTTCGTTGGTTCACCTGTTTGACGGATATTTCGCGGAGTTGACAACAGCGTGCTTTACGAGCAGCAAACTCAGTGAATAGTGATTAAGCCTCTGCGGGATGTGTTCAGTCTGGAAGTATTTTTCTATCCTGCCGGATGAGTTTGTTGTTGAGCCGTGTCTCTGTTGTTTTTTGGAAAGATGTGGTTTGGTATCTACACCCGAGGGACACAATGGTGTTGGTGTTGGGGTTAATAGTTAAGGTTAGGGGTAACGATTAGGGGTTATGGTTAGGGGTTAGTGTTGGTGTTGTAGGTTAGCGCAACCAATTCAAAACTATTCAAAGTATAACCGTGCATTTACAATAGTTTTTCTTTTGCATGGAACTACTTGACCTCGCCGCCTGTGTGTTCCCGGTCCTACTTGTAAAAACTTCTTTTATCATCGGTCTCGTATTAGAGACTGAGGTTTGTTTACTTCAGATGTGGCTGCATATCCACATCCGGCCGTTTTAAAGGCCTATGTGGCCATATTGCTGTGCTTTTTGTGCGCGCAATAATCCAGGACTTTAAAAACTCCAAGGAAGTCAAGGTGTCTTTTATTGCGGTTGATATATGTGCGACGCGCCGCGCCTCAATTGTTTTCCTTTCTGTCTTGGAAGTGCCTCTGTCCAAGAAGGCTGCTCCTTGAGGGTAAAAAGTATGGCAAAGTTGTCTAAAATGCGGTGCAAGCCGAGGGTTTGATTGTTACTTGTGATTTGCCAGTTTGTGCTCGTGTATGCGGGTCAACATTTTGTCCGGTTTTTTTCAACGAATATGTAGTGTACATAGTTGTGGTTATTTCGCAGATAAAAAAATGAGGTTTCAGTGAGTGGCGGCGCGTCCTTTGTTTTGTCACAAGGCGAGAATTGTTGTCAGGGAAAGATGGACCATGCCTATTCTAGCGAACGAAAGCAATTGATAGAACGTCTCTGCGACTTACTTACCGCATGAAATGTTTTTCTGGACTTCCGTTTTTGCCTCTTAGACTCGGACTGACCAATTTGCCAGACTACTTAAATCAGTTTACGATTCCTCATGGCACCCAAAAATGCCGTGGAGTCATGTAAGTTGGTTTTTGTTAGGATAAGGTATTTCCTTCGACTAAACAGGTGGTATAGCCCATCAGATGGGGCCCTCCTGGATGACAGTCTTTTGCAGATTTACTTTTCTCTCTTATGGATATGCGGTGTCGGAATTCAGATGGCCTGTATTCTAAGGCAACTCGTGATGACGCGTAAGGGGATTTTCAGTTTGGTTATCCGTTCCGGTAGGACAGTTTTGCCAGCTGTCTCCAACTAGTTACTTGGCATCCTAATTTTGCGCAAACGGGTTAACTGAGCTGGCGGACAGATAAACGAATTTCGCCCATGTCAATCACCCAGCATTGCATTATTCATGACGTCAAGGCCGCTGTTCTCGATGTCTTCCACTCTAACGCAGTCCACAGTATGTTACACCCTGTGTTTAATTCCCCACAGCAGCTAGACTGTCACGAAGGATGACGCCTTGCCACTCCCATCGGCACTCCGCTAATGCTTACGCCTGCTCCCCTCTGGTGTCACATCTGATGCAGATCAACACAGACCCCATGATGAAGCAATAGACATCCAGACCGATTTCCGATCTGGCTTAGGACGATTGATGGATAGGACACGGAAATGGATTCTCCCCCGTATTCAGGTGGTTTTACGCTACATCCCAAAAGGGTTTGGGGTTATGGTGAGGATCATGGCTGTGTTTGGGGCTGCGAGTGGTCTTATGGTTGAAGCTAGGCCAGTGATGTAGGTGCCGGCCCGAAATTTAGTGCAAAGTCACCTGTTATAAGGGTTCCTATTCCCATTACTCGCTTATTAATAATCCTAATAAGGCATGTGCGTTTGCACTACTGCAATTTGTTCGTTCCTATTCTTCGTCATTTGTCTCGTTCAAGCGGCTACCTCCATTGGCCTTTGGCCTTACAAACCGGTTTCTTGTATAATCGTAATTAACTTTTTTTTCGATGCGATGAACTTTCCCCAAATATTTTCAAATTCATCTTATGGCACTCATTTGCAAGGAATATGATTGGCTACTGTAGCCCCTAACTTCCCAAAGTTACATCACCTTTTACTGTTTTCCGCGAGCAAAAAACCAAAGTGAATTTATTGAAGTACTCGTACAATGTGCTTTATTACATGATGGTTTTGGCATGTAATGCGTTAGTAACCTCCCTGTCAACAGACCCAAACTGATCAAGATTCAGTATGGTATGTCGACAGCTGGTCCCTTTATAAGAATGCGAGAAAAAGCTTGAGGTTTTTCTTTTAGAAAAAACATCATTCCAGTTAAACCAATATCGGAATATCCAAGGCCAAATTATTTTTGTGAAAGGAAATTTAGGGGCAATTTATTTACAATATATGTGCGCTAGATATGCCATCGCAAGAATTGTTAAACAACATTCAAAATGGGTGTACAATTAGAAAAGGCCACTTTGGTAGGGCCGCACAACTAATTGCCGCGCAAAATATTTACAAAAAAATCGGTTGCGTCAGGATGTCGGCTTTTGGACTAGCTTCCTTCCGGATGTTTGCAAAAACTACACTGTGAAAAAATTAACCACCTATGTAATATGACTTTTTCCCATTGATTTTTGAGTTACTCATATATTCATTTATAGTTCACAAAAAGGCGCGAAATATCCTTTCTCATTCTCAATTGGTGACATGTTAAGTTTTCCTCGTATTTAATGTTTGTTTCATTAAGATATGTCTGTTATGAAATATTACTATACCATAAAATATCTACAAATAAAACACCATATCCGTCCGACTAATTCCTGCTGTTTGTAAACTGAGTGGCATCGTCCGCATCCACTAACCATTTATGAGACATTTATGATACCTTCTTACGACCATGTATAAATGTGTGGACTACATTACAGGGAAGATATACAGCTTGTACAGTAAACGTGCAACCTCATGAAATTTTAGCCGAAATTCTGAAATTCGTCTTAAAGTCAACAAGACTGCTCATGTAGGCTTGTTACATTTGATACCTTGTAGCATTAACGCATGACGATTCAGTTACCTCAAGATGCTGGCAATTGAACGAACTTATTTGCGGCCGCCTGCAAAACCCACACTCATAAAAAATGACTTCTTGTTTTTTGATATCCTCATGAATTTAAATATAATTCATAGAAAGCATAAATGGAAACATTTATTTATTTAAGCATTTGGTAGAAAATACGTCTTCTTTAATTTTTAAACTTTAAGAAGGGGTATAATTCGGTTTTAAATAGTGTTCAACTATGCGAATTTTAAGACCGTGAAACGTCCGTTCATCAAACATCGGGGCTAGGCAGTTACTAATGTTTCTTGAAAAGTTAACGATATCGATCAAACCTATTACCAATTTTTATGAAGCTCTTTACGGCCTTCTTCTAATATCATATAGAAAACTATAACTTTCCGTCCACGGAAATATACAGCTTGTGTTTAAGAAATCCTGAAAGTTAATAATAATGATTTTTTATTAAAGACCCTTCAGAGACCCAACAGCGTAACGGCAGATTAAGTTTAAAATAATTAGGTAACTGAACAAGTTTTTTAAAACCGCATTCTACCCTTTCCCGCGTAAACAGTTTAAATGAGATGCGATTTTTTTCCCAGCGCATAAAATAATAGATATTTTTATGCATGTCTTATATGAAATATATTTGAATTTATAAGACCACCGACAATTAGTACGAATAGGTCATGCTATGTTAGCAGTCGTCTTTTACTGCATGTGGTTTTCGCAAGCAACCAAACAGATGTAACCAAATTATCTTGGGATTATGCTGCGTGGTGATAAGTTTCGCAACGCTACTTAAATAACAATTTCCAGCCAAAAACGCATTTCAGAATTTCGGCCAATATTTCGTGAGTAAGCACATCCTCTGTTGTTTGGAAACCCTTTATACAAGTGCAACGACCGCTCAAGCTCAGGATTATCTCAAAATAAGGGAGCTTTATAAAGGCCGATAAATACACCTTCGTCGGGTATACAATTTGAGGACAGCGTAGATTGCTACCAAGTTAGCACGAGTAAAATATTTCTCGCATCTTTTCTACAAAGTATATTCAAGCGTATAGTGGCATTAGAAGTCAATAGGAAGTTGTATTACTTGAGAAGTCATTTTTACAGAGCGCAGTTCCTACAAGTGACCGATAAGAAGCCGATCTAAGGACTAACATCGTGATGTTATTGAAATATTTTGTGATGAGGTTAGTTTTACGACATTGCATTCACAATCTTCTCCGATAGAATGAACATTTTGAAAAAATCGGGTAACACTGCATGGATAGCAGATCTACCGTATACATGAAGGCCAATTATTGAGCTTCCCTTGCAGGAATTCTAACTGCATCTACGCAAATACGTAAGATATTGAAAAACATGTGGTACATCCGCAGGGGCCGGTTTAAGTCGCCACAGTATCTGTGAGCAAGAAACCAATATTCTGCTTCACAGAAACCAATTTAAAAACGCATATTTTATCACTTTTGAGTACTTCATTTAGCTTTTAGAAATTTTTCAATTTAATAGAAATTGAACACATCTTCATGATTATTCGTGTTTTATCGGCGAAAAACTTTTCGTGACCATACTGGACAAATCATGTTCTTGCTTACGATTAGTTTGTCCACAATCGCTGAAGTTAACTTTGCAGGCGCCTTTTTACTTTTTATCAGGCAAAATCATGCGGATATTTTACTTCCCTTACTTTACTTCCATTATCACGTGGATAAAAATAACCGGAGAAGGATGCTCGCATGTGATATGTATCGACCTCCGCAAACGTCTTAAATGGTGGAGTGTTCTCTGACCTTGAGGCAGTGGGCGATATTTTTGCGTTTCACTGTTTGCCTACCCGCGTCCTTTTGAAAGAGATGCTGCTCTTATGGATGTGTCAAAATGAAATATATGAAAGGTATGCTTTCAAGAAAAGGATTTTCGTAGACAATCAACCATTTGAGCAAACTCTGTTACATACCTATCTCACGCACATATATCGATTAACTACTCTTCTAAAACCAAACTAACGTACCGAAATAACAGGCAGTTCTACTTTGGAGTTATTTCATTGAAAAGTAATAGTTGATTGGAAATTTATGCTTTTAATTTTCCCTCAAAACTCTAGTATGCTGAATTGTAAGGAAAATAAAAACGAGGAGATCATGCATTGTAACAATTCATTTTGAATGCAGGCAGTATAAAACGGCAAGGCTCCCCCTGAAAAGTTCGTCTTGGTGAATAACGAGAGCGAATATTTGGTCACAGCTGACTGGTCACATTCAACCGAATTAACTAAATCAACCGTTTTTGAGAATGAGCGCCAATCAACAGAATTAATTAAGGAAACTACTGGCATGATGAATTCGAGGTAGGGGGTGAATAACGCGTGAAAAAAATCAGTGCAGCGTGGTAAATCAGTCTACCCTGCGAAGATGTTAGGATAGGATAGAAATATAAAGTAGATGTACTAACTCATGAAATGTCAACCAAAATTTCGAAATGCGTTCTCGTTTCGAAAAGATAAATTAAGTAGTGTTGTAAAGCTGATCATGATGCAGCTTAAATCTATAATGATTCAGTTACCTCAGAGTGTCGGCTTAAGGAAGAAGATATTTTCGGGTGCATGCAAGATCTTTACTCTGCAAAAATGACTACTTAAGCAGCATGTAATTTTCTCATTGATTTTCGATGCCCTTGAAAATACAATTATATTTCATAGAAAACATGCATAAAAATATACATGCTTTTACTTATTAGGTAGAAACTCACGTCTTCTTCCAATTTCTTACTCAAAAGAAAAGTATAATTCGATTGTAAAAAGTTTCAAATTGTGAGAGTTTTTAATACACTAAAATGGCCGTTCATGAAACGTCATGTATCTGCATTTACGAATGTAGCTTGTAAAGTAAACAATATTGCTCAAATCCACTGCTTAATTTTATGAACCTCATGTGGTCTCCTTTTAACATTGTAGAGAAATGCATGGTTTTACGTACACGGAAAATATACAGCTTGTAGTTTTAAAACCCTGAATGCAAGTGTAACAGCGGGTCGTTTTCAAAATTATTCGGGAATTAGAAAGATTTTCAAAACCGAATAATACTCTTCTTTTGAGTATGAAATTGGCAGAAGACGTGATTTTTTACCGAATAAGTAAGGCAATGTATATTTGTATGCATGCTTTCCATGAAATATAATTGACGTTTTAAGGGCATCGAAAATCAATGAGAAAATTACATGTTACTTAAGCAGTCATTTTTTGCAGAGTATAGATCTTGCATGCAGCCGAAAATGAGTTCTTTTGAAAGCCGACACCCTGCGGTAACTGGAGCATTAATAAATTTATGCTGCATCCTGATTAGTTTTACAACACTACTTAATTTATCTTTTCGAAACGAGAACGCATTTCGAAATTTTGGTTGACATTTTATGAGTTTGCACTTCTACTGTATGTTATTAAACTGCAATACCGGGAGTAACAATACCTGATTGCGGAAACAAAAGTTTCATTTGCTCGATATTTCTGACTCCTATCCGGACTCGTCCTCAGCTATCGAAGCTCATGGACGCAACGTATGTTTGCTGTACGTGCAACTTATTTATAGGCTGCAGTTGCTTAGCGGCAGCACAACCGTAATAAGAGAGATCTGTATTCAACGTCACCGGCCGCCCACGCATTTGTATCAATCGGACTATCCAAAATGAAGGAGAGAACAGACCACACGAAACCCAACTTCCGAAAAACAGCCACAAACTTCAATAGTTTCTCAGACACCACCAGTTGCCTTTTTTAATACTCGGAAGTAGGGTTGTATGCAGGTCAGAAGCGGACTCCCAACATTCCGTGATAAAGTGGATAGGTTCCTTGTGAGAGTCGTGTGGAATCCCACATAGGGTTTGTCTTCAATGCGAGTAAAACATCTTCATTGGAGAACCGGAGAAACTCCTCTAGAGGTGGATAATCAGAGACGCAGAAGATGAAGATGCGATCACTGGGACAAGAAGTTTATTGGCCTGACGTTTCGGGTTCTCACTCGAGCCCATCATCAGAGACTTTCGCAGATAGAGGTAAAGGTGGCACCAGGAATGCAGTATTTATAGCACGTGGCTGCCGTGGGACCGTATGCGCACTGCAATTAACAGTTCTCACAATCGCCGCTGGGGTCGTAATTGATACGGCGGTGGCTTGGCGGTCCG